>JAOTON010001720.1:0-578184 GCA_034440635.1 Lepas anatifera | reverse complement strand
ATAACCTTCACTCTGCGGGTCTAAACTTATTAAAGGCACTCCCCTTGGCATGGCTAAGTCGGCCATTGCCACGATCGTCCATCCGCAAGCTGGAAACATCTTGCAAGCCATTACTTGAAATAACTCCCATTGCTTTAAAACAGACTAACGTAGCTTCTGCTCCTCACGCAAAATTCTAAAATTCTCCCACACACCCTTTAGAGGCGGGCAAAGGTGCTATGCACAGAACGCCTTACAACAAAAGCCTTTGACTTGGTTAGCCGTCGGGAAGTCAGCTTTGAAAATGAAGTTTCCCCGGCGTGGAGCGTCGGAGACGATGGGAGAAATTACCACTGGCAAGACTTGTTAGCGGAGAGGACAAGAGAACGTTTTGCAAGTCGACTCTATTTAAGAACGTCACTTTAACATGTAGTTAAGGTAATGACCAGGGGTATGGAACTAAGGAAATGGCGCTGGGCTATGCTCAACAGCTTCTGGTAGTCAGGTAAAGAGTGCTCCACATGCTCAGGCTCTCAATGAAACGTTTTTTGTCTTTTAACCCTCGCTCCACCAGGGGCATCGACATCCCCTAATGTTTTTTTCGGGATAGCAGAAAAACAACGAGGCACTAGCAGCACCACGGTTGAGGGGCTCTATCTCTCACCCCATCATTTTCCCCACCATCCCTAGGAAATCTTTTACCCCGGGTCACCCAAGTTCCAAGTCACCAGGTGAGGTCAACCAAGGTGACCCTCACTTCAACTCTTTTGAGCTCTATAACAGCTACGTTTCTCTGTCGATCGATTTGAAACTTCCTACAGTTCTTGACCTTGCCAGGGCCTACATGATGTATATTCTGGATTTTTGATTTCGTGACCTGAGGTCACGTCACGAGGTGACCTCTCCCTTGAAAAACATTGGAAAAAGCGGTCTTACGATCTAAAAGCCACAAAAAACTATTGAAAATGCTCGAGCTTGCTCAGAAAAGCGTTCTGGACACCCTTTTACGGATCCCAGGGGTAAAATTTTCCCTTTGGCTTCTCTGAGGTCATCCAAGGTCACCAGGGGTAAAAAACAGGGTCAAATCTTCGACAATAACTTTTGACCTAATTGAGCTAGAACGATGAATCAAACACCATAGAGTGTATGTCTCATCACTGGCTATATACGTTTTAAGAGTCATATTTTCCCAGAAACTGTTGTCAAGTAGTTAGAAATGTTTTCGGAGATATTAGTCTGGACTAATATCCCGTTGAATTCTAACTAATATTCCCGTATTCTAAGAATACCTTCAAAAGTTTACTGACGCATGTTAAGGATCCTATGAGTAAGGGAGAGAAAAGGGGGCAGTTTATGAAATGAAATGCGAGTGTGGGTCAACATATATAGGGGGAATCAGGTAGGCCGCTAGGAGTAAGGGTGGAGGAGCATATAGGGGATATTCGGAACGGCAGGTTTTCTAAATCAGCAGTGTCATGTCATGTATATAGTTGTCGGAAGGATCCGAACCCTCGTGATGTTAAAATTGTTGCAGTAGAGCAAAAATCCGTAAGAAGGTCTGTTAGGGAAGCGATAGAAATTAGAATAAGGGAAGCAGATATAAATCGGGATAGGGAAACGTTACACTTAACCCAATTTGGGACCCCGTTTTAGAAGCATTGTAGGAGGATCGTCATGGCTGCAGGATTGTAGTAGTAATAGGATTATCATTGTTAACAAGAATTCAACAGGATTGGACATAATCAGGGAAAAATAAAATCAATAGTAGGGGCTGTGAGCTAGTGAAACGTGTATATAAGGAACGGGTTATTTGTCATTATTTGTGCCGTTTAGCGAATAGGCGTTTAATGGTTCGGCGGGAATTGCAAAAATACGTTATATACTTCCATTTAAATGAGAGGTATGTAGGAAGGGAACTCAAGTGATGAAGATGACATTGTGTTTGAAAAACTTGGCTGTTCATGATCGAAATTCCGTTGAAAAAGAGCTATCAATAAACTCAAAATATTCGGAAGTTTAAACTTTTCATCAAATAACCCAGACTAATATCCCGAAAACATTTTTAACTACTTCATCACTGGCTTTCATTTGATATACGACAAGGTCACTTTCTGACCTTTTGTAACCTCAGGTCATATGAGGTCACGAGGCGACCTCTGGAGGTCAAACCACTGGCGAGAGGTCATTACGTTCCACATAGCGGAAGAAGGTCTGGCATTCTCCTATCCAATGTAGTTGACCAGATCTCAATAGCTCTAATGGCACAAGAGTTATGCCCAGTCTTCTTAAGCTTTGCATATTTGAATGAAAATAGCCTATCGTGACCTTACTTGACCTCTGGAGGTCAAACCATTGACCTGAGCGCTTAAGCATGTGAGTAATTTCGTACTGAATTCACGCGAGCTTTCTAATGCACTTTGCAGATTTGCGCCAACCCCCATATTTTCGGAGTTTGAAGGGGGCCATCGATGGCCCCCCCGGTGGGGTGAAGGTGGCGCTGGAACCCCGGTGGGGCGCGGGTTAAAATCATTTTTTCCCATGTATTTCCAATGGAGATGTCACGGCTCGTACTTGACCTTAGGTCATCGATATAAAAATACCGAAACATATTTTAGAGAACTCGGTGGGCCCTATTATGTGTATGAGTTTCGATCGGATAAGTTCAATCTGTTCTGACTTATGCTAGCTTAAACTTTTTGGGGTCAAGTCACTTGACCTGTACTGGTGACCTGCCCTGAGATGACCTGACCTTAAAATTTTGACAAAAGTTGTAAAAATGAGGGAGCAAAAAGGTATACCAAGTACGGTGGCGCTACGCGCCACCGTTTGTATGCTGTCTCCGAAAAACCCGAGGGGGGCGGTTACCCGCCCCCGTGAATGCGCGTGTTAAATCACACTCTTCTTTTATGCTCAACTTTTCAGACCTGTTGAGCAGCGACTCAGATTCCGAATTGGCTTTGAATCGGCTCCACTTTTGCTCGAGTCAGAATCGAGTCAGCCTCACTTCAGAGTGTAGTTTGAGCCTGTCAACTCAATTTCTCGGCTAATTGGGATGAGTCAGAATCAAAGTCAGTCACCAAGTCGTGAGCGAGAGCTGATTGAACTCAATTTCTTAACACCCGCCTCGGTGGGCCTCCGAGCCATCTTTGCCCTGGTGGGGAGTACAAACACCCCCTCGAACTCGGCTTCTATACGGGAAAGAGAAAAAATGCAAACACTGGTGCAGCTCATGCAAATTCATGAAGAGACAGCATCGGTCACTTTTGGTTTCAGGTCAATGTGAGGTCATAATAGGTCAAAGAAGGTGGTATGTTAGAGGAGAGTCTCTGGGCTCTAGCGTCTGACGTCTGTGAAAACAGCAGGAGTTAGATATTCGATATTTAGATTGATATTCAGGATTTTTATAATCGCCTCATCATTCGAAAGCCCTTGCCGAGACCATCCCGAAACTGGTCTTTATTTTGCTCTATCGCGTCGTGTTGCTGAGATAGAGCACAAAATGTGCCGTAAAAATCAGTTTTTGCCGTAATGCATTAAATGCCATTGACTTTAACAGGGGACCCAACGTATCACCAAAATCGGGGACAATTGATTTCGCTTAAAATTAGTATGCAAGCCAGGAAGCATGAAATACAAAACCAGTTCACCGCTTTTTGCGGGGCACAGCTTAGTTCAGGCTCCAGAGCCTGTTGAAGTCAACGCCATATCCTTCGTATCCTGAGGTCAACAGAATGATATTCGCTCCTGATAACCGATTCTAGCGTCTGACAGAATTGAGGTAGAAATATTTTTAGGCACCATTCGCTGTCTCCCGTTACGGCGAATCGAATGTATTCGTGACCTTACTTGACCTCTGGAGGTCAAACCATTGACCTGAGCGCTTAAACATGATGTATAATATGACTACACTAGGTTAACCATAAAAATGACCTGAGCTAAGGTCAGGTCAAAGTCAGTTTCAAACCTAGCACAATCAATATGCATATCAATCTATTCGTAATAGCAACCCAAACGAAATGGTATCAAAATAAAAACTTAACCATTATTTCCTGCAAAATGTTTAACCCAAGTCTGAAAACCTGCTTCAGTAGCCCCAGATGACCTCTCAGAGGTCACAGGTGCAACCCGAAACTGAAAGAGACCCAGGATACTACCATTTGGAGAATATGAAGGTATTCACAACATAGGCGGATCCAGGATTGCCGATCGGGGGCACCTTTGGTAACCTCAGGTCATATTAGGTCACGAGGTGACCTCTGGAGGTCAAACCACTGGCGGGAGGTCATTACGTTCCACATAGCGGAAAAAGGTCTGGCATTTTCCTATCCAATGTAGTTGACCAGATCTCAATAGCTCTAATGGCATAAGAGCTGTGCCCAGTTTTCTTAAGCTTTGCATATTTGAATGAAAATAGCCTATCGTGACCTTACTTGACCTCTGGAGGTCAAACCATTGACCTGAGCGCTTAAACATGTGAAGTAATTTCTTACTGAATTCACGTGAGCTTTCTAATGCATTTTGCAGATTTGCGCTAACCCCCATATTTTCGGAGTTTGAGCGGGGGCTTGGATGGCCCCGGTGGGGTGAAGGTGGCGCTGGACCCCGGTGGGGCGCGGGTTAATTTGCTTAACATGTATGCTTACAAGGCATACAATTGAATAAGCCCAGTTCAGCGTACATTTATTCAAATAATGACTTTATCAGTAATACTGAATTTATCGCGTGATACTCCGTTTATTTTACTTTTACGCTCTTATTGTGCCCCAACATTCACCGTTTTTCTGAAGTGTCAGTGTGAAAAACCACAACATGTGTGGATCGCTGCCTCAATATGTCTGATCTGATCTGATCTAATGTTCATTCAGATGCCCATACTTTACAGGCGGAAAAATACGATTTTCCTAAGGAAATTTCGGGAAAAGGCCACAAAATGGCTGGGTTTTCCCTCAGATCCGTAACCCGGTTCCCCATCCCTGCCATTAGAGCCGTGTTTATATATTTTAACACCTTTCAAAACATATTTTTATATTAATCCTGATGAAATCTGTTTTCCCCTAAGAGTGTGATTTCAATGCTCTTTTTAACGATTAAATTCAAATGATGCGAAAATTGGCACCCATCGATAGGCTTTGGTGCCCACCTCATAGGTTTTGTCAACCAAAAGTGGCACCTCCTGGTGCAGATGGCTCCCCGGGAAGGTCTCCCCTCCGCCCCCCCGATTGGAAATCCTGGGACCCAGATTAGCTTATAGGGCATCAGGGACCAGTTCTGGAGCCCCGAACAGTTCAGGGGCCTCCAGATCGACTCATAGGACCTTAGATCAGGTCAGGGGCCCTGGTGAGCTTAAGAGGTTTCCTAGACAAGCTATCGGACCCGTTTGGGTTTCTTTTTTATGTTACAGTTGGTGATATTTCTATATCCGTTAACGGGGATGCTCCCAAATCAGTGGTGGCGGATGCTCTTTTCAGATGGGGGGCAAGATTTTTCCAGGGGACCCCGTTGACGATAGGGCCCCCTCGGCAGCAAGGGCCCCCTAAAAACTGCAATAGATTGGTTGGGACTTGCTGCCTGAGGTCAGAGGCCTAAGCACAGGGGCGGATCCAGGGGGCTGAGGGCGCTTCAGCCCCTTTTGCCCCATTTTTCGCCCTATTCCCCTTTTTCGCCATTTTTCAAAGCTCAGCCACTCCCCTAGCAAAATCCTGGTTCCGCTCCTGCATAAGCGTCACAAATGGTAAAAATTGTATTTGGCCCAGTACAAAAATGGTTATTCCTCCATGTTGTTTAGTTGGCCCGTGCAAAAAATGGTTTTGCCTCCCCCATTCGATTTTCCTCACGATCTCGGATTCCAAGCTGGAATATGTTTTCTGCAGTACAGCAAAATAAGCAGCGTATCTAACATGTAGATGTCGAAATATGGATCTGCGTTTTATAGGTTCACGTAAGCCTCGGACATTGAACGTCAAAGCTTTAAGCTCGAACATCACGTTAGGAGTTTATCAAAATTATAATAACGATACAGCAACGCCCTTCCGACGCAAATACTTCTTTTTTAAAAAGTGAACGCTGTTTGTTCGTATGCATCTACATAATAAAACATGTTAAGTAACACGAATTATTATATTCTGAGTATTTTTTCCGCAAAATTCCGTCTCCCGCAGAATGAGAACTGGGGGCGCTTTGATGCTGTCGTCTATATCGACACAGAAAATGCAAATGACAGGCATACTGACTTGAGCACACACAAGACCAAGCTCGGGGCCCTGAGACACAGCTCAGGGCTCCTTGAGACGGAGCTTGGGGGCTCCTAGACATCAAGCTCGAAGGCCCCGAGCCCAAGCTCAGGGCCCCTGAGACCAAGCTCGAGGCCCCTGAGACCAAGTTTGGGGGCCTCTGAAACAAAGCTTGGAGGCCCCCTAAGACCAATCTCGGGAGCCCCTTAGACCAATCTCGGAGGCCCCCTGAGACCAAGTTCAGAGCCCTGAGACACAGCTCAGGGGCCCCCTGAGACCAAGCTTGGAGGGGGGGCTCCTAGAGATCAAGCTCGAATGCCCCGGAGCCCAAGCTCAGGGGGCCCTGAGACCAAGCTCGGGAGCTCCTGAGACCAAGCTTGGCGGCCTCTGAAACCAAGCTTGGAGGCCCCTGAAACCAAGCTAAAGGTCCCTTAAGACGAATCTCAGGGGCCCCTTACACCAATCTGGGAAGCCCCCTTATACCAATCTTGGAGGGCCCCTGAGACAACGCTCAGGGGCCCCTTAGACAAGCTCCGGAGCCCCTTAGACAATCTCGGGGCCCCTGAGACCGAGCTCGGGGGGCTCTCTTAAGCCTAAGCTTGGGTGGCCTGAGACTAGCCTTGGGGGCCCCTTAGAGCCAAGCTTGGGGGTCCCTGCGACAAAGCTCGGGGGGCGGGGAACAGCTCAGGGGCCCCTGAGACAGAGTGGGGGCCCTGATACCAGGCTCGGTGGCCCTTTAGACCAGGTTCTGGGTCCCCTGAGACCAGGCTCAGGGGGCTCCTTTAGGCTAAGCTTGGGGGCCCCTAAAGGCCAAGCTAGAGGGTCCCCGAGCCCAAGCTAGAGGGCCCCGAGCCCAAGCTCAGGGCCCCTGAGATAAAGCTCGGACACTGTCCAAACCGAGAAACTGCTGAGGGCTCAGTCAGGTCGTTCATGAACTTTCAGAAAAGAACCAAGCTAAAATTGCGTATTTTTCCGGGGGCCCCCTCTGATAATTTGGGGGGCCACTGCCCCCTTGCCCCCCTTTATCCGCCGCCACTGACCCGAATACTGCTCCTGCATCCACCAATGACGGTATTAGACGGAGGTTTGTGGGACTTAAGACACGCATTGACGGGGGTCTGAGCCAACTTCGCTTTGACGGGGGGGTACCTGCCCCCCCTTCCCTTTGGCTCAGGTCACTATTGAGGTCATGACGGGTCAAAGAAAGTGGTATCTTGAGTTGAGTTTTTGGGCTCTAGCGTCTGACAAGAGTTGAGTTAGAATCATTTCTAGGCACCATTTGCTTCCTCTCGTCACAGCGAATCGAATGATGTATAATCTGACCATGCTAGGTCAAAACACAAAAATGATCCGATCTCAGGTCAGGTCAAGGTCAATTTTTCACCAAGCATAGACATATGAATCGACTTGCCATAACAATCCAAAGGCAACGATCTCAAAATAAAAGCTGTATCATCATTTCATGCAAAGTTATTGACCTATGGGGCATTCCAGGACTAAAAATGTTTCAATTTGACACCACCATGTCTATAAAAAATCTGAAACTTTGTATCCGGGGTAGTTTTGGGTCAGGAACACGCCTGTGAGAATCTTAGCTCCTTCCGACCAACGGTGACCAAGTTACAGCCCGAGACATTTTCGAGAGGTCACCTTGTAGAATCATCTTTGATGCTTCGTAACTCAAAAACGCATTGCCTGATTAACAAGTTTTGTGTATCATTGAAATCTTCTTGAACTAAACATTTTTTTAATTCAAATTTTTTTTAAAGTTTTGACTTTTGATTCGTTTGACCTTTTCTTTTTGCCTAGCTTGACCTTTTCGCAGTTGAAATTGCTCGCTTAGACACTCCCAAAAATTTTCTTCATAAAAATTTTGGGATTTTTTTAATACGTTCATGCTATAAATTCCAAATTTTCAGCTCCTAAGGTAGGTATGCAGACGGTTTTTGACCACTGCAGCAGCACAGCTTTATGTTTAACACTGCAAACAAAGCGATTGCTTTTGGAATCGGTTGCTTGCAATGATATTGCATTGACTTTACGAAATTTTAATCGTGCAAGTGTCAGAATTTATGAGAATTAACACGCGCCCACACGAGGGGGTAGGCAAACGGCCTCCTCAGGGTTCTACAGGTAGTAAAAAAAAACACCTTCGCGCAGCGCCACCGTGCTTCATCTGCCTCTAACTCCAAATTTTTGCAACTTCTCGCAAAATAATTTAGGTCAACTGGCAGGTGATTGGTACCGTAAATACCGTACGATGTAATTGTGTGAGTTAGAGGTGCTTATAGTATAAGTTATACTTGTTTCAATTATTGATAAAGTCGCGACATCTTTGTAAATTTTCGTTTAAGGCTGCAAGGCTCATTACTAACAAGTTACATTGCCCTCGTCGCCCTCGAAACAATGGATCCATTTCTATCACTTTTAGAGGTGGCTATTTTTATTTTATAAATCTTGTCCAAGTTGTTGCCAGTTCAGTTTTAGGAGTCGGAGTCTCACTCGAGTCATCAAGGGACTTTTACAGAGACCCGACCCCACCACCCATACGTGCAACTCTCACGATGAAGTTTTAATTAAGGAACGAAAGTTGAACGTCCCACAAGGTAATGATATTGCATTCCCTTTACGAAATTTTCATCGTGCAAGTGTCAGAATTTATGAGAATTAACACGCGCCCACACGAGGGGGTAGGCAAACGGCCTCCTCAGGTTTCTACAGGTAGTAAAAAAACACCTTCGCGCAGCGCCACCGTACTTCATCTGCCTCTAACTCCAAATTTTTGCAACTTCGGGCAAAATAATTTAGGTCAACTGGCAGGTGATAGGTACCGTAAATACCGTACGTCAGCTGGCATCTGACTGGTGAGGGGGTGACCTGAGGTAGACGGCCGTCGTTATGCCTTGTGGGACGCTCAACTTTGGTTTCTTAATTAACCCTTCATCGTGAGAGTTGCACGTTTGGATGGTGGGGTCGGGTCTCTGTAAAAGTCCCTTGATGACTCTAGTGAGACTCCGAGTCCTAAAACTGAACTGGCAACAACTTGGACAAGATTTATAAAATAAAAATAGCCACCTTTAAAAGTGATAGAAATGGATTCATTGTTTCGAGGGAGACGAGGGCAAAGTAACTTGTTAGTAATGAGCCTTGCAGCCTTAAACAAAAATTTACAAAGATGTCGCGACTTTATCAATAATTGAAACAAGTATAACTTATACTATAAGCACCATTAACTCACACAATTACATCGTTCCCGGAGGTGGAAAAATAGTATAGATGCAAGGTGAATCTGAATATATGAATATATTGAATCTGCTCATATATGCAAAAAAATGTCCTGAAATCATAAGACATTCGACTTGGTCACTTGAACAGGTTGCCTCACATGATATTTTTAAAAGGTGTTCATTTCATAGCCGACACGGATCCCAGTTCAAACGCCACTTGGAAATACTTTTGATTGGTGTTTTTTTAATGATTAGGGATGGGCAAATTTTAAGCAATATCGAGAGCCCCTACGTGAAAATAAAAAGCAAAATTTATCATGTGTTTAGCCCTTTAACGGGCCGGTTGTACTACATTGAACCAAGAAGTAGTATTTGAAATGGAAACAAAAACATTCAAATGATATTTTACCACTTTTATCACTGGAGGTGGTCGGGCACATACAAATATATATATATATATATATATATATATATATATATATATATATATATATATATATATATATATATATATATATAATTCCACACTCCTGGTGCCTTGTATAATCATTGAAGAATAAGGGAATACACTGAGACGACTTTAACACTGACACTGACTTTCAGGGGCGTCGCCACCGGAGGGGCCAGGGGAGGCCCGCCTCCCCACTTTTTGGCCCAAAATTTCCTGATCTCAGTCAATACGGGAGAAAACCGGCCATTCTTATGACCAGCCGCTGCAGAAGGCAGCGAGAAGCCCAAATTCGTACAGTATTTGGTCCTAACGTGGAAAGTTTTTAGTCAGCGTCAGTATGAAGTTTCACTGCCCCTCCCCCCACTTTTTGCCGGTGGCAAAGCTTATGCTGACTTTGTCCTGTACAAACGCATTCATTCACCTGCAATGATGGCTGTCAGATCACTCATTACTTAAGCCAAATAATTTACCAGTATGTTTAATATTAACTTTGCATTGGACATTCACCATGACCTGTTTGGTTCGAACATAGGTATACAAAACCCGAACCTTCCTTCCTTTGTTTGTAGAGATTTCATGAACAGTGATGGGTGTCTTATTTACCGCTGGTATTCTTTGAAACTTGTATTAATTTTTCCATAATGGCATCGGCGAACAGACTTTGGGGCTGTCTGGCAACATTGGCTATGCTTGATTGTGGAATGTACAAGAACTTAACCGTGCTGAAAAATGTATGCGTAAGAAAAACATGCGTACCTTTGGCCTCACGTATTTGATCTTTCACTGGACTTTTTAAACCATCGTGATATGTTGCCGGTTTCGCAGTGCCCTCGATAAAGTTGTAGGTGTCCTTGCTGTGAGACGTAGTGAAAACACTTCATTTACATAATTGAATTTCGCTTCGATATAACTTTTGCTCTGGAATTAAACCTTTGCATCGTTTTGAAATGGTGTGCATGGCGGCACCATTTCATGAAGTTAAATATATTTTAACGTCAAGAGATGTCAATTCTTCAGTCATTTCTCTCCCTTTCATGCTCCAGGCATAAGTTCTGAAGAACAAAAAACACGAGCCATCGCAGTGTTGTGTTTGGAGGCAAGTTAGATCACACAGGCTCCGTGGCCTAATTGTTGGTTATCTCTGCTGTTCAGTAAACCATGTAGAATAAACAGTGTACTGAAAGCGGCGCCGCAAAATAGCCAGTTTTAATCACTACCGGAAATGTTACATCCAATCGTTTGGTCGGGTCACCTTTGAGGTTGCTCGAGGCCAAAGTATTCCTTACAGGAACTAAGTGGAAACCTAAATTTTGTGACATAATAGCTGACAAAGAAGAGCCGTAGAAAGAATGTTCAGCACAATTGGAATGTTCTTGTCCGGCCCGATCGGATTATATATCTTATAATGTTGTCCAGTAAAATTTCAAAACTAACTTGATTTGACCTAGGTCTGTATGGTAAAAATAATGTTAATCAAACTGCAGTGGCAAGTCAGAAGCGACAAAGTAAAAATAAACCTCCATCACAATTCTTGACAATTCTCAATTCTCGCAAGTTATCAAAATTTACCCCTTGCCCCATGCATTTCTAATGGAAAGATCGTGACCCTGACCTTGTCACAGGTTATCGATAAAGAAATCCTGCTACAAAAAATATCTTGTTCGGTGACCTTACAATGTGATGTGAATCTAAGCACGATAGGTTAAATTTGATCTTACTGATGCACCTCCAAAGATTTTCGAGGTTAGGTCTCTTGACTTGGGTTGGCGGTCTGACCTGGTATGACCCAGACCTAAAATTTTACCAGAAGCTGCAACAATTTCGAGTTAGATGTAGATGAAGGACGGTGGCGCTGCACGAAGTGTATTTTTTACTACCTGTGGAAACCTGAGGAGGCCGGTTGCCCGCCCCCTCGTGTGGGCGCGTGTTAATTCTCATAAATTCTGACACTTGCACAATGAAAATTTCGTAAAGGCAATGCAATATGATTGCAAGCAACCGTTACAAAAGGAATCGCTTTGTTTGCGGTTTTAAACATAAGGCGGTACTACCGCAGTGGTCAAAAACCATCTGCATACCTACCTTAGGTGCTAAAAATTTGTAATTTATAGCAAGAACGAATTTTTCAAATTTTTTATCGGAATATATTTTATGAATCAAAAATTTTTAGGTATCTAAAAGGACAATTTTCACTGCGAAAAGGTAAAAAGGAAAGGTCAAACGAATTAAAAGCCAATTTTTTTTAAATTTTCAAATTTTATTTTTGCAAAATAATGTAAAGTTCAAGACGAGTTCAATGAAATACAAAACTTGTTAATCAGGCTATGCATTTTTAAGTTATGAAGCATTAAAGATGAGTCTACAAAGTGACCTCCCGAAAATTTCCCCAGGCTATTATAACTCAGTCACCGTTGGTCGGAAGGGGCTAAGATTCTCACAGGCGTGTTCCTGGCCCAAAACTACCCGGAGGCAAAGTTTCAGATTTTTTCTAGACATGGCGGTGTCAAGCCTTGGTCGATCTGTTCTGGAATCCCCCTATATGTCTAAAAACTGCTTGAGTAGCCCGAGATGACCTCTCACAGGTCCAGCATTGCAACATAAGCCTGGGAAGGGGCCAAGGATACTAAGATTTGGAGAATATGAAGGTTTTATCAGCTGTATCAACACAAATACAGCCAAATTTTTGTCTTTCCTATGCATTTCCAATAGATATGTCTAGGGGCGCCGCCACAGAATTTTTACAGGGGGAGGTTAGGACCCAGGCTGGTGCTGACCGGGGAGGCGAATTTTGAACATATTCGGTACCTGACAACATTAATGACGATGGACCCAAATATTGGGGGGCGTCCCCCCTGGTTGGCCAACAGGGGGAGGACACGTCCCCCGTCTCCCACTTTCGGCACCCATGGATATGTCATAGTCTGTACTTGACCTTAGGTCATCGATATGGACAATCTCGGCCCATATTGTGTAGCACTCGATGCCGCATTATGTGGTATAAATTTCAATCCGATAGATTCACCCATTTCTTACTTATGACACCTTAAATATTTTTGGAGGTGAGGTCACTTGACCTGCACCGGTGACCTGACCTGGGATGACCCAGCCTTAAGATTTTGAGGAGAGTTGTGGGATTGATCAAGGATAATGTATGCCAAGTACGGAGGTGCTCCGCGCCGCCGTTTTTTCGTGCCGCTGGAAAAACCACCGGGGTGAGGGTTAAAAACATTTTCCCATGTACTTCCAATAGAGAGGTCATGGCTCGTATCTGATCTTGGTCATCAATATAAAAAAATAGCCGAATATATATATTTCAGAGAGCGTGGTGGGCCCATTATGTGATATGAGTTTTGAGCGAATAAGCTCACCTTGTTCTGACTTATGCTGTCTTAAACTGTTTTAGATCAGGTCCCTTGACCTGTACTGGTGACCTGGCCTGAGATGACATAACCTGAAGATTTTGAAAAAAAGTTTTAAAAATGATCAGAAAAAGGTATGCCAAGTACGGCGGCGCGACGTGCCGCCGTTTTTGGCATCTCAAAAAACCAGAGGTGGCGGGTACCCAATGCGCGTGTTAAGAATACGCTGCTTCTGACCACACTGACACTATTAGTGGACACTGGAGGTCACTGGTTGCCTCTTAGTGGAGCATGGGCTTTTCCGCTGGTCAAAAGGCTGCATTTTACATCATTACGTTGCTATTATTGAGATAATGTTCATGAAACTCAAGAATGCCATGCTTCTGACCAGTGGCGGACCCAGAACTTTATTTGGGGAGAGTAGGGGCTCAAGCCTCAACCGCCATTACCTCAAAACCGCCTTCGGCTATGCATTTATTGTTGGCACTCTGACATTTTTTGGGGGAGTGGCTTGAGCCCCTGGCCCCTCTTGTAACTGTCACTGCTTCTAACCACGTTGGTGCTATACAAATATTTTGCAGCTATAGCTGCCCTGGTCGCGGGGCAGGGGCTTGTGGACAGGCCAACGGTTTTCATTCTACATAATTTTTTATTGTACCGACTCACTGGCGGATCGAGCGGGAAGCGAAAAATTTTCCCCAAAACCCCCGAGTTTTACCGATTTTCTTAAAAAATCCCGATTTTGGGACCTGTTGCCTCCCGCCCCATCTCCTCCCCCGTCAGTCTGGACTTGACCCTGCACTGACCAGGGGGCGGACGCAGACCCGAGTTTTGGGTGGGGAGCCAAAGCCCTGTCTGCCTCTCCTCCTGGGAGGGGACATGCAATTGGGTGCTCGACAGACCTAGCATAAGCAGGAGCGTTGGAACTATGGTCAAAGTTGGGGGGGCAGCGGGAATTTTCAAGTCATTTTTTTCCAGTCAACGCCATAGGGTTAATGATTAAGAATCGTGAAAGTTGGGGGGGCAGCTGCCCCCTGCCCCCCCGGTTCCTACGTCCCTGAGCATAAGCTACCTCTCCAAGTGCATGATCGCTCTCCTGTGGGGGGGGGCGAAGATACTTTTGCTCTACAGGCCTAGTGTGAACACCTTTTAAAAAAGTCCGGCCTTTGGGGGCCAAAAGATAGTTTGGCCCTCCTCCACTGCTTTGGGGGGAGGGGCATGGCCGGAATGCCCCCCTGCATTCGTCAATGACACTGACGTCCATAAAAATGAGGAATACCGTTTTTTACCCCACAGGTTACTAGCGAACAGTGTAAGCCACTAGCTGCCCTGGATGCATGAACTTAGGTTTTTGGTGGATCGAAAACTACCGTTTTATCATGTAGGGAAGAGACAGTGTAGGTACTGTGTACCCCATGATTTTACTTTCATACGTTGCTCTTAATTGACATATTTATATGGAAGTCAGTTATACCAATCATCTGACTTTTTTGTGAAATCTGCATGCAGCTAACCGGACTGGTTTCATTGCATTGGTTTTTCCACGGGTCTTTTTCAATGTTATTGCTTTTTACGCTATTGTGTTGCTGCTATGGGATCAAACCACCAAACGCATGCTTAGTATTTGTTTGTGGACACTTCAAGACACCAGTTGCCCTTGTTATACATGTATGGGCTTTCCTCAAGTATTTTGCAATGTAATTCCGCACGGGCTATGATGCTGCTGGTAAGGCACCAACATCCCTAAAACCCAAAGGAAATCCAATAAAACTCGTTTTCCATTTTCGTAAAAACTGCAGGAAGCTAGGTGCTGTGGTTGCAGAGCATGGACTAATCAGCATTTTAGTCCTTGCCATCTTTCCACGAGGCCATGAAATTCAGCGCGAGATCGAGCACCACCACACCGGAAACAAACCACGTGGTGAGATAATCCCGCGGCCGTTCAAGGTCACCGACACGTTTATTACCATCTCAGTCGCCTGACTCTCCACTGTGCGTGATCAAGAAACACGTATGCACAAGGCAATAGAGTAAAGGCATGGATAAGAGACACCTGGATCGGAGACTCGCCGCCTCCGACCGACAGCGCCGATCACTCCGTACTGCGCATGCGCGAAACGACGTACAGGGCGCATCACTTCCGAATGCATTAGTTCGAATGAGACGTGCGGGGAGTTTGTGTTGAAATCAATTGCGTAACCAAGGAGGTGGGTCCTAGGGGTCTGCGGACCCCATTGGGCCGATCAGGGGCCCCAGAGTCAGACTCTGGAGGTCTCCGAGATGCATTCTCAGGGGCCCCGAATCGGCCTCAGGGCTCCCTTCCAAGAGAGTTTATCTCAGGGGGGCCTCAAGAGTTGTTCTCAGGGCCCCTCGATGGCTATCTCAGGGGCACCGCGAGAGTTGATCTTAGAGCCCGCGAGAGACGGTCTCAGGGCTCCCCGAAAGTCGGTTCAGGGGGCCACGAGAGTCGGTCTCAGGGGCCCAAGGACCATTTCCGGACCTTTTTCGTTACATGACTACTTTTTTCTACCAACTTGATTATCGCGCCTATGTGCCATACGCGTCGGAAAAGGGGGCCTGGCCCCCACCACTTTTGGCCAAAAATTTCCTTATCTCAGTCAAAATGAGAGAAAACCGGGCATTCTTATATCCAGCCGCTGCGGGAGGCAACGAAGAGCCCAAATTCGAACAGTTTTGAGTCCTGACTTTGAAAGTTTTCTGTCAGCATCAGGTTGAAGTTTGGCTGGCCCCCACTTTTTTGCCGGTGGTGACACTTATGCTATGTGCGATGTGGAACCATGAGGTAGCCCCCATCGAATACTTATCACAACCGGGTGTCTAAACTCATATTGACCACACTCCCCCGAAATGAAAGGTCCATCGGCGGACCGTTATTTTAGGTTCATGGGGCACTCATAAGGCCAATATTCGGCCCCTCCCCGTTTAGCTCTTAGGGCCTCCCTGAGACTGGCTCTGGGAATCCCTGAGGCCAACAATTGGTGGCACTCAAAAAAGCTCATTTCGGCCGCTTCACCGATTAGCTCTCAGGGAACCCAGACTGATTCCTGGGGGCCTCTTAGAAGAAAACTGAGGGGCCCCTGATAATATCTCGGGGCTCGTGAGATAAGTTCTCGGCAGCACCTCTGAGACTATCTATCGCGACCCCAGATTTGCTCCGAGTGGGGCGAGGGGACTGATACTTACTCTCAGGGGTATCCAGATTAACTCGGGGTCCCCTGAGGCTGACTCTCGGTGGGTGGGAATGGAAATGACTTCCGACAGCCCTCCGAGACTAATCCTGGGGCGCCCCCTGAGACTAACATTCGGGGGTGCGGAGCACTGCTGATACTGAGTCTTTGGTGCTCCTGAGACTAACTCTCGAAGGCCCAGATTAGCCTTCAGGGGGATACGGCTAACTCGGGACCCCCTGAGACGGACTCTCAAGCCACTTAGACCGAAATTAGGGAGCACCTCTGGGGATTGCCCGATCCACAGGCTTAGCTCTCGGATGCCCGAGACTGACTCCCGGGGGTCCCCTGGGACTAACTTTTGGCTGCTCCCCGGGACTGATTCTCGGGGCCCCTTAGATAAAAATGGGGGGGCAAAACCTGGGGCTAACTCTCAAGGGCTCCCAAGATTACCTCTCGGCCCCCCGGAAACCAACCGGGTATTCATGAAACTAATTATGGGTCCCAAGACTGGCTTTCAGGGCCCCTTGAAAGGAACTCCTGGCTCCTGAGAAAGACATCCTTGAGACATGGGGGCTCCTGAAACCAACACTGGGCAGCACCTATGATAATAATTATCGGATCCCCATATTAGCTTTCGGGCACCCTGAGAGGAGGTCCCCATTGACCAAAACGGATGGACCCTGATAATAACTTGGGTCTCTCGTGATTAAATCTTGGGGGCCCCTGATACTGGCCTTTGCAGCCCCCCCTGAGAATGACTCGAGGGACTCCTGAGGCCAACTCTCGAGGGACGGTGCTCCTGAGACTAAATTTCAGGGTCCCCTGACTGACACTCGGGGACCCTGATACCGGCTCTCGAGGGCTCCTGAGACCGGCTCTCGAGAGAGGGGCTGGGGGAGCACTGCCCCCAGTCCGAAAGTTATGGGGCAGTCGCCTCCGCCCCTTCCCCCCGCTGCTTCGCCTGACATCACGTCATCGTGTAATGCAGGGAAAATTTGTATTTTTGGGGGTATTCAGTTTGCCACCCTCTCCCCTTTCCCTGACCCCTGTTAAAGGCAGTGCCCTGGAAAATGAAAAGCGTGATACAGAATATGCTCATCTGTCAGCTGGAACCACGCTGTCTGCATAGATGTGCTAAATGTGGCCTCAATTTCGACGAGTCGTGGCCGTTTTCCCCATTTAACGTGCCTGCGTCCTCGACGTCCGGCGGCCGGCGCCCTGTATGTCGAAGCTTCCCACTTTTCCCGCTAGGCGGACGACCGCTGTCGCTCACATCAAAGGCGCCGACAGGGAGTCTCCGATCCAGGTATCTCTTATTCATGGTAAAGGTAAAACGGAGCGGGCCGCTCAGCCATGGCCAATGACAGCAATTTTTACAGCTGGCACAGGATAGCTGACTGCTGGAAAAGCATAGGGTGGCTGCAGAGCCAGAAAGTTTCCATCAATACATATATCTACCGAGGAAGTTACAGGTGAATATAATATTTTATTATATTTATTTATCCTATTTTGTAGACACAAAAAGAGTTTCAGTAAATTTTATTGTCAACTGATTGCCGCCAGGTCCCGAGCTGGCGGTGTGTATTGTCTATGGAGCTGGCGGTGTGTTGAAGAGATAGGGGACTTTTTGGCGTACAACTTGGCGTGAAAGAGACAATTCACAAACAACGTTCATGTACCGTTATTCTCACATCTACCAGTGTCTTATTTTGAAATAAAATTGAGACGTTGGGATGCATTGATTTTCTGTTTGTGTGTGTGAATTTGTGTATGGACGGAAAGCTGTTGACTTTTTAAATTACCTACCTATAGTGCCAACTTCTTTGGTGTGATACTAAGCGCTGTGATCACCGCGGTGCCCAAGAATCATATCAGGCACAGATGTGTGCTCAACGCCTGGATGTACGAAGACCAAGGAAAAGGATCGTGATCTGCCATTCTTCAGGGTCCCAAAGGAGCCAACTAGGTAAGGAATATGGCACAAAATGATTTTACACTTTTCAAAATT
Source organism: Lepas anatifera (assembly GCA_034440635.1). Lineage (NCBI taxonomy): Eukaryota > Metazoa > Arthropoda > Thecostraca > Lepadidae > Lepas > Lepas anatifera. The sequence continues at coordinate 559,739 of JAOTON010001720.1, read as the reverse complement.
GCCTATGGGGCTGTGGAAGTTGGGCGGCTCTCCTCCTTGCCAGTCTGCAAAGTAGGATAATTCTGACCAGTTTTTGGTGTAAAGTGTACCTCAAGACTGGTCCACGCAAAGCAAATTTTGGAGAAAATGAAATTTTGACCAGTATTTACCAATACTGAGTGTAACAAATAATATAATAATAAATAATGTAATACTGAGTGTGAGTTTACCAATAATGAGAATGACAGTTGCCAATACTGAACTCACATAGAATTTGCAGCGTATAGAAACTGGATGAAAGAATATAAAATACCATATTGTCATTCTAAGTTAAACAATAATTCATCACATTCATATTTCATGCCCCTAGGGCAGCTGGGGATATAGTACCAGTTGTGTGGTTGGAGTACCAGCGAAATTGTTTGGAAATAAGTAGAGGTCAGTGTGATTTTATGCCAATTTTGGTTCCAATTTTAGGTGAGTGGTGGTACGATCATTCTCAATAGCTGGTGCAACTTCTTTTGGCATGCTGCCATACTTTGCCAACTGGCCGTCTTACTGGATGGTTTCCTCTTATCAGTACTGACTGACTGCCGCTTGATTCAGCATGTAGAATTTGACAGATTTACACAAAATCTCATTGGTGTAGCCTTTGGGCAGAATTACTGGTTTGGGGCAACTCTTGTCATTCTTTGTGGCAGGTACAACAATATTGGAGCGGAGTGTGACAGCTTGGACAGTGCTGACCCTTGTTAAAAGTCATAAATGTGTCAATAAGTTAGTAAAACAGGTAAAATTGATGAAAAAGAAAATGTCTGCTTCAGTGTACAAAGGACTCTGGCCCAGCTGCTAAATTTCTTCCCCAATTGGGGTAGGATTTGAGCTACCCCAAGCATATTTTCCAGTTTCCTGCCACATTCTGCAGATCAGCCCTTGACTAAATGACATTCCCGTCATAGGCGGATCCAGGATCACCGATGGGTGGGGGCACCGTGCCGGGGTGGTAAGAATTTGATGCCTGGCTTCATAAGAATTCAAGTCCTGTCAGCTGGTGGGGCACTAATAGCCGTTTTCATTAACCCGGCGCCCCACCAGGGTCCGGCGCCACCTTGCCCCCACCGGGGGCCATCGATGGCCCCCCTCTATCTCCGAAAATATGGGCGTTAGCGCAAATCTGCAAAGTGCAATAGAAAGCTCGCGTGAATTCAGTAAGAAATTACTTCGCATGTTTTAGTGCTCAGGTCAATGGTTTGACCTCCAGAGGTCAAATTAGGTCAAGATCGGCTATTTTCACTCAAATATGCAATGATTAAGCCAAATGGGCATAACTCTTATGTCATTAGAGCTATTGAGGCCTGGTAAAGTACATTTGATAGCAAATTGCCAGTACTTTTTCTGCTATGTGGAACGTAAAGACCTCCCGCCAGTGGTTTGACCGCCAGAGGTCACCTCGTGACCTAATATGACCTGAGGTCACGAAAGGTCAAAACAGGGGCGCAACTTTATGTTTTCGATTGGGGGGCACCCGGCTCGAAAGGGGGCCCGTACATGATGGGGGGGGCCCGTACATGATGGGGGGGCCCGTACATGATGGGGGCCCGTATTTTTTTAATGAAAATGTGACCGAAAAAACGTATTTTCGACCGTTTGTGGTCGAAAACTGACTGCAAAGGTTAAATAACAATTTTTAGCGCGCTGTTCGTCACTGTTCCTGATTTGCACTAATTAGCCCAAAAAGTAGTCAGAAGACCCAATCTTTTGAACGAGCTGCCAAACTATGTAAGGATATTGGACAAGTAGGTGTCTACTTACCGTCTTTGTCGTCCACGTGGATGCTCTCCTCCGGAGGTACAACGGGATCAGCCCCGGACGACGCAGGAGGGATGGATGCTGGAGGGTCTTTTAGCAAACGGGATCCGGCTGATGGCCTGGCCGAGGAAGGCAATGATCAGGAAAAGAAGGATTGGAATTACAACCTTACTTTACCGTTTTGCTGGAAACTATACACATTGCACTTTTCCGAGTTAGTTTTAAATTGGGGTTTTAATTTTTTGCGGTCGATAAATGAACGTAGCTTGCAAAGTACCAAAAATAGTAGTGATATGAACTACTTTAAGTGGACGCGTACGTTGCTAGAGATTAAATCCAAATATGATCGGGGTCATTTTATAACAGTTTGCAAAATTAGCAAGACGATTCTAGATTCATAGTTTACCTGAAAAATGTACAAAATTTGGGTAGTTTTGCCAGAGCAGCCCCTCGGTATTGAATGTTCTTTGTTTTACGCTTTTGTGCACCCGACTTTATGTTTATACTGCCCAACCATTTTAACATTCACACCTGGAACGAAATCGCATTATCGCGAATAATTTGATACAAATGGAAGGTAGAGATCGAAGTGCGAAATTCCTTTATCAGCGGGGAAATCGAACCTACTGATATTTATGTTACATGATCAAGACACCTTTTTCTGATCCATTCGCCTTGCCAGTTCATGGCATTGTACAACACTGGGTACCGGTCAAGGGGTACTATGAATAGGTGGTACTGCCTTTTCCCTTTACAATCCTCATATAGGATCAGTACAAAAGGAATGGGGGCCTAACATTTCTCACGCCCCATCCATTTTTCCCCGAATGTTGCATGAGACTGGCCGCACGTTGCCCCGGGGAAAACCACAGGGGCCCGCAAGCATGGCAGGGGGCCGGTTTCGGCAACAGGGAGCACGGATACACGACCTGGGGCACGAAACTGCTCACAAATAAGGAACTTCTGCAAATACGCGACTAACACAACAGCTTCAGTTTCTGCACGATATTCTTAGACCACAAGGGGCCCAGACAGACCACATGGGGCCTGAGCACACCAAAGGGGCCGGGCAGACCACAGGGACCCAGAAAACCATAGGACGCCGGTAAGCCCAAAAGGGGCCCGGGCAGACCACACACAGTCAGCAATTTGGCTGGACTCTGCCCGATATATGCTGGGCTTTGACTGGGCAGAGCCCGCATATATGGGCTCAGCCCAGGTCCGGCTCCGCTCCGTCTGGGCAGAGCCCATGGTCAAGCAAGACCGGGCTCTACCGCTCAGGCAAGTTGTCATCCCCCGACCTAATGTCGGGCTCAGCCCGAGTCTATGTGGCTCAGCTATGAGTCTTAGGGCTCGGGCAGAGCCCGACCCAGCCCGCTCTGGGCCCGGTCGGAATTGCTGGCTGGGCAGCGGGCCCGGGCAGACCACACGGGGCCTGGACAGATGAAAGGACCCGGGCAGACCACAGGGACCCGAGCTGAACACAGGAGCCGGGGTAACCACAGAGGGGCCCCAGTCTGGAAAGTATGGCAGCAGACCTGACGAGTCCGCACCAGCCTTGTAGATTTTTCGCACCACCAGCAGCCTAAAATTCACACCAGGCATTGGTGAGAAATTTCATTGACCCGGAAATTTCGATGTTTTTACCAGTTTCTCCCTTCTCAGATCTCTGTGGGTGTTTGATTTGAGCTCCCTCGCACCATACAGCAAAAGTGGGCACTTGTTTGCTCCAAAGTTCGAACCACCTGAAGGGTGTCCGCACCACGAGATCTCGCCAAAAGTGCCATACTTTGCAGACTGGGAGGGGCCCGGGCAAACCACAGAGGGCCCACGCAGACAAAAGGGGCCCCGAACGGACAAAAGGGGGTCCGCAGAGACCACACAGAGGCCCGGACAGGCCAAAAGGGTTCCGGAAAAACCACAGGAGGCCCGGGCAGACTACAAGGGGCTCGATCAGAACAAAATGGGCACTAGCAGACAAGGGGTCCGTGCAGACCAAATGGGACCCGGCAAGTCTGCAAAGTATGGCAGCAGGCCAGACGAGTCGCACCAGCCATCCAAAATTATCGCACCACCAGCCCAAAAAATTCTCACCAATCTGCCAGATACTAGGGAGAAAAATGCACACATTCCTACCCACACGATGCAATACTACCTCTCTTATTAGTTAGTTAAGGACATTTTATAAGGCCCCCTCCTGTGTCTTCCTAACTATTCAGTCATTATTTTTTTAGTTTTCAGTGTCAACTTCCTCGCACCAGTCTTGCAAATTCGCACCAGGTTGATAAAATTCGCACCACTCGCTCCTGTCTCCAAGGGCACTCGCTGTCAGGCATTGTTGCCTGGGTGCGCCCGTGCGCATGTGTTCGCCCCGGGCGACGGCCGACCCAGCCGGCGCGGCCGCTGACCCGGGCAGTTACGGGATAAACGTCTCGCAGGTAACACCGCTGTGTGTGTGACGGCCGGACATGGTGGCAGCGGTGGGATTGTGATGACTATGTCCGCAGTTGTGATAAATGTGGCAGAAGAAAGAGCGTGCGCGTGCAAAATGCACCTCTCCTGCCACAGAAAGCGTGTTTCCCGAACGAAACATTGGTGATTGATGTATTTAGCTTGCCCCGGAGTGCAACGTCTGGGCGTTCCCAAGTGCTCACCTGTGTGGACAAGTTTACCGGGTTTTTGGTCTGCTATCCTTTGGATTCCACAACGGCAGATCACATCATCGAGAAGCTAACGGTTCATTTTCTTACATTTGGACCGCCAACTTGCATAGAAAGTGACCCAGGCTCCAATCTTCTGAAAAATTCCCGAGTCCAAACAATGTGTAAATACTTCGGAGTTCAGTTTAGGTTTAGTGTCGGGTATCACCACGAGGCCGTGGCTAAGGCCGAAAGGAAGCACCTAGATATTAAGCGACGTCTCCGGGCGCTGTCGGAGTCCAACGGCTCAGATTGGGAACAATGTCTCCCCGGCATAGTTTTGTCGTTGAACAACGAGATCTGTGCCACACATGGTTACACTCCGTTTTTTTTATTTATTTTCTTCGTCACCCACACACACCATTATCAGAACTAGCCAATAACGATGTTAGCAAGTATTCAGACCAGTATGTGTGCGAGAAGCTGCGTTTACTTTCTGCCACAATGCGCGATGCACTCCAGAAACAGGGCCTACAAATGGGGCAACACAAGAAGCGTTATGATGCTCGTCATAAATGTAAGGATAAATATCTGAAGTCGGGTGACCAAGTTTGGGGTCAGAACGTTAACGCGCGGTCCAAGCTTGACGACCCGTAGGTTGGGCCGTACACTGTTGTAACGCTGGTAGGCCGTCGGCATGTAGATTGTATTGACAGTAGGGGGGCTATTCGGCATGTGCACATCAATCACCTGAAGCCCGTGTGTGCTCGTAGTGTGTAGTAGTTATCGGTATGACCTGTTTGTGTTTGACATGTGCGCACACGACGAACCGGTTTCGGATGGGATAGCCTCAGGTCGATGTTTGCGTAAGGTTTGTTTTTCACGGGAGCCTTTCACAGGTGCCGATTTTTCTATTTTGTGTGTGTGTGTTTAACTGTCCACACAAGCTGGTGAACGGCTTGCTTCACGTTGGGGAGGGGTAGTGTCAGGCATTGTTGCCTGGGTGCGCCCGTGCGCATGTGTTCGCCCCGGGCGGCGGCCGACCCAGCCGGCGCGGCCGCTGACCCGGGCAGTTACGGGATAAACGTCTCGCAGGTAACACCGCTGTGTGTGTGACGGCCGGACACTCGCACCGACGAGATCTCGTCGAAAATGCCATACTTTGCACACTGGGGCCCGGGCAGACTACAGGGGCCCAGACAGGCCACAGGGGGCCCGATCAGACCAATAAGGGCCCGGGATACCACAGGGGCCCGCATGGCAAGCATGGCAGAGGCTGGTTGCAGTTACACGAACCGCATCCATGGCAGGCCCTTCTGCATCCACAGGGTATTAACTACTGGGAGTAGGGACCGGGCTGCAGCCACCAGGGGGCGGGGCAGATGGGGTGGCCACCAGGGGGGAGCGAATGGGGCAGCCACCCCTTAAACCCAAGAGCCTCTGAGGACGAAATGCCGCCCCCAAACCCTCCCTCCCCCAGGATGCGACGATTGGTCGCCCTTTGGGTGAAAAGTGCGTCCTTCGGGTGGCTAAGTGCCGCCCTGTCCCGTGAGGCTTTGCCCCTCCCCTTACCCAAATTCTAGATACGTCACTGGCGGCCATAGGGGCAAAAGATTCTCCAAGTCTTGGTATTTAGCCATCAGGGGAGCCGGACAGGGGATCATCACTCATTTGGGATTTAGCCCGACAGGAGCTAATAGCAAACAATCACTTCACTTGCCATTCAACACTGCGCATCGGAGCACGATTTGGATTGACACGAAAAGCCCAAACGTAAAATCCAAATCAGAGCCTAACGAAACGTTTCCAGAGTAGACACAAGCCGATTGAATCATAAGCATGCCAATTTTACTGTTCAAGGCAAACTTTGTGCAAATCATTTGCCTCGGCGAATGCGACAAGAGAGCCAGGAGCATGCCTTAGCTTCCTTCGCGCTGCGCTGACATGCCCGGGAAATTAAGAGGCTACCATTCGCCGGCGGAGCACATTATTTAACCCAGATTTGACGACAAGATTTGATACACTTTTTGACAGACAAATTTAAGAGACTTAAATTTGTCTGTACTTAAAATTCCACTAGAACAAACAAAAATGGAAAACTTCATGCACATTTCTGACAAAAATGCCTAGAAATATATCAATGAAAAAGTAGTGCCGGCGGAGAGATGCAAAAATAACAAACATGTCAATTTATTAAACCAGTACTTATCGGAACGGGCCCGGCTGCGCGCGGTGGGGGTGGTGAACTACAGGGGGTCGTAAGCAAGGCAAGGAGCCCGGCTAGAGCCAGAGGAGGCCTGGATAGCACAGAGGGAGCCTGAAATTATAGCACGGATTCCCGGATGCAGCGAAGTGGGAGGAGTGGAATCAGGGGCGAATTCAGGCCGATGGTGGGGGGAGGGGGGCAACGGGGCCCCAAATCGTAAAAAAACATATGGTTTTTGTTTGAAGAAAATCCGTAAAAATTGGTAAAATCGGGGGATTTGGGGAGGGCATCAAATCCCCCCAATTTTACCTTTAACCCCCTGGATCCGCTAGTGCTGTGGTTCCTTGCAGACCACAGGGACACGGACAAACCATAGGAGCCCGGGCAAATTGCAAGGGGCCGGGCAGACCGCAGGGGGCTGGGTAGACCACAGGGGGCCCGAGCAGACCACAGAGGGCCCGGGCAGACTAAAAGGAGCCCAGACCGCCCACAAGGGGCGCGGGCAGACCACAGGGGCCTGGGCGGACCACACAGGACCCAGGCACACTACAAAAAGCCCATACCACCTACAAAGGCCCCGGGCAGACTAAAAGGGGCCAAGGCAGAATACAAGGAGCCCGGTTGCAGTCACAGAGGAAACAAAAAGGTCTCGAGACTGCCAGAAATAGGGCCCTGGATGCAGTCAAAATGGGCCTGAGAATATCGTTAGGGGCCCGTTTGCGGACACAGCGATTATGGGTGGCCCTAAAGAGGACCGCACCCAAGCAAGCATGCCAGGGAGCCCGACCGCAGCCACAGCAAGCCCAGATAGACCACGGGGCCCCGCACTCATGGCAAGGGCCCGTCCGTGGCATTAGAGGACCCGCGCCTCCTGGACCACAGGGAGCCCGGTTGCAGTCACAGGTCCCGGTTGCAGTCACAGGGGGCCCGGGTGGATCACAGGCGCCCGGTTGCGGTGACAGGGGCTCGGGCGGATCACAGAGGGCTCGGTTGCAGTCACAGGAGCCAGGGTGGATAACAGGGGGCCGGGTGGATTCCAGGGGCCCGGTTGCAGTCACAGGTGGCCCGGTTGGACCACAGGGAATCCGTTTGCAGTCACAGGGGGCCCGGTTGCAGTCAAAGAGGGCCCGTGTGGGATCACATGGGGCCCAGGATGGATCACAGGGGGCCCCAGGTGGATTACAGGGGGCCCGATTGCAGTCACAGGGGCCTGGGTGGATCATAGTGGGCCCGGGTGGATCATAAAGGGCCCGGTTGCAGTCATAGGGGCCCGGTTGCAGTCACATAGTGCATGGTTGCAGTCACAGGGGCCCCGAGTGGATCACAGATGGCCCGGTTGCAGTCCCAGGGGCCCGGGTGTATCACAGAGGGCCCGGTTGCAGTCACAGTGGGCCGGGTGGATTACAGGGGGCCCGGTTGCAGTCACAGGGGGCCGGATGGCTCACAGAGGGCCCGGTTGCAGTCACAGGGGACCCGGGTGGATCACAGATGGCCCGGGTGGATCTTAACTGGCCTGGTTGTAATCACAGGGGGTCCGGTTGCAGTCACAGAGGGCCCGGGTGGATCACAGGGGGCCCGGTCGCAGTCACAGGGGCCTGAGTGAATCATAGGGGGCCCGGTTGCAGTCACAGGGGCCCCAGGTGGATCACAGATGGCCCAGTTGCAGTCACAGGGGGCCCGGGTGGATGACAGGGGGCCCGGTTTCAGTCACAGGTGGCCCGGTTGGACCACAGAGAATCCCTTTGCAGTCACAGGGGCCCGGGTGAATCTCATGGGGCCCGGTTGCAGTCAAAGAGGGCCCGTGTGGATCACAGGGGGCCCAGGATGGATCACATGGGGCCCCGGGTGGATCACAGGGGGCCCCAGGTGCATTACAGGGGGCCCGGGTGGATCACAGGGGGCCCAGGTGGATTACAGGGGGCCCGGGTGGATCAAAGTGGGCCCGGTTGCAGTCACAGAGTGCCTGGTTGCAGTCACAGGGGCCCCGGGTGGATCACAGATGGACCGGGTGTATCACAGGGGCCCGGTTACAGTCACAGGGGGCCCGGTTGGATCATAGGGGGCCCGGTTGTAATTACAGGGGGCCCGCGTGGATCACATGCGGCCCGGTTTCAGTCACAGGGGGCCCGGTTGGATCATAGGGGGCCCGGTTGTAATTACAGGGGCCCGCGTGGATCGCATGCGGCCCGGTTTCAGTCACAGGGGACTGGGTGGATCAAAGGGGGCCCGGTTGCAGTCACAGGGGCCCCGGGTGGATCACAGATAGCCCAGTTGCAGTCACAGGGGACCCGGGTGGATCACAGGTGGCCCGGGTGGATCTTAACTGGCCTGGTTGTAATCACAGGGGGTCCGGTTGCAGTCACAGAGGGCCCGGGTGGATCTGGGGGCCCGGTCGCAGTCACAGGGGGCCTGAGTGAATCATAGGGGGCCCGGTTGCAGTCACAGGGGCCCCGGGTGGATCACAGATGGCCCAGTTGCAGTCACAGGGGGCCCGGGTGGATGACAGGGGGGCCCGGTTTCCAGTCACAGGTGGCCCGGTTGGACCACAGGGAATCCCTTTGCAGTCACAGGGGCCCGGGTGAATCTCAGGGGGCCCGGTTGCAGTCAAAGAGGGCCCGTGTGGATCACAGGGGCCCAGGATGGATCACATGGGGCCCCGGGTGGATCACAGGGGGCCCCAGGTGAATTACAGGGGGCCCGGGTGGATCACAGGGGGCCCCAGGTGGATTACAGGGGGCCCAGGTGGATCAAAGTGGGCCTGGTTGCAGTCACAGAGTGCCTGGTTGCAGTCACAGGGGCCCCGGGTGGATCACAGATGGACCGGGTGTATCACAGGGGGCCCGGTTACAGTCACAGGGGGCCGGTTGGATCATAGGGGGCCCGGTTGTAATTACAGGGGGCCCGCGTGGATCACATGCGGCCCGGTTTCAGTCACAGGGGGACTGGGTGGATCAAAGGGGGCCCGGTTGCAGTCACAGGGGCCCCGGGTGGATCACAGATAGCCCAGTTGCAGTCACAGGGGGCCCGGGTGGATGACAGGGGGCCCGGTTTCAGTCACAAGGGGCCCGGGTAGATCATAGATGGCCCGGTTGCAGTCACAGGGGGCCCGGATGGAGTCACAGGGGCCCGGGTGAATCATAGGGGGCCCGATTGTAATTACAGGGGGCCCGGGTTGATCACAGATGGCCCGATCCCAGTCACAGGGGGCCCGGGTGGATGATAGGGGGCCCGGTTGTAATCACAGGGAGCCCGGGTGGATTACAGGGGGCTCGGTTGCAGTCACAGATGGGCCGGGTGGATCACAGAGGGCCCAGTTGCAGTCACAGGGGCCCAGGTTGGATCACAGATGGCCCGGTTGCAGTCACAGGGGGCCCGGTTGGAGTCACAGGGGCCCCAGGTGGATTACAGGGGGCTGGTTGCAGTCACAGGGGCCCGGTTGCAGTCACAGAGTGCCTAGTTGCAGTCACAGGGGCCCCGGGTGGATTACAGATGGCCCGGTTGCAGTCACAGGGGGCCCGGGTGTATCACAGGGGGCCCGGGTGTATCACAGGGGGCCCGGGTGGATCACATGGGGCCCGGTTGTAGTCACAGGGGGCCCGAGTGGATTACAGGGGGCCCGGTTTCAGTCACAGGGGGCCCGGGTGGATCATAGATGGCACGCTTGCAGTCACAGGTGGCCCGGTTGGAGTCACATGGGCACGGGTGGATCATATGGGACCCGGTTACAATTAAAGGGGTCCGGTGGATCACAGAGGGTCCGGTTGCAGTCGCAGGGGACCGGGTGGATCGCAGAGGGCCCGGTTGCAGTCACAGGGCCCCGGTGGATCACAGTTGGCTCTGTCCTAGTCACAGGGGGCCCGGGTGTATCACAGGGGCCCGGGTGGATGATAGGGGGCCCGGTTGTAATCACAGGGGGCCCGGGTGTATCACAGGGGTCCGGGTGGATGATAGGGGGCCCGGTTGTAATCACAGGGAGCCCGGGTGGATTACAGGGGGCCCGGTTGCAGTCACAGGTGGGCCGGGTGGATCACAGATGGCCCGGTTGTAGTCACAGGGAGCTCGGGTGGATGACAGGGGGCCCGGTTGCAGTCACAGGGGCCCGGGTGGATCACAGGGGGCCCGGCTGGATCACAGGGGGCCCGGGTGGATCACAGAGGACCCGGTTGGATGACAGGAGGCCCGAGACTGCCGGAATTAGGGACCCGGCTGCAGTCAAAGTGGGCCTGAAAAATATCGTTGGGGACCCGGTTGCGGACACCGAGGTTAAAGGTGGCCCACAGGGCACCCGCAAGCATGCCAGGGAGCCTGGCCTCAGCCAAAGCTAGCCCAAGTAGACCACTGGGGCCCGGAATCGTGGCAGGGGCCCGGCTTTGTCCGCAGGGGCCCGCAACTTGGGATTGGGGGGGCTCGTCGGGTCATTGGGGGGCTTCTCCGAGCATTGGGGGGCTCGAGCCCCCAAATATATGGAAACTTGCGCCCCTGGGTCAAAAAGTGACCTTGCCGTATATCAAATGAAAGCCAGTGACAAGACAAACACGATGGTGTTTGTTTCACCGCTCTAGCTTAATTAGGTCAAAAGTTATTGTCAGAATACTGTTTTTGACCTCTGGTGACCTTGGATGACCTTGGAAAAGTCAAAGGGCAAATATGACCCCTGGGATCCGTGAAAGGGTGTCCAAAAACGTTGTCCTGAGCAGTCTGAGTATTTGCAATCATTTTTCTGGCTTTTATATCATGAAATAGCTTTTCCCCATGCTTTTCCAATGGGAGAGGTCGCCTTGTGACCTGACCTCAGGGCTTGAAATCGAAAAATCCCGGATATACACCTTGTAGACCCTGGAGGGGTCATGAAGTGTAGGAAGTGTCAAATCGATCGACTTTGAAATGTAGCTCTTACAGAGCTCTAAAGGTGAAGTGAGGTGACCTTGGTTGACCTCGTCTGGTGACCTGACCTTGGGTGACCCGGGGTAAAAAATTTCAGGGATGATGGGAAAATGATGCAGTAAGAGGTAGAGCCCTCAACCGCGGTGCTGCGCCTCGTCGTTTTTCTGCTATCCCGGAAAAACCTTCGGGGGGCCATCGATGGCCCCCCCGGTGGGGCGAGGGTTAATATATTTGGACGGGCTTCAAAAGCCTTATTCATCAAAATGATTTGATTATTTATAATACCCCTCAGTACCGATTGTTAGTTATTTGGGTTTTCGGGCGCACGAACCAATATTAATTGTCGCCCATTTGGTACCCATTGTAATCGTGTTGTATTGTGTTCTTTTCCAGCGCGACTGATGTAACCTGGACATGCGAAACCTCTTCGGTCGCGAGCAGCAGCGCGCGGCGGAGGCAGCCTGGACTTGCGAAACCCTTCGGCGGCGAGCAGCAGTGCCGACAAAGCTCGCGTGCAGCAAAGCCGTCATCCAGGCGCTGTGCTACCAGTGCTCTCTCTGATATGGTGGCGTGTAGCCGCAGTTCAATTGATAGCTGGATTTGTCAATCAATTTGGGATTCTTGTCCCTGCGTTTGCAAGAAATTTTCAAAATAAATACCAATGAGATATTGAATAAGCTACGAGTGGTACTAACGGGGTGAACATTTATTCCATGCCTTTTTAGATTAGATGAGTATTTTTATTAATACTGTGTCCCAGTTCCCACAGAAGATCTATTGGTGCCATGCGGGACTTGGCTCGCAAAACTTCCGAATACCTACTTTTGATAACTGCAATGGAACTCTTCACTGTTCTTGTCATTTGGCCTTGCTCAGCGACCAACTCCTCTAGATTTGCCATCTACCTAGGATGGCAAAGTGACTTTGAGTTATACGTATGGTAGAACAGTGGACTACCAATATAATTGCACATTTACGGTGGACTCATTTTGCACTGCCAAATTTCTATATTTTCGTATGTCGCGCCGGCTCCCCGCCATTGGATTCGCCATTCCGCCATTGGAGAGCCATTGACCTTTCATAGTGGTTTGATGGGCATTTCAGGAAGCTTCGTATAGATCGGCCAACAAGTGCTCCCTCACCCTCTGAATCCGTTCATTGTCGGTGCCAAAATCTAAAGCCATTTTTAGGCAAAGGGGCAACACGTTTGAGAAAGGTGTTCGGCGATAAATTGCCACAAGCATGGTGTTTTATAAATCGGCTAGAATATAGTCATTTGAGGAGACCATGGCCTCTCAACCTCCGACAAGATTTGGATTGCCTACGTACACATGGACGTCGAAAGCGGGGGATGATGAGACGCGTCCCCCTACTCGCGGATCAGAGGGGGACGGTCCCGCAAAAACTTGGTGACTCGTCCTAGGTTTTTATTTGGATCCTCTTATTATTTGCGTTTACCTTCGTTAATTGCGTGGGAATTCTGCAACCCAACTCGCTAAGTTTGTCGGTGAAGTGTATTGCCAGTATCGTTTTCAGATACAGCCCATTCGCTCCAAATTTTGCGCCCCAGCGCCCCTCCCCGCCTCTGGTCGTCCCGAGTCATGGTCCGTCCCCAGCAGTAAAAATTCCGTGGCGACGCCCCTGCCTCTGCACCGCAGTGTCACATTTTGCGGTGCCCGTCATCGAAGTGATCGAGCTTCATATGTGTAGGTGGGGGTGGACAGGGGCGGACGCATGAGTGCTGTTTGGGGGGGGGTGGGGCAACGCAGGAGAAATAGTAAAAACATAGTATTGTTAAAAGATTGGTAAAAAATTGTCATTTTGGGGGCATGGCCTCTGCCCCCTCCGTACGCGGATCCAGGAGGGCAGGTGCCCCCCATCAACCCTCGTCGCCCCCTGAAATGGTCATGGCGTCGCCTTGGAAGGCCAATGGTGTCCCCTGAAACGTCGCTTCTTACCCCCCCCATTGATGCAAAAATCCGTGCCCACGGATATGATTTTGCGCCCACCTGATAAGTTCTGCCGGTCAAAAATGACACCCCCCTGGTCCGGATGGTGCCCCCCTCACCCGATCGACAATCTTGAATCCGCCTAAGCCCCTCTGCGTCTGCCAATGGGGGCAAGGAGGGGTGGGTAATGTTCTATTCACTCTCCTCCCCTTGGAAGTTGGATCCGTTGCTGCTCCGGACATTTTTTACTTTTACCCGATTGTATGATGACGAGAGTATGGTCACTGGCGGCGGAACGGGGGAGCACCGGGGCACGGTACCCTCCCTTAAATCATAAATTTTAACAATAACCCAATGTCGTTGACTGGAAAGAAATGGGTTGAAACATAAGCGGATCCAGGATTGCTGATGGGGGGGTGTTTCCGGGTGGGCGGCATCCGGCGTGGGGGTGCCACTTTTGACCGGAAAAACCTATCAGATGGGCGCAAAATTCTATCGGTGGGCGCCGATTTTCGCATCCTGGAGGGGGGGAACAAGCGACATTTCAGGGGGCGAGAATCGATCGGGGGGAACGTGCCCCCTTTCACCCCTGCATCTGCCTATGGGTTGAAAAGCTCATGGTGCCCGCCCCCTTACATTTGGACGTTCCACCGTCGCTGAGTATGGTAGAAATCCGTCGGAATATGTATATATTTTCCACCGTTCCGCATATTATTTCCATGCGAATGCTACTTTTCCAAGGTACTATTACCTTTCCAATTTTTTATCAAGCGTCGGTGAAAATTCAGTGCACTAGAATAGTCTCCGCTGATGGCATTGCTAAAATTAAGTCGAACTGCATCCTTTACTTTACGTTTACGCTCTTTGCTTGTCCCATTTGAGCATCTCCGGAATACGAGGTTCAATCATCAGCTGGCATGAAATTGTTTTGATGTCACGTGACCGTGCCTCCCTGCGTATGCAGCACAAGGCCCTAGAGAGAGAAGGTAGAACGCTCCGCCTCCAAAACATGGCAACCGCTTGTTTTCAAGGTCATTTTTGTTATTGTCGAGTGATGACGAAATATCAACCAAACAAACCGAAACTCCCCGTCCAGATAGCATGGGGGAGGTGAGATGGAGATTTGTTATGGGGTGTGGTGAGTAGAATTGGGGTAGGGTGGTATTGTAATATAATTTTCTGAATAGAGAAATGATCGAGGAATATGTCCAGCATAGAAAATGACAATTTTGCATCATAGTTTGTCACTAATACGTGTTTAAATTCGGGGATGCGTAAGTGGCGCGTTCGAGTTTGATACTATGCGAGGAGTTTTTAGCCTTTTGGAAGCCTGGAAATCTTATTTAATGTGCCAGTAGGATGGGATGGTGATTTTCACATTCTGTGGACCTGAAGTGACAGGCCCAATCGAGATTTTGCAGAAGAAATGTATGATTTTTCATATCAGAATACTAAGTTTTCCATGTGAGTCTATTGCCATTTATTTATGTGTGGTTTATTTATTTTGACCTGTCCTTTCCATGTGATTAACTTACATTTCCTCAATTGCATGATTATTATCAGTTAGTTTCATATCATCCAGCAAATCTGGTCATATTACAAGCTGTATTATACTTATACTACACTACTATTTATGTATGCAATACCTACATACATGGGCAAGCCATGACTATAATGGGTGCTGCCCATTATACCCAAGCAAAATGCATATTCAATACAACTTCAAATATAAAACAAAACATCCATTTTTGGACTGAGTGTTCTTAAATGTTGAATGAACAGTGCTGAATTGAATGTTGTACTTGGAAGTTGTCGGAATTTGTTATGTATTGGAATTGTGCTGTCCCGCCACATAGGCATGCATCAGTGATGCTTTGCCATGGATGCATGTGTTGACAAGGGCATTCATAGTATTTTTGTTAATAAGAGCAGTGTTGCAGTGCTAAAATGGTATCTCCAATGCATTGGCAATGGGAGATACCCCATTTTCTCTTGCACAGTGGAGAGCCACTCTGCAAAGTATGGCAGCAGGCTAGTCGAGTCGCCCTAGCAATGTAAAATTCTTGCACCACCAGCCTCCAAAAAATTTCACCAATCTTTCATATACCAGGGAGAAAAATGCACACATTGCTACCCACACAATGCAATACTACCTCTCTTATTAGTTAGTTGGTTAAGGACTTTTTACAAGGCCACCTTCTGTGTTTAAATAACCATTCAGCCATTGTTTGTTTGGTTTAAGTGTCAACTTCCTCGCACCAGTCTTGCAAATTCACACCAGGTTGATAAAATTCACATTACTAGCTCCTGTCTTCAAGGGAATTCGCACTGACAAGATCTCGTTGAAAATGCCATACTTTGCACACTGGGTGGAGAGGTCACGTGCTGAAATAGGTTCTCCAGAAAGTCACCCACTTTTTCAATTACTATGGTCAAATGCAAATTTCCTCCTTCTTTGTCATGATGTTACTTTGTGTATGGTGAGGAGGAAATGCTGCTGGTAATTTTAAATGATTTTAAATTTCAGCCTCAGCATACTCAAAAGCCTGTTTAAGAATAAGCTTTAGTGCTTTGCAACAAACCAACCGCTGAAGTAATGGTGCTGCCAACTTTCAAAAGGATAAGGAAATCCTTACTGTTATCACTTGGTATTTGAACCTGGGTCAACAGTAATGAAGCTAATCCTGCATTCTTTGAAGTATTCCAAACTGAGTGAGGCTTGTACCTTGGATACTGTTGAAGCATGTTACTGCCTTTTGCCTTTAAACTCTTAAATCTGCTTTCTTTAGAACAAAACTTCAGGTTGTTTGTTGGTTGATTAGCTTTTTCTTGTTTTATGTACATTTTGTCATTTTGCTCACTTATAGACTCCAGGGAAGCTGAAATATGAACTAAAACTACAATGGTGGCATGGAAGTTAAAAAAATAAGAGCAGTGAATAGAGTTAATTTCCTGTGTAAAAGACAGGAGCACAGACCATGGTTGTTTTGCATGATTTCTGTGTAATATATAATGAGTTTGTCCAGCCATGTCATGAAAAACATTCACATAGGTTTTCCTCTTGTGTTTCTACCTCCTTATTTGCTGCTAGATCCATCGAGAATTTAAATATGTGCGGAGGTTCGTGTAGCCTCCCCAAAAGGTGGGATTCTGTTCTGGTCTTTGCTTCTCGTTGAAAATTATTGGCCAGCTCTCATATTTGGATGCAGGGGGTGGGGGGGGGGCAGGTGTCATACCGATCGACCCTCGTCACCCCCTAAAAAGGTAGATGCCCCCTTCCACCTGAAAGGTTGATGGTGCCCCTTTGAAATATCGTTCCTTCGATGCGAAAATCGGGTACCCACTGATAGGTTGGCGCCCACCCGATTGTTTTTCCGGTTAAAACTTTTGCCCCTGGTCCGGATGGCGCCCCCCCCCCCAATGGACAACCTGGATCCAGCTCTGCCAGCTCTTTGATGAATTACTCAAATATCAAGCAGGTATTAGCAGAAATCATCATTACATTACTTTAACTTTATATGAATTCGCTGAAAAATGCCTATGGCTGGTGGCACGATTCAATCTTGATTCAACCCACAGCCTCACTCAACCATCCTCTTTCTGCCTTTGCTTAGATGGTATGAATGAAAATGGTAATATCTTAGATGGTTGATAATTTTGTCTGCAGGGGTCTGCAAATAGTCTTGTCTAATGTGACTGCAGCAGTTTTCTCGTTTGTTCCTCTCTCGATAATTTAATGCAATTTTCCATATCCAAGCAACGTCAATTGTTACGATTTTGGAATTTAATGCAATTTTACTTGCTCTTTCAGGAAGTCTTCGCTGCTGGCATGCTCAGGAGGCGATGCGTAACTGCCATTTGAGTTGGCAAACAAAGCCTGCAAGAAAGTTTTCGTAACTGAAGAAGAGAGCACATTCAGCCCACTATTGTCGTCTGTAGAATTTAGGCTGTGAACTAAGAGCAACATGTCCCATGGTACATTTCCCGTTTGTTGTTCAAGCATGAGTTGTTGGTTGAAATAAATATATTAAGCTCTTATTATAA
This sequence comes from Lepas anatifera, assembly GCA_034440635.1. Lineage (NCBI taxonomy): Eukaryota > Metazoa > Arthropoda > Thecostraca > Lepadidae > Lepas > Lepas anatifera. Next base: position 542,229 of record JAOTON010001720.1, on the reverse strand, counting down.
TTTTTCGTCTGGTCTGTTCATGCAAGCTAGCGTTTTCAGATATATCAAAGAGACGCAGTGCATCGTTGTCCCCTATGCCTCCATTCGGCGCTGACGTCCACTGCATCAACGGTCTCGTCAAAGGTAGCACCATCGGCCGGAGACGGTATGCCGCCACTTCGTTTCGTGGTTTCCGTTCAATACTGCTTCAGCGGGAAGAAACTCACATAAAATAGCCATTTGTTAACTTAACAAGTGATATATATTCAATAAGTGCGTACGGTGAATATTCGTCGGTAATGGATACGACATGACTAGCTATTTCTGAAGGTATATCACTACAGCAGTGGAAAGTTTTTTACGAAGATTGATGTGCCCAAATTTGGAAACATATTAGTATCCCGATATTAAAAGAGAAAGTATAGAATGAAGCATGTGATCTATATATAATGAGGCCTGTGGCCCAAGAATCTATTGGACTGCCTCGAACCAAGTTCGAGACATTAGAAAATGAAAACACAGACTTAAGGGACATTTTTAACACCGCTTGCAGGTTTCACTTGAGCTGTCCCAAGGACATACTAATCCACACCTCTGCGATATTATGCAGGAACTAGTATTTTACGCGCCCAATTATTTCTTTAATAAATATCACAGGAAAAAGGACACTTCTACGATAAAATTTGATGCAGGTAACAATGACTCTTAACAGGTGCATCAGATAAGCTGAACAATTAGCGTCACAGCGTCATGTTCCATGTACAAACTGAAGAGTATCACTTTGCATCACCCTCATGAGTTCAGCGCACTTTCCTTGACATTTTCGTAAGTGTCTTTGCACACCCTGAATTTTTGCAGACACTTCGCCTTCACGGTCATTGTAGTTTCGTCCACGTTTGACCGTGAGGGAGAGAAAATAACACAAAGCCAGGTCGGATGAGAAGGGAGGTTACTGCAGCACGGCGAAAATATTTACCGTAGACTGTTGGATGCTCAGAGAATTGAGGAGATGCGTTGCCATCAGTAGTCGATGAAGGTGCCGGCAATTGTCTTGTCACAACTCACGCCTCTTCTTCCCCAACGAACGAGAAGTTTACTCGCGACAGAGCAGGCATCACCACCATACTCAGTTTGCGTCCATACACTGAGGGTAAAGGCGAACGGCGTCGAACCGACGATAACGACACCAACCAGGCACTACGCACTCCTCACCTCAGCTTATCTGTGTTGCGATTCGGACGAAAGTGTGGGCATCGACCAGGATGGCACAGCGGGAAAGCAGCGGATTCCCCATCCAGGGAGTCGGCTCACGCATTACCCACAATATTGCAGGGAGAGAAAGTTCATTACATAAACAAGCAGCACTGGACTACTATCACCATTAAACAGCGCAGCACGACGCTGCGGTGGCTGACTTGGCGTCTAAGAAGATGGTGATGCAGTCCGTTTCATAGTTTGCCACGGCCGAGAACAAGTAGAATATCTTGGCACGGTAGCGAGAGCACAGCTGTCCGTCCGTAATCTTGTCACTAGTCACTCAGAAGATCTCTAGTTCGAAGGTGGAGAGCTTCCATTTTCTTAGCAATCTGCTGCTTATGCCCACAGTGCGGACAAAGCTGAGAGCAGAGATAATTATTACCGAGCTCTGTGCCGGCCCAGGACCCGTAGGTACCCCGATATCCTACCCTGCAGCCTCGCATCTGGTGAGAGAAAGGAGAGAAACGTCAGTAAGAAGAAGACTGGAGCAGTGGTGATGACTTTGAGCTGCCTCGTAATCCTACCATTTGAATTCTTCTGAATGGTAAGGAGTGCATTTTGAAAATGGTTTGCATTTTGGAATTATTGTTGTTGGATGCTGGAATTTTGCATATATATTTATTAACATGGACAGTTATGAAAATATGACTCAAATAATATGTGTTGTTCAATTGTCTGAGCAAAATTTCAGCGAGCTGTTCCAAGTAGTACCTTCAGTGAATGTCAGATAAGAAATACAATTAAAAGACTAAATGGCAGATCGGTCACTCATGTTCTTGAACTTATTGGCTTACAATGACTTCTTGTGAGCGAGTTCAACAGAGAAATTCAAAATGGAGCAGAACAAAGCACAAACAACACAAGCGTATCTAATGAAATCCACTGCAAAGGCTCTTCAGACAATCATGAACACCAAAATAAAAATCAACGAGATGGAGCTAGAACTACTTATAGCTTTTCAATAGTTAAGTGCCCAAACTGGGACCACCCACCCCATGACAAAAGCTTATTAAAGCATTTTTATTATTTTCAGTTAAAATATCGATGGCATAATGATAAAAATTTCATTCAGCTGAAGCCTTCTTTGGTTAGAGTTTGAAGCCTTCTATATAGTTTGGAAATTTTAATTTGCAAATAGTAGCAGTATTACTGAAATTGGAAAGTGCTCCAGAAATGATTAAGCTAATATATTGTGCCACACAGGCTAGAAGTACCTGGAATTTATTTGTGAATTGTATTTTCAAAAACTAAAAGGTCCTTAAAGGGAATAACTACTTTTTCAAAATTCTAAAAAGAATGATTGACAGACAATATAAACATAATTTAGGCATAATACCACCTACAATTCACATCAGTGTCCACCCTGATCACCCATGGGGCCACACCTAGCACCAGGGTGCCATAGCTATCCCTGAAAATTCTTTCAGGACAGCTGACGGAAATGTGAGCTTTGGTTTTGCAGACTATTTTTCTGCCAACTGTTTTATCACCAGGACGATTTTCTGCATCATTATTTGTTTAGGAAAATGGCAAAGAGAGCTTAACCAAATTTTTAAAATGTTCTTTCTTCACTCTCATATTTAGAGGATTTAGCCATCACTGAATATTCTTTGCAGTGCCCCACAACTGGTTTTCCACTGGGGTGCTAGCTGTAAAAGCCACCAGGGAAAATATAATCAGTGGGTGGAAAATTGAAATGAAATGAGAGTCAAGCCCTTACCTGTGCAAATCATTCAAACTACCATACAAAGTTTTGGAATAATTGTTAGCAAAATGTCTTTAATACCATATTTTTTAAGAGTTCATAAATTTACAACAGGAGTATCCAAATGTGTTAAAAGACCACTTCATATCCTGCAACAACCTTATTGGTAGTCTGCTAACATTCACAATTGGTGCAAATAGTCAGTATTTACAACAATAAAATTAGGGCACACCCATAGAGTGTCTGCTCCCCAAGGACTTCATAGTTGAACCCAGTTGATACTCCCTGCCCAGTTGCACAGATTAACAAAGACCCTGCTTCCATGCACAATGCTGACCAGGATTGCATGATTGATCTGGATGCATTTACAATATGGATAAAGCTTTAGGCAATGGAAACCAAAGTTTCAATCTGATTGCATCTATCCATATCGAGCCAGGTCTGGCAGCACATGGCAGTGGACGTTTAATATTTTCCTTACACTGCAAAGAGAAATAAGAGTAGTCCGTTGAGAGTAAAGCTTGCTTTGTTAATAAAAAATTATACTAAACCTTAACAAAAACTATTCAGTACACAACATTCAGGAAACAAAACTATTATTAAATACATGAAAGAAACAAGCTTGTACAAAGAATAACAACTATTTTTTTTGAAAAATTGTACATTTGAGTGAAGGGAGCAAAAGGAGATATCAATGGGGCACTAGAAATTTAGCCCAAAACCGAGATAAAAGACTATTCTAAACGTCAATGTCCGAGCTCTATCCATATCCATCCAATCTATCCATATCCAAGCCAGTGTTGGGATAACCACAGTTGTTGCATCCTGATTCTCAGCTCTATCTGGGTTGGTCCATCAAGGAGCAAATGAAAGTCTATTACAAATGTAGGACAAATCATACAAATGGTTTTAAAGGACCACAAAAAGGAACAATAGGGACTGCATAAAACACTATAATTCTGCAAGGAGCAAAAAAACAGCATGCCAGACAACAAGAAGCATTGCTAAGCCAGACACAGAAATAAGTAGGTGCAATTTACTCTATTACCTAAGGTGTAGAACCTAATAGTACATAAATGGGTGCTATTTACTCTATTACCTTAGGTGCGCTCCTGTATTCGAGGTAATAAATATTCCTGCGCCAGATTCGTAACGCTCCTTTCAACACAGAATTACTATAAAGCTACATAAAAAATCCCAAATCTTTGTGACTGAAATTATTTTCCAGTCATTTCTCTACCAGAAAAACTAAATTTCATGGCCCTACTCCCACGGATAGTGCAAGAGAACACACAAAAATCCCACCCGAGTCACAATTCCCGCCCACTTATCATGGAGCCGTGCTGTTGCATGGTTGACCTGACGTCATCGCAGCCGTCAGGGGTCGCCAAACGGTTGCCACTTTCCGCCAATGCTGAAGGGCCGGAGCGCACCCCCCTGATGCAGCAGCTTAACGACAACCTGGCGGCAAAATTGCAAAGCTTCAGTTCAGAATTTACCTACAGTTGTGTGGACTTTTTGATCCGTAGGCCTTGTTGTCTGTGGCCACATTCCATCGTGGGCTTTTTGAACAGTGGGCCGATTTATTTGGCCCTAACAAGGGCAAATTGTGGACTTTGTGATCCGTGGCCTTTGTCGGAGTGGACTTTAAGGACTGTGGACACAAGGATGTGGGTTCTGCGTGCGTGGGTTTTGGGGCTTGTGGACTTTTTGATCCGTGTGCAATTTTAACTGAGGGCCTAATCATATAGACCCCAATCCACGTGGTGTCTTCGTCGTCGTCCCGTGGTGTTGTTCCTCCTGTTGTTCTTCCTTAGCCGTGTTATTCTGCCGGCAGAATGCATAATAGTATGCTACACGCATGCGCAGTATGGTATCATGACTTCAAGATACCGTATTACGCATGCGTGCAACATACTAGTATAGATCCATACACGTATATTTGGAGCATGGTACCTCATCGTACACTCCTACTTCCATGTAAAAACCGTATGCTCCCCCGGCGCGGGGCCCCTAAGCTACGCCGGGAGGCAGCTACTCGTGGTTACGAGTCACAAAATAAAACATGGAGGCAAATACATTGAAGACACACGCAGCAGCGGTAAAGAGCACATACGGAGACAAATACAGATCAGTTGGCTGAGGCCACGCAGGTCAGGGACACAGCCCGGCAGGTCGAACGGACCCCAGCGGGCCACCGTGGCGACGCCGCCGCGCACCGGCGGCCGAACGGCACCAACCCAGGTCGGCCGAAGAGCGGAGGCGCCGGCCGAGGTCGGGCGAGACGGAGACTCAGCCCGCCCGACCGACAGCCCACAGCGACCCACCGGGGCGGCATAGCCTCGCCCCAGCTGCCAAGCGCAGGGCCCCACTCTCGGCGCGCGCTTCTTGGTTAGGCGGCGCGCTCCGCTCCACGGGACCGAGCACAACGGTTTCACCGCCCCGCGGGTAACAGGAGCAGCGCCGCCCTTCGTGATGTCCAGAGTCGGCCCCGTAGCGACGAGGCCGTCCGCCACCAGCGACCAGCCACCCCAGGTCACACGGTGAGCCAGCAGTGAGGAAGTCGTCCGCGGGCAACGGTGACCACAGTAGAGTCCGGCGGCGCGCTCAGCTCCCCGGGACCGAGCACAACGGTTCCACCGCCCCGGGGTAGCAGGAGCAGCGCCGCCCCCTGAGAAGTCAGCCCCCTCCACGGGCGAAGCCGCCCGCCGCCAACGACCAGTCGCGCCCCCGCTCACCCGGCGAACCAGAGGCGAGGATGTCGCCCACCGGCAAGGCGACCACGGAGGGGCCGGCGGCGCGCTCTACTCCCCGGGACCGAGCACCACGGTTTCACCGCCCCGGGGTAGCAAAAGCACGCCGCCATGGATGCCGCAGACCGGAGAATGCGCCGCAACCCGCCCGGCGCGCACCCCCACCACGGGCCAGCGGCGCACCCACGGCGCCACTCTCAATCAGCCGTCGCCAGGTCCTGAAATAGTGTTTTTTATTTGTTAGAATTTGGGAAGGGAGTGGATATTATTTTTTATAGCACTACAGATGTCGTGGAGAGATTTGAGGGCGCGTGGTAAGTTCGAGGAAATGATAGGTGTACAGGTGCCGGAGGCAGGCCTGTGTGGTACCTTACTGCCAAATCAAAGATTACAGCGCTTTTTTTACTCATGCTTATTTTTACTTGCTTGTATTACTTTTTGTACTTTACTTATGCAAAGAGACGAATAGTGACAAAAGCTGGTGCATAATATGTTTATTTTAACGGTTTACAATGATACAATTAGGGATACAAAGATACCAATAAGAGGGTTTACGATATTCAATATTTGTCTAGGTAAAGTTTTGTAATCACTGTCCTGAAAAACGCTTTACTTTGTGGGATATCATCCAGTCTTCTGATTTTAGGGGTAATCACATTATTCCAGGTTCGTGGGGCCGCAATGAATAAAGAAAATTTCCTGTACATGGTTGAGGCGAAGGGGACCTGAAAGTGTTGGGTTCGTCTTATATCAGGGAGAAGGGGATTTGGGTTAGTTGTATTGATACTTTCACTGAGGGGGCACGGTAAAGTCTGGTTGAGATGGCTATGGAGGAGTTTTAATTGGGCTACTTCCGTCAGATCTTCAATTTTCATGATTTTGTATTTTTAAATAAGGGACTGGTGTGAGCAAGGGGCTCAGATTGATCTATCAAACGGACAATTTTTTTCTGTAGCATCATCAGCTTATTTAAATGATATTTGAATGTGCTCCCCCAAATTGGAAGGCAGTAATTCAAGAAAGGGAGAATAAGAGCATTGTAGAGCAGGAGAAGATGACCAGAGTCCAGAATATGTTGTGACCTACGTATAAGACCTATATTACGTGATATTGTGTTTTCTATACTTTGTATATGGTTGGTCCACTTCAGATCCTCATTGATGTAGACGCCAAGATATTTTGTAGTGAATTTTCTGTCCAGTACGCCATTATTAATTTTGATAGCCAAATTGGGTACACTACGAGTGGAGAATATTTGGTAAGTTGATTTTTTTTGTGTTAACCCGCGCCCCACCGGGGGTCCGGCGCCACCTTCGCCCCACCGGGAAGGGCCATCGATGGCCCCCCTCTAACTCCGAAAATATGGGCGTTAGCGCAAATCTGCAAAGTGCAATAGAAAGCTCGCGTGAATTCAGTAAGAAATTACTTCGCATGTTTTAGTGCTCAGGTCAATGGTTTGACCTCCAGAGGTCAAATTAGGTCAAGATCGGCTATTTTCACTCAAATATGCAATGATTAAGCAAACTGGGCATAACTCTTATGTCATTAGAGCTATTGAGGCCTGGTAAAGTACATTTGATAGCAAATTGCCTGTACTTTTTCCGTTATGTGGAACGTAAAGACCTCCCGCCAGTGGTTTGACCGCCAGAGGTCACCTCGTGACCTAATATGACCTGAGGTCACGAAAGGTCAAAAAGTGACCTTGCCGTATATCAAATGAAAGCCAGTGACAAGACAAACACGATGGTGTTTGTTTCACCGCTCTAGCTCAATTAGGTCAAAAGTTATTGTCAAAATACTGTTTTTGACCTCCGGTGACCTTGGATGACCTTGGAAAAGTCAAAGGGCAAATATGACCCCTGGGATCCATGAAAGGGTGTCCAAAAACGTTGTTCTGAGCAGTCTGAGTATTTTCAATCATTTTTGTGGCTTTTATATCATGAAATAGCTTTTCCCCATGCTTTTCCAACGGGAGAGGTCGCCTCGTGACCTGACCTCAGGGCACGAAATCGAAAAATCCCGGATATACACCTTGTAGACCCTGGAGGGGTCATGAAGTGTAGGAAGTTTCAAATCGATCGACTTTGAAATGTAGCTCTTACAGAGCTCTAAAGTGAAGTGAGGTGACCTTGGTTGACCTCGTCTGGTGACCTGACCTTGGGTGACCCGGGGTAAAAATTTCAGGGATGATGGGAAAATGATGCAGTGAGAGGTAGAGCCCTCAACCGCGGTGCTGCGCCTCGTCGTTTTCTGCTATCCCGGAAAAACCTTAGGGGGCCATCGATGGCCCCCCCGGTGGGGCGAGGGTTAAGGGTGAGCCGGTTACATTGGAGCCAGGTGGTTATATCTGATAGACTGTTGTCAATTTTGGATTGCAGTTCATCAATATTTTTTAGCGGTATATAGCAGTGCAGTGTCATCTGCGAAGAGATAGAATTTCGGGGCATTTGAGCTTCTTGATATATCATTTATATAGATTAGGAAAAGGAGGGGGCCCAGCACACTACCCTGCGGTACACCAAGGGATACTTTTTTGGGATTAGCTGAGATAGTCGAGTTGTACTTCAGAGTTTGTGAACGATTTGACAGGTATGATTTGAAAAATTTTAATGAATTGTCTTGGATGCCCCAAAAGTGTAATTTTGATAGGAGAATTTCGTGATTCACGGTATCAAACGCCTTACTGAAATCCAGGTAAATTGTGGCAGAAATCATTTTTGTTGCAAGGGCAGAGGTAATATCATCGTAGAGTAGGGCAATGGGCATGAAAGTACTATGTTTTTTTCCGAAAACCGAACTGGTATTTGTATAGCATATAGTATGCGTTCTGCACGGCAGAACAACACGGCTCTTGTGTCCGTCAAAATGTTTGCAATTTTGCCTGGCAGCTCCAAAGATGCTAGTAACTCATTTGTAAAAAAACTTCAGAACCCTCTTCATAATTGATACAAACTTCTGACAAGCATGTCCACCTTAGGTCCGCGCGTCTAAGACGAAAAATTGGAAAATGATTGGACCGAGAGGACCCGCAATAATTATCGAACAGAGACGGACCCAAGAGTGGGGCAAATAGAGCATAGGCGGATCCAGAATATCGATCAGGAGTCATATGATCGGGAGGGGGTACCATTCGGACCAAAGGCTCCACTTTTGGGCGGAAAAAACCTATAGCAGGTGGGCGTCAATTACTATCAGGGGCAGGTGGAGAGGGTGGGAAGTAACCTTCTAAGGGCAGCGCCACTGGAAACTTCGGGGGAGTTTTGCAATCATTTTAGAGGGGCACCGAGGGGTCGATGGAGTGGCAAGCGTCCCTCTTTATTTCCTGGATCATCCTGTGTCATGGAGTTGGTCATCGTCTTTTAGATCTGTGGATCCATCCCCGGGAAAGGCTATGTGCTATGATGTAGGGCGATTTAAGTGCCTTTGCGATAACTGCGGTATATATATATATATATATATATATATATATATATATATATATATATATATATAGTATATATATATATATATGTATATATATATATATATATATATATATATATATATATATATATATATATAAGATGTACTTATACTTATACAAGGTTTATATGCTTATAGGTGTATAAACGCGATGCCAAAGGTTACAGACACTTTAGAATTGACTTTAAAATTGACTTAAAATTAATTTTGGCACAGCTTGTTTGTGTCTTCGTCCTTTGTTTTCCATCGCTCCACTGTCAGCTGCAGATTTCTGTTCCACTATTTGGCCACTCATACAAAATGTTCTACGCTACCTCCCGATCCGACGTAGGATCAGAGTTGGATCCCGACCGACGGTTAGAGGAGCAACAGGGCGTAAAATCGTGACAAAACATCTATTTTAACCTTCGCCCGGGTGGGGGGTCTTTTAGACCCCCTCGGGTTTTTCCGAAGTGATCAAAAAACGGCGGCGCGCAGCGCCGCCAAACTTGGTCTAGCTGTTCCTTCATCATTTTTACATCTTTCCTGAAAATTTTAGCCCAAGGTCATATCAGGTCAGGTCACCAGGCCAGGTGAAGTGACCTCACCTCAAAAAATGTTTAGGACTGCATAACTAAAAGGAGGGTTAATCGATTAAGTTCAAACTTATACCACATATTGGGCCCACCAAGAGCTACAACATTTGTTCCGGGATTTTTTATATTGGTGACCTAAGGTCATGTGCAGAGCATGACCTCCCCATTGTAAATACATGGGGAAAATCACGAAATGAGCTTTTCTCCGTAAGTATGGATGGAATCAACTTCAAACATCGGTTACGATTTGATCTTAGCCCATTTCTGAAGTTTATGCCAAAAATTTTGACTTGTGACCTTTAATAGGTCACTTTAGGTCAAATAAGCATTTTTTGGTGTTTTACTCTATAAATTTAGAATAAACTAAGATAAAACTTTTATTTTGTCACCAAAGTGTTTGTATAGTCACTGCAAGTCAAATGATATACATCATGACTATACCAGGTCAAGTTGGGTCAGACCATTGACCTGGGTCAAGTCAAATTCTTAAATTTGACCTGGCATGGCAATATCATATATCATTCGATTCGTATTGACGAGAGGATTGCAATGGTGCATAACCCGCGCCCCACCGGGGGTCCGGCGCCACCTTCGCCCCACCAGGGGCCATCGATGGCCCCCCTCTAACTCCGAAAATATGGGCGTTAGCGCAAATCTGCAAAGTGCAATAGAAAGCTCGCGTGAATTCAGTAAGAAATTACTTCACATGTTTTTGTGCTCAGGTCAATGGTTTGACCTCCAGAGGTCAAATTAGGTCAAGATCGGCTATTTTCACTCAAATATGCAATGATTAAGCCAACTGGGCATAACTCTTATGTCATTAGAGCTATTGAGGCCTGGTAAAGTACATTTGATAGCAAATTGCCAGTACTTTTTCCGCTATGTGGAACGTAAAGACCTCCCGCCAGTGGTTTGACCGCCAGAGGTCACCTCGTGACCTAATATGACCTGAGGTCACGAAAGGTCAAAAAGTGACCTTGCCGTATATCAAATGAAAGCCAGTGACAAGACAAACACGATGGTGTTTGTTTCACCGCTCTAGCTCAATTAGGCCAAAAGTTATTGTCAAAATACTGTTTTTGACCTCTGGTGACCTTGGATGACCTTGGAAAAGTCAAAGGGCAAATATGACCCCTGGGATCCGTGAAAGGGTGTCCAAAAACGTTGTTCTGAGCAGTCTGAGTATTTGCAATCATTTTTGTGGCTTTTATATCATGAAATAGCTTTTCCCCATGCTTTTCCAATGGGAGAGGTCGCCTCGTGACCTGACCTCAGGGCACGAAATCGAAAAATCCCGGATATACACCTTGTAGACCCTGGAGGGGTCATGAAGTGTAGGAAGTTGCAAATCGATCGACTTCCAAATGTAGCTCTTACAGAGCTCTAAAGGTGAAGTGAGGTGACCTTGGTTGACCTCGTCTGGTGACCCTGACCTTGAGTGACCCGGGGTAAAAATTTCAGGGGATAATGGGAAAATGATGCAGTGAGAGGTAGAGCCCTCAACCGCGGTGCTGCGCCTCGTCGTTTTTCTGCTATCCCGGAAAAACCTTAGGGGGCCATCGATGGCCCCCCCGGTGGGCGAGGGATAAACTATGGCTGCATCTTGTTTGGTTTGGAAGTTATTAGCAAAAAGGAAACGCCCTTATGCATGGGTGGCTATGGACATTCCCAAGAATATGCCCAATATTCAGTGACCTGTAGCTCCCTAGGCTTTGACCTGACACGAAAATGAATGCCACTGTAATGAAAGAGCAACTCAAGAGCTTTCGAATGGTGTTAAAAAAATGTTTCTAGCTATCATAGTTTCTGAGATATATGAGGTTTTCTTAGTACACCTCATATAAGAGATTTTGACCTATTTTGACCTCTGGTGACCTTAATATTGACCTGACAAGAAAAATGACCGGAGTCTTTTTCGATATCGTTTTTAAGAGCTTTCGATTGCCGTTTTGCGCTTTTTTCTAGCTCTCTTAGTTTTTGAGATCGTGGGGGTCTTTTTTTAGCCCCCCACCAGGGCAAAGGTGGCTCGTACCCGCCACCGGGGCAAGGGTTAAAGAAAACTGACAAAAATCGAGGGGTTTGTATGGGGTAGGGGTTTTGCCTGGTTTGCCCCCCCCTTTGGATCCGCCAGTGCGTGGGATAGCTCCCCGTACTGAAATCCTGCATCCGCCACTGTCGATAGAAAGCACCCGTTCGAGTGCATTACAGTTAACCTTTGTCCCGGTGGGGGTGTCTGAACACCCTCGTCAAATTTTTCCGGCGGCACGAAAAAAACAGCGGTGCGAAGCGCCATCGCACTTGGCACACTTTATCCTTGATCAATTTCACAAGTTTCCCCAAAATTTTAAGGTTGGGTCACTTTAGGTCAGATCACCAGTGTAGGTCAAGTGACCTCACCTCCAAAAAATGTTTAGGTAGCATAAGTAATAAAAGCGAAAATCTATCAAATTGAAACTTATACCACATAATGGGACCACTGAGTACTACAACATATGTTCCGATATTTTTCATATCGATGGCCTAGGATAATGTACGGCTCATGACATCTCTATTGGAAATGCATGGGAAAACAGGAATATGGCAAAGAATGGCTCTATTCCTGTAGGTACAGTTTCAAATACCTTCCAAAACTCGGGTCTGCGTCCGCCCCTGGTCCCTTGCTTTGACCAGTCGTGTTTTCATTATTGAGCCGAGCCAAAAAGTGACCGATTTGGTTTTTTCGTTAATCTTTATGAGCTATCTGCCAGCTTCCGCAGTTTTTTTTCGCTATACGCTATCCCTGATAGAAACCGAGATCGAGGGAGTGTTTGAAACCCCTCCCCTCCAGCAGGACAAAGGTGGCTGGAGGCCCACTGGAGGTGGAGGTGGCTGGAGGTGTTAAACTAAGCACAAATCACACTAATTGAGAATTGCGCTGTTGTCGAAATATACACCAAATTATACATATATATATATATATATATACATATATATATATATATATATATATATATATATATATATATATATATATATTGAGTAGTTGGGCAATATATCCTCTTCGATGCAGCAACTATTGAATAGTATTGCTGATTCGCACTTTGATAACTTTTTTTGTTTAATTATATTATTGATGGTTTGTTTGGTTGCAATTGAAATGTCTTTGGTCAAATCAGTAAAGTTCATTAAAAATATTACAAATATAAGTTCGAGGTTTCGAATGTATTGGACATTCATTATCAAGATAAGAGAAAGAGTGGCTCACGTTTTCCAAAATATAGTTGTTTGAAAAATATAGCACCGAGTAATGAGCTCTAATCAGTTGAAAGACCTTCTATGTAAAGAAATATCATTACATTTTTGCCGACTAATTGCTATGGAATTATCTCATGAGTACAAAACTACAATTCTTATATCATCTTATCACAGTTTCATAGTCACACTACATTAATACATAGTTAGTCACAGGGCATTACAATACAATAGAGAAACATTCACATTGCCAACACATGGTATGTTATACAGTACATATATATCACACATATTCGTTTTTTCTATTATTTAACCCATCCCCCATTGTGGCAACTTGGCGAGTCTAACGTTTTTTTGTGTGTTGATCTGCGGTGCGAGTTGGTTGATGTATATTGCTTCAATGATTTCTATCTTGTTGTGGTCAGTGCTGGAATGGAATGTATTATATGTGTGTTATCAGTAAGCATTTGTCTTGTGAGTGTTGTGTTGTGCTCTTGTAGATGATCCTAAGGGGCTCCCTCGTGGAGGTGCATGGTAAGACGACGAGATAAAGTGGTTGATGTGTATCCGATGTAGTTTACCTTACGAAGTCTGCAACCTTCGTCGGGACATTGAAATTGGTAAACTACATTAGTGCGCATCAACCACTTAATCTTCGTGGGATTGTTGCACATTACAAGGTTTTTTGTTTTCGTGTTCTGGTAGTATATGCGAAGATTGATTGCGTGATTCTCTTTACATTTGATGTTTCTTTTAAGTATGCTTTTCAAAATCTTCTCATCTGTTTCGTACTGCGAGTTCATGTGATTTCGGTAGTAGAGATGGTGTATTACTGTTTGTGCTTGGTCTGATGTTTTGCTGGTGTATTTGTTGTCTAGTTGTCTTTTGATTTCTGCGTCTACGTCTTGGTTAGAATATCCGTTATTTACTAGAATTTGATTCAGCCTAATGAATTCAGAATGCATTTTGTCGTGTGATGAACTGGTTTTAATGGCTCTTCTTACGAATGATCGGATGACGCTGGTTTTATATCGTGTTGGGCATTCGCTCTTTGCGTTGAGGGTTTGGCCGGTGTTGGTAGGCTTCCGGTAGACGATCTTGATAAACCCATTGTTCGTCGTTTTTTTCGTTTAATAATATAATTAAACAACAAAAAAGTTATCAAAGTGCGAATCAGCAATACTATTCAATAGTCGCTGCATCGAAGAATATATATATATATATATATATATATATATATATATATATAAACAAAATCTTGGTAAAAATAAAACCCTAAAAATATTCACCTCCGGACGTTCGCTGGTGTTACGCATTATCACGGAAAGTGTCCCCCAATTGCCATTTAATGGTCACTAAAACCTTCCTTGTGGAGGCCTCCCTTTCAACTTGAATTCCTGCAACTTGGAACAAGACTGTGGAACAAGTGCTTCTGGTCTTTCACCTCACCGCTCGGCGTAACGCCAGAACGACCCTCACTCGGCGAAATCTGCAAAATTAGCCCAAAAATAAGCACAGTCGCCCTAATCTCGATCTTCATTACCAAGAAACCATAATAAAATCCCACTTCACCAATCAACGTTAAGAGCAGACTGCCTAGTCAGATCGGCTTGGAACTAATTAAGAAATAATCGTGACCTGCCATCCACTCATCGGCGAACGATTTCCCTACTTCCGTGAACTCAAGACGATTTCCACTTCTGTGGAAAATCATCTGAGGCTACATAACAAGCTTTGCATTTGTAAAATGTCATCAGCCTCAACACAAATGCTCTGATTTACTCAAAGGACGATGATTCGAAATGCATGACAGAAGCTATCCAAGATATCCATTTGTATTTTCCACTGTGTGAAAATATTGATACAGCATGACAGAAAACTCGCTTCACCATGGCATTATGACGTAAACGTAAAAATAGTAATCACAGACGCCACATATGTCTTCTCGACATAAGCTTACTCAAACCGTACAGTCACGTCTTCTTAATCACCCAAACTCAGGTCAAATGGAAAGTATCCAACGGGGCGATCCACTCAAACGAGAGCGATACGTTGCCAAATCAAAAACGCCACCCAATGCCTGAGTGGAACGATACTTGCCTGAATGATATCAAGTCGGGCTGCTAAGCTCTGAATAATGTCTTCAGATCACTGAAGCTCTATCAGAGCTTCGGGGCTAGACATATTGCTCAACTGCTTGTAGTGCAACATCACTTCTGCCCTATGTTCATACCGCTACATTGCGTCAAAGTCTCTATGCAATAGTCACTGCGTAAACACAATTCAATGGCTGTGAGAGTTCCTCTCAAGAAAGCCATGCTAAACCAATGAAACGCAAACTTTCCCTCCGGCACTATAAGCAGCGTTGCCACATGTCGGTATGTGATCACGATGTACTGGCCGTACCAGCTTTCTTTTATGCACGCACTCCCATCAAGTGCGGCCACATAAAAGCTTCAGCATCTACCCTAATGCCACAAAAACAACATATTAACAACGGCTGGCATCCATAAAGTCTGCATTAAAACATTTGGCACATCAGAAAAGATACTCAATGCTTATCACGCGTTACTGCGAGGAACGCAGTCTCCAATAGAATCGTTCTCAAACACATCGTTGACCAGACCTCCCTCGTCGCGGTCGTCTCCAGCCTTCGCTGGACTGAAACCTCCGCTGCCGCTGCTCGCCTCTCTCTTTGGGTCGCTCGAGGGTCGATCGCCGGCGGGTTCACCGTTCGCCAGCTTGCCCATGGCCATGGCGTCGGCGTCCGAGCTCTTGCGCGCGCCTGTGCTGCTGCTACTGGCGTGGGTGGTCTTCGTCTGAGACGACGGGTTCTGCCCCGATTGCTGCCCAGACACCGGGAAAAAGGTCAGAAGAAATCATCGACTAAGTGGAATAGTTTAGAATTGCACTGAAGAGGTCATGTCTTGTCAAACTTGACGCAGTTTCGTTGTTGGCGCAAAATTACAAACATAGATTTTTGTAATGGAAATTCCAGTTTCGAATACACGGTCTCAAAAATACATTAAAGTGCTCCAAACACCAAACCACAGCTCAGGCACTTCAGCTGAAAGGGGAGCCGATTTACTTCCGACGGTCGTTTACGCATGTTTTGGGGCAGTATTTTCCCAAAATGTTTTTTCAAATCTTAAAGTGCAGTTTATTTGTCAGTTTGATCGTCAAGTGAGGGATGTTCTCCCAGATTTATCTTGTAATTTGGGTTCACCACAAACATCGCTGCCTCAGACACTGGGCGTAGGGACGCGTCCTTTTCTTCTCTGGAGGTGGAGCCTTCCGTAATCCCAGATCCCATTTGCAAGAACACACTAAGACAACTCAGTAAAAAATGACGCCAAACTAGAACAGTGACGTGTTCCAGAGAAAACCTTCAGTCGAACTCCCTGCTGGCCTGTGTCAGTCATGTGGACGATGCGGCCCGTGGTAGTTTACGGGGGCGAAAAGAAGAGAGGGGAGAGAGGAGAGGAAAACAGTCAAAACAGTGGAAGACGCAGGAACAAATAAGCGAGTTTGGTAAAGCTCAGGACCGTTTTGTGTTTGGGCGGATCGGCGACTGTGGCGTGGGAGCCTGAGCTCGACTCACCGCTTTGGCGCCGTTGGCGGCGGCGGGCCCAGCGGTGTGGGTCGACCCAGCGCCGCACGGGCACAACTCGCGAAACCTCTCCGCTATCGTCTGACGGGTAGACTTGCGCGCGATGAACAACAAGAAGATGAGCGTGCCCTGAGACGCATTTATGATGTCGGTGAAGTACCTGTTGTGAGAAGAGAGCGTTAGATAGGCGGCCGTGACAATGTCATGACATCACGGGGAAAAACAGCGACGGTATTATCATCGGACTTCTGGCACATATTCTCCCCTTCTAGACTTCCCCCGTCAGCTTATCTTACAGGGGTCTTACCAGGTAATACAGTTTACGGGTGGGGGATGAAGAAAACAGCTAGCTTCGGCAAACACGTTGCTCTTTTTAGAAAATCAGCTGTTTTAGGGTGTGCAGTTGCCCACTTTGCCCTGAACTAGCTCCGACACGTTGCTCTGACTGGCGTTTGTTCGTACCACTAATTAGTTGTGAATGTAAGCACCACTGACCAAGCCTCAGGTGGAGGAATCTGAGTTGAGAGGCACTCGGCAATCCAGCTGACCTCCATGATTATGAACAGGTTCACATAGACCTTCAATCTGCAAAAAAACACATCGATCAGTAAATGCTGGCGCGGCGCAGAAAAAGGGTCGATAGACCGACCTATGGGTACTGGCATTGAGATTTCCCAAACTTGTTTTAGGGCAAGAGGAAATCAAGACAGACAATTAACCAGACACCATGTATCGGCACGGGAAAAAATATTTCACACGTCTCAACAGCTCACCATGCCTAGTCAAATACCACGCAAACAAAAAACCGAGCTGTGTAGGCGCCGACAGCAGTTTTCTCTTTGTATGCAATATCACGTCTTAGCTCCAGGGCATACGTGACACCTTGGCCAGGATGTATCCTGAAGCATAAGCGATATGCCACGCTCGCCTGACACGTTATTGTACAGACACTACACTTATACCGTCGTCTGACGTTCGCGCGTCTTTCCTCTCGACATCCACACAGGCACACGTATGTACATCCGCGGTGAACTCTCACGCGCGCGTACGTGTCCAAGCACACGGCGACTATTGGTAGTTGGCTAAAACCGAGAATAGCTGGGAAAATACGCTTATTACTGTGGCCCCCGTTGACTGGATGAAATAAATGCAGGTATAAGCTCGGCTTAAAAAAGAGCCAGTAGCGGAATAGCATGAACTTATCAGTGGCCCTCTACACCTACACAATACATTTATGCACCATAATGATACCAACATCAATGTGTTAAACACACAACAAATAAAAACATTATATAAGTAGGTAGAAATAGACACACAACACATCCTAGGACCAAACCGTTGGTCTTAAAGCCCAGCAATGGAAAGTTCTTCTCACGAGTCACTCTACTGCTGAATAAATGTGAGCCCCCGCGCCAGGACCTTCCTGCTGCCGATACTTTACCTGTCCCGTGCCGTGCGTTTGCGTTTCAGGATCTTCTGCGTGCTGCGGTCGGCACTGAAGAGGGTCCAGGCCGTGGCCACGAAAAAGACGATGTTCACCCCGGTCACTATGAAGATTGGCACGTAGAAGTAGTACAGCTGAACCTTATTGTCTGGGGAGGAAGAGAAAAAGCTCGCGTTACCTTGTTGGAAGGCTGGTCACATTTAATAAAAGTTACCAATTTGGATAACCGTGTAAAACAATATCTCGAGCACAACCTCGGCCTGCGGCCTCGGCAGGTGCCGCTCCGGCGCAGGAGAAGCCGGTGACAATGTACGTTAGCCAAACAGTTCGATTGACAGGCGAGTGTTTTCAGCAGTATGATACTTATACTAACGCAATGTTGGGACTTTAGGTCTTGTGTTCTCTATGACTCCATTCAATCCCCTATGTAAGCCCATGTTTTTCTAAATTAGCATGTCTCTGCACACTGCGCCACTCTGTCCTCTGTTCATGTCATCACATAAATAAACACACTATAAAGTTTGTTTTGTTAAGCAAAAGACTGGGCATGCCCAGAAGAGAGGAAATACAATATAAAATACGATGGTTTTGCCGACGATATTTCACCTATACCTGCAGATTTTCACCCAATTCTGCCTATTTGTTACCGAGTTAGCTTCGGCTACCCTAAGTCCCAGTCCGCATGCACAGTAACGTCTGCAGAAAATGAGAGCGAAGATACCATTATAGGGGAGAGTGGGGAGAGTTGTATCATGGACAAGTTGTATCAGAGCGATTTTTTCCAAAACTATCCAAGAGATAGCGCTCCCGACACGACCAGATGATGCGGCAAGTGATCCGCCATCTTTCTTTATACTGCCGTCTGCTTGGCTTGGTGCGTTTCGCGGTGAGTGCAGAAAATGTGTTTTCGGGGTGTCATTCTGTAAAATTTCGTTGTAAGGAAATGTGTGTTTTTGTCATTCAGATGATCACGAATTGGAAGGATCGCTGTAGCAGTGGTAAGGGTCGATTCTAAGGTTTCGTGCGTGAGAAGGATTTTCTCGGCTGGCCACTGGTTGTTGAGCACGAGGACGTTTTTTCCAATGTGGGAGGGTGGTACATGTTGTATCAAGGCCAGGTGGGGTATGTTGTAACAGTGATACAACTCACCCCAATGTACATACAGCTCATTAGGGGTGTCACCACATATTCGTTTTTGCCAAAAACACTACATTGTCACATCTAGCCACAACGAAAAATTAGGTAAAATATTTTTGATGCAAACAGTGCGGGTCAGGATAAGTGCAAGACGGACCACGCTGATGGAATGAAAGCAAAAGCAAAAATTAAAGTCTAACAAGTCCAGTGGCGAATCTAGGATTTCGTTAGGGGGCAGGCTCTGAGGGGGGCGCCGAACCTGGGAGCGCGGAATCTGAGGGGCGCCAATTTACCACCCAATGGGCGGCCAGTGTCGAAGAAAAAACGCGTTTAAGAAACGTATTTGTAAATGCTTATTTTCATGAAAGCTACCTTTCAGTGAAACATGTTCACGTTTACCATCAAACATATTTCGGGCCGGCAAGGTTTCGCCCAGAACGTAATGACTGGTACATTGGTAGAAAAAGCTGGACGCCCCCACTGATGCTAACTGAAGCACCATGAGCAAAGAATACAGCTAACTTCGATCTGGAAGAAAACTGAGGTGTCGTAACGACCACATCCACATATCATAGTTGTCTTGGCTAACGCTGGGTCCCTACAGAAACCCCGATTGACGCTACAATAAGCGCAATTAACAATGAATACAGTGAGCTTTGTTGAACTTAGTCATGGTGAAAGCTAAGGTGCCGTATCGACCACCTCCACATATCACAGTTGTTTTGACTAACGCTGAGTCCCTACTGAAATCTCCGATTGACGCTAACCTAAGCATCAGGGACCGCAGAGCCTCTGCGGGCCTGGGCCTCTGAGTTTTTGGTGGCTGCTCTGAGCTGATATTGAGTCCCCTCAGTTGATCTGGGACCGCTTTAGATAACCAGGCCCTCACACTGAACTTGAATGTGTCGCCACTGGAGCCTTCTGAGCTTTTCGGGGTCCCTTAATTGGTGTATATAGGCCCTTCTCAACAGATCCTGGGCCCTCTGAGTTAATTGTTAGCTATCTGAGAGCGAGTTTTCAAGTTGCCCCCTGGGCTGTTCTGGGACCGTGAAAGAGTATTGAACAGGAGCTTACTGGATTGGCCTTGGATCCTTCGCTGCTTTGGCCCCCTAAGCTAAAAGTAACCCTGTAGGTGAGATTATTGTGGCAGCCATGAGCTGGTCTAGGGCCCGTGATAGGATTTTCTTAAGGGGCCTCTGGTTTGATCATAGGGCCCTAGCTGGATTAGTCTCCCCTGAGCTGGCAAGGGTCCCCTGGGTTGGTATCGTGTTCGTTTAACTGATATAGACTCCTTCAGCTTGTATGGGGCCCGTTGTGCGTATCTGGGCCCCATGAGCTCGTCGAGACACCCAGCTAGTCTGGCCATCTTAGTTTGTATGGGCCTCCTGAGCTGCTTTGGGCCCCCTCAGCGTGTCTAGGCCCCATGAGTTGAAGGTTGGCCCCCTGGGCTAGTTTTGGCCCCTGAGCTTATTTAGGACCCATTTAAATGGGTAGGCACCCCACGCTGCCTATACAGCTCATTAGGGATGTCGCCACAGATTCATTTTTGCCAAAAAACACTATATCATTACAGGTAGCCACAATGAAAAATTAGGTAAAAATATATTTGCTGCAAAAAGTGCGGGCCAGGATAAGTACAAGACAGGCCGCGCTGATGGAATGAAAGCAAAAACAAAAATTAAAGTCTAACAAGTCCCGAGAAGTTATGGCCACATCCCCACCTTCGCTTCGCAAATTCGAGGGACACCCCTGCTCGCCCCCCGCCTCCTTCTTCCCACGTCCATGCAATTCATCCGTATCCCTGATACAACCCTTCCCGTAACTATTGTGAGATGATTACTTAGTAAGTCCATAACTAATACGTTTAGGCTTTTCAGATTGAACAGTTGCAGATTGAACAGACTTTAGCCCTGGCTTAAGTCTGCTGGTACCTAGTCAAGAATTTGCCCGTTTCGACGCATTGTGTTGGCTTCCTTTTTCCAAACGGGTCACTTTTACATTTGGACGGTTGATGTTTCGTTTGCGCTTTTTGTCGCCATGAATTTCGTACTGTATTGGCCATAGTTAGGTTCAATAAAATGCAAGTTAAGTTTATAATTAAATTCTAAATTCGTTGTAGGTTGTTCCCACGGTTATGATCGGTAGCAGGCACAGTCTCCAAAACGTGACACACTGTTACAACTTAACCCACCATGTGATACAACTCACCCAACCGGTGGGGTAAGTTGTATCAAGTGAAAAGGTCCATTCGCCGGGCAGTAGGAGACAAACCAGTAAAGATTAAGAAAAAATATATCGGCAAAAGGAAGCCAAAGGATGCAGCTACGAGATGGTATTGAAATCACGGGGCCATCCCAAGTAGTTACGAAATTAATGAACCTGGAGTAAAAACTGATACAACCCACCCCACCCTCCCTAATTGACTGAAGCATGTTGGTATGCCGTGTGTTTGTCTCCCGGTATAAATTACCCCTTATAGCCTATTATTCCTTAGAATTCCTACTGCGCATGCGCAGCACAGTGCAGGGTCATAATGCCGTCAATTGGGATTAGCAGATAATATTCTGCTCTTACTCGCAAAATTTGAGTCAAATCGGTCCATTGCCTCCCGAGAAAGCCTCCATGACCATAAGTTCCAATGTGCATGCGCATTGACCTTTGTGGTTACCAAGGGTGACAAAACTTTCGTGCTAAATTCAAGCACCTGAGCTTTCCCTCTGTTCATGTCCTCCTCTTAAATATCCTTACATTTAGGGCTTATGTTTATAATTCTACTGCGCATGCACAGAGCAGTGCAGCTTCAATGTGACATTATTTTTTGTTTACGATCTGTGCCATTCTCTTGTTCACAAAATTTCAAGAAAATCGACCCGTAGGTGGCCGAGATAGCCTCTGTTACCATTAGTTCCACTGCGCATGCGCAGTGACCTTTCGTTGATCTGAAGACCAGATTCGAAATCTGCATCACCGATTGTCTCTCACTGATATTGTTCGATAATATGGAATAAAGTGCAACGATATTTATATATAATTTATATGTCTAAATACGGTGGCGGATAGGTACAAGGGGCGAGGCTAGGGGCTTCAGCCCCCCATGTCAAAATGCCTACAGCTATTGCATAGGCGGAGGATGTTTCGAGGCAATGGTGGGGAGGCTCGAGCTAAGAAGTGAATTCAGGGCGGCGGGGGGCATAGGGGCACGTGCCCCCTGATCGACCCTCGGCGCCCCCTAAAATGGCCACGGCACCTGCTTAAACATTCGATGGCGCCCCAATCAGGGCGGGGGCATAGGGCACGTGCCCCCCCTGATCGACCCTCGGCGCCCCTAAAATGGCCACGCACCTGCTTAAACATTCGATGGCGCCCCCTGAAATATTACTTCCCACCCCCAAGATGCAAAAATCGGCGCACATCGGAAGGATTTTGCGTCCACCTGATAGGTTTTGCCTATCAAAAGTGAGGCCACCTGTTCCGGATTACACCCCTTCTCCCCGGGAAGGTGCCTCCCCTATCGGCAATCCTGGATCCGCCTATGCTCGAGCTCCTTAGCCCCACCCCCATACTGATGTCCTGGATCCGCCACTGGTTATACAGTCGATCTAAGCAGGCAGTGGAGTGAGTCACGTGTCATGGCATCACCACAAAGAGGTTTATTCGGCTGGGAAAGAAATGGTGTGCAACCATGGATCCTTTGACCAGTGTTACCTATGATCAGAGGATGCATTAACCAGGGGGTGATATGAATGTCAAACGCGACCGGCAGCACGAGTAGGTGAGCCGAAGCGAGACAGACTACCCTGCCACCACCGAGCAACGGCGCTGGTCTATAGTATGCATAGATAGCTGTGGCGTCTGTCTCGGATGGTAGCTCTCAGTGCACGGCCACCATCGATGATACCACCGGACGGCGGGATAAGGTTTCGAGCGGGAAACATACTAGCATTGTGTATTACATTTAAGTAAAGTTACACTGGTGTTGCAATGATCTGCAACCTGTTGCAATGGCAACATATGTCTCTGAACTAGCTTTCTGCCGAATTTTATCCACTTCCATCGATAATAACCATTCGAAATCCTGGTGTGAAGCAAAAATGAACAGATAAAACTACCACTTTGAAATGTATTTTACGACTTATAGCTCGGAAGCCGTAAGAGATAAGTGGGGGGGAGGGGGTATGAGTGAGAAAAATGACGGCAATGAAGTTGGCCATCCAGCCGTGTTAAGTTCAATACCGTAGCTATCATGTTCTAGAAACCAGGTGGCTGAGAACAAAAAGTTTCAAAACCTATATCTTATTTTTGCCTATAAAATAAAAAGTTTCAGTCTGAAATTTTTCATCCCCAAATATATAAAGATGGAGGGCAATTCTCTTTTATTATCTGAAATGAAATCTAAACTCGATTAATTAGACCAGGCAAGATATAAGGGTTTGAATGATATTTTGGGAAATGCAGACCTTCACGGAATTGGCCAAACAGGACCCTCAAATTTCCGTTTTCATTTTGTTTTTGTGCTTGTGCAGAACTTCACAAACAGGCCTACAAGTGGATATTTGACTTAGAACCTGAACTGCCATAGCTTCAGATATTTTGAGCCCATAGTTTTGACCATGCGTTTTCCGCAAAATTTGGGTACAAAGTTTAAAATCTAATTTAGAGGCTTAAATTTAAACATTTTTTACAACTTTTTGTGTGAACTAAAAATTGTCATAATTTAAAAGAGTGCAAGTTTGAATATTCTAGTTACACTAGCAAAAATAGAAAAATAAAAATTAAAAATTACATAATGCAAAATTTTACGCAGAATTTTGGAAATTTCGAAAATTAATAACCGTGGTGCTTTTTCATTTGGCAGTGCCTTCTATCCATAAAAGTTTCAAGTATCTAAAACCAGACGACGAGACCGGAAAAACTGTTAGAATAGAAGCCGTTTCTTACTTCGTTCGTCACCGGCTTCTGGTGCTCTCTGAGTCACTGATAAAGGTATTAGCCCAGTATCCTCAGAATGGTCAGAAAGCAACATAAAAATGGCGGATATTTACAAATTTAAATCTGTGGGACATCCAGAAGCTGATAATAAAATTTTCTTTTGAGGATACCGTCCCAACAATGGCAAATCCAGGTCCTCATTGGGTAGGAGGGGGGCTGGGGGGCTCGAGCCTTCCTCGCCATCGCCTCGGAACAGCCTCCAGCTATGGCATTAGCTACAGGCACTCTGACATTTCGGGGGAGGGGGCTTGAGTCCCCTAGCCCCCCTTGTATCCGGCACTGCATCTCAATACTCTAATAACTATAATACCTGCGCGTTCTGTGGTTACTATCAAACACACATTATAGGCTTTTTATTCATTTTTCCAAATTATTGCAGATTCGACTTTTGAGATCGAAGTCTCACTAGTCATCTAAGGATTTTTTCATGAAAACTCCGGACCAGCTATCCGCACAAGCCGTTCCCGCAATGACGGGTTAATTTAGAAGCCAACGTTTAATGTTCCACAGAGCACAGGGACGGCCACCCCACTCGGGTCACCCTCTCACCCATGGGCGTCGAAAGCAGGGGGCGGGTGGGCAGAGGCGTCGCCACCAGGGGGCCAGGGGGGCCTGGCCCCCTACTTTTTGGCAAAAAATCCTGATCTTAGTCAAAATGGGAGAAAACCGGACATTCTCATAATTAGCCGCTGCAGAAGGCAACAAGGAGCCCAAATTCGAACAGTATTTGGTCCTAACGTGGAATTTTTTTGTCAGCGTCACTTTAAAGTTTGGCTGGCCCCCCACTTTTTGCCGGTGGCGCCGCTCATGCGGGTGGGTATTCGAAACCGTTTTGGATATTCGAAACACAAACGGCGCCGCCTTGCCAGGGGTATAACTCAGGAGATATTACATTGGCAATGCGAAATACGGGTGGGCTCTCTCACTTTGACGGACAAAGGGCCCAGAACGCATCCTAGGGGCGCTGTTGCTCGCACCCTGGTGGGACAAGGGGAGTGGTGGGGAGTGGCGTCTGTATGAAGACCACTGGGGACATTTGAGTCGGTGCACGAGGAAATATTGGGAATCAAAATATAGGATTGTGGGATTTGCGAAATCCTGCACATTAAGATGTATCCCCAAAGATATGCATAGATGTTTAGTAACTGTCATCAGTAGCGGCGGCGGAACGTCCGGATTTCAGGGGGCACCATGGGCTTTTCGGCCCATTTCTTTCCAGTCGACGCCATGGGATAAGTGCTAACATTTTTATTCAAGCGGGTGGGGGTGAGGGACACCGTGCCCTAGTGCCCCCTCCCCTAGTCGCTCCCGCCTTATTTCAAGGGAATTACTAACTCTAATGGGCTTAACTAGGGCTTAACTAAACCTTCTGTTTAGCGCCGGAAATAATATAACTAAAAAGCAACTACTAATGCCACCAAAGAGGCCCCAGCACCGCAGCTGGTGAAGTCAGGCACAATACGCCGTGCTGTGAACGATAATAGGAACGCCTGATCGCCGACCCACAGAGGCGGATCCTGACCCAGCGTTTAGGAGGGGAGGGCAGAAAAACCCGGGTAAGATCGCGAAAAACATACAGTTTATAGAGAAACCGAAATTGGACAAAAGCGGGTACCTAATATCAGAAAGCTCTCGCACGGGGAGGAGGTGGGGACTGTGGTCGGATTAAACCCTCGGGGTCCGTCGCCGTTGGTGGGTGACGTGCAGTGCGGTGCAGTCGGCGCAGGGATACGTTAACGGTGCGGTGGCGCAGGGATGCCTCGGCAAGCAGGCCACAGCAGTACAGCGTCCAATCGGAGGAGCATCTGGGATTCGTATTCATTTTCAACACAAATCACGGCAGGAGGTGATGGTTGTGCATAAAAGCAAAGACTTAGTATTCTCCTCTGAAGCCATTACCATCACTGGAAATAAACCAGACACCACCACCTATGTCACCTTCTCAAAGTGCAGATTCTCTTCTCATGCGTTTCTACATTCGGAGGGTCGTGGAAATGATCTTGTATGTCAATCTTTAGGGTTTCCGATGACAGATTATTGTATTTTGTCTTAGAATTCTTGAAGTGTGTTGGAGGTGGATGAAACAACAACATTCCTATGAATTTTCTGAGTCACAAAAACTCATTGTTCGAAATCATCGAACCATGTTTCCATAGCCTTCCCATCTTAAAACACAAATATTTTATGTTAAAACCCGTTTCACTGTACAAGCCGGTTGCCAAATGTGTTTACCACGAGTCCATCCTTGCGGAGGTAACACTGGCCAATATCCGCCACATTAAACATCAGAAAATACTGCTACATTCCCACTGATGGAAACCTTTCAAGCTGGCTGGTCTCGCCACTGACGTCATTGCCGTTCTGCACTAGCCACCATCGAACCGGTACTGAAAAACCCTGGCTGAGACGTGCTTATCCGCTCCAGAGAAAACAGGCGGTACTCCCCACCGCAATGACTACCGGTTTAAACCCGGCTACAGCCGTGCATACACGACCTAATCAGCACTGCCGCAGACGGGCGAACCAGGAGGAATGCATCCCCTGCACCGGGCAGAGGGACCAACCAGCTGGAAACTTGCCTATCAGGGCACAGCAAAATTATTGCCACCAACTAAGCTAAACAACCGAAAGGACTTTTATACAATTGCCTAATGCAAACCCCTAATACAAATAGAACCTTGTTTGACAAGGTCTTTCCACTTCACTTTTAAATGACTTGTCATGGAGGCCGCGATCCCACCATCCGAACAAGCAACTCCTGCAATGCTTTCCCTATGTATTTCCAATGGAAAGGTCACGACCCCGTGCCTGACCCTAGGTCGTCGATATAAAAAATCATGTTGCTACAACTTGTGGTTGTTGGGCTCCAGTGCCTGATATTCATATTACATATCTATGTTTTGCCTGTTTTCACCAGTGCCAATTGAAACATTTCTGGAGGCGAGAACACCTGACCTGGCCCGATGATCTGACCTAAGAGGAACCAAGTTTAAAACTTTAGAAACAATTTCGCAATTTATAAAGGAATAAAAGATAAGATGTGCCAAGTATGGCAGCGTCATCCAAAAAACCCGAGGGTAGTCGCTAACACCCCTTCACCCTACACACAGAGTTAAATACAAATAACTAAGCCATATAATTCAGCGAAACGTGACAGTTCACGCCTAATTGACTGTCATATAGCTAAAAATTATGAATTCTTGGAGGAGTCCACAGCCGTCAACCTCCCTCACCCAGCCTGCGCAGCGACGTTGGGAACGCGCCTCCTTCCGCCGAGCAGTGATAGTACGTGGCTCTGTCCGGGAGTGGTTCTCTGACAGGAAGCGAGGACAGATATCACTGGAAGTGCAGAGAAAAACAGGGGTCGGAAGGATCGCAGTCACCGCAAAGGCCCGGCGGTCTCGTCATACACTGTGGTTCGCAAAAGAAGAGGTTTGTATGTACGTGCGCCACAGTCAATAAGGGCGTGTGGACATGCACGGAGCACACTTTTCCTACCTTCTTCGGAAGGTTGTTAGGCTGGTCACATCCGAAACATGCTTGGCCATCATCATTATCATTGTCATCATTGGTGTTTAAGGGCGCCTCAACGGCCTAGGCCATTTCGCGCCCTTAACGCAGCCTACACATTTGCCAGTCGAGATAAAATAACCACGAAAGAAACAAGTTTGGCGCTTGCACAAACGCAGCTGTGCCCTGCCTCACATTTCCCCTACAGCCCGACACCATATGTTGTCATAGCTGTTACGTCGTGAGACCCCAAATAAAATGCCGGTCAGAACCATGCATTCCGCACTGGCCTGTGGTTAACAGTGGTAGCAGCAGGCGCTCAGCACGGATTATTGCAAACAACATACATCTGCTCAGATTTCCACAATGTTTTGGATCCATCGTTGTCTAATGGATTTCAGCTACCATATTGATATTATGAAGACGCTTAAACAAAATTACGGCGGGATAAATAAGACCCTTTTCGCGCAAAATAGTCCAACTTTAAATTAAATTCACCGTCCCGAGCCTTTAAGTCCCCGAGTCAGCCATGTCCCCAGCTTTGCCCAGTTGTGTACAAATAATTTCACTGCACTATTTTTATCATAATATCCTATACTTTCTGAATGTTAAATAAAGATCGACCAATGACCAAAGACCGGCTGCTCATGAGCGACCTGCGGACTAAACTGCGTTTTCTGTATTATGAAAATAACATCGGCGATCGAAACAGACGGCAGACAGCGTAGTTTCGGATCCTTCACCCGATGACTAAAAAAACAAGTAATTTCGGAGGACGATGGGTCGAGAGGTCGCTTGTACGCTTTGTACCGTTTTCTTCCTTTTTTAATGGCTGGGGTTCCAAAATTCTTACCGGAAAATACCGGAGAGAATTTGGCCAAAAGGGCTCTGCTGCATGGAGGAAGACGGTCAAATAACCCCACTCAGATTTGCAGCTGATCGTGACCGAGGGGCAAGCAATAAAACACGCCAAAAACATGGCTCATTTGCCAGGATCACCTTTTCAAATATCAATTCTAAGGCACCTGCACTGCAAAATTCCCGCATCTTAGGGGCGTTCAGACCACAGTCGGTACCCGGCTACCGAGGGGGACGGTACCACCGACCAAAGGGGGCGAGCATCCCCCGCCCCCTGGATTCCTACCCGCGTCCCAACAATTTTGAAGTGTTTGCAGTCACCAGGTGCATTACAGCCAGGTTTCAAGGGAAGTGTCTCAAACATAAAATTACGTTTATGCCATCGTATATGTGTTTAATACGGTAAAAGCTTATCGGAATTGAATTGATGAAGCCCCTGCCTGGGATCTTGATTAAACAGGATCAACCAAATTCCACGTTGTCCGTAGTTTACGGGTTAAATTTAATAGCGACACGCACAAGAAAGTGATAAAACTTATGTTTACGCTATGATAAAATTCATGACAACTAGTAGGTGGCCACCTAAGATCTTTAAACGTTTAATCGCAGTTTGTTTACTTAAATATGACTCAAATATTTTAAGTTTCTACGGAATGTTATCCGCACGATGCCTAATATGTACTGTAACCGGTAACTTCTAGGACCAAGCTTCATGCTATTTTTTATGCATGCATCATTCTTTTACTAATTTTTAAATAGCTGGAAGCTCGATGGTCACTGGCGGGGCAGTGCCGGATCCAGACAGCTGGTTTGGAAAGAGGGAGATAACGGTCGAAAATGGTGACAAACATCCTCTGTGAACAGAATGGGAAAAATCGAACGGTTTGAGGGTGCAAATATTTTAACCTCCCCAGGATCCGCCCCTTGATGGGTCTGTGCAGTCCTCAAAACACTTGGATGTCTGGCTTTTACCAGTGAGGTAAATAGTCTGGCTTTGAGTCATTTGATTGTTCCCAGAAGCGAAGATGTCAGACAACATGAGTTAAGAGACGGAAGCTAAATGCGCCAGGAACGTGCGACATTTTTCATCCAATATTTACATTTTGTTCAGTGGCGTCAAAGCCTTGTAACTTGATTGTGACAATATGTTAAGTCTTGCCCTTATTGAAACAGCTGTAGATGTGATGAGTACTGTAGTTCGCATGGAGGAAATTTAAACATCGCAGTTTCCCTCTCGTCCAATCATTATTCACCACAACAGTCTAAAACCCACATGACCATGCGCACCACTCTTCTCCAACTAGACCTTCCGGCCACATACCTCGAGCAAGAGTTAGGTAGTCTTCTGTGCTCTGTCAGCGGGATATCCAGCCGCCCTCAAGGAATCGACCGGGGTGATGACGAAGTTCCGGACGTACGTCCGATAAAGGAGTCCCGGGGAGACTCGACCCGGCTATGCCCTCACCCTAAAGTGGCTAAGCTGAACTTGACCCAGTTTTAGGGATTTCGATCAGCTTTCTTCGAAACCACTGTTTTTCACAATTCTTCCCAAACTATTTGGTTAAGATCTGCTTCAGGTTTGGTAGAGAACATCACGTTGCCTGTATTTAGCTTGGTTTCCGTAATCTTTGCCGTTCAGCGGGACATATGATACAGGTGGTGAAACACCTAGAGATTGCGATGTTCTAAGGTAAGTGATTTGGAGGCACTTAAGACCGGCAAAAAGACTCCCGAGTGTTCATTTGTTCAGATATTTGAGTGCCACCTCTGTACATGGGCTCGGCGGCTGTTAGGATCCGCTCACCATAAACTGTGTAATTTCCTGAACGAGTCCATATCAAACACGGGTCCAGGACTTGATAAAAACAACAGCACAGCTTTATCAACAGGAACATCAGCATGCTATTCATCAGGGAGAGGCACAAAAACACAGGCTTAAATCCCAGTACAAGGGGGGGCGAAACCTCGGGGGTAGCCAGTGACCACTTAGGGGGCAGCCTTTTGGTATCATGAAAGATGCATTTGCGACACTAATTTTGACCGTTTGCGATGTCGTTTAAACCAGCGATGACTGGACAAAACGTTAACGGGGAAAGGAAAAACTTCTGCGTTTCTGGTCAAACAGATACCAATGAAGCAGGGTGCATTTACCCCAAACTGCTTTTAAGTCGACTTCACAAACAGGGGCAGCCCTTGGATATTTTTAGGACTAATTCGTGTCCCCAATTTATCCTGTCTGTGCAAAGCCGATGGTGATAAATCCACTACGTCCCAGATAAGGGGAATAATTTCAGGATTTACACATTTGCGGGGGAAAGGCGCAATAAAAATGTTCAGGTGCTTCCTGCCGAACTTTCAATTCTTCACAGGTGACGTAGGAATTTTTCTTAGTACTCTGGATCTCAGCTATCCGAAAAATCCGAAATACAGATAAGATACATGATCTTAGTCTTGAAATAGCATCCACACAGTCATCTGTAAATTCGGAATATTCTTGTAAAAATATAACCGATATTGGCCAACGTGCGCAAACTCCGCCCAATAGGAAAACATGTATGCACCAGCCCGTTATATTGCATCCTAGTACGTCCTTGCTGCCATAGACAACACAACCACATATCGGGCGGGTATGAGTGCGCCCCGGGCGATCCCGAGTGGTAACTGAGCAAGGTATAGCACCAATCGATATCCAAAGCATACACTAAATCAACTCGAGGCAGGAGCTTACTTTGAAAACTGAGGGCACTCCGTGTTGCACTAGGGCATCCTAGGGCTGAAAACGGTCGCCAATTTTGAAATAGGGTGGCCCAAACACAAATTATAGGGCGGCTGGGGGTGAATGAGGGCGGGCCTTGTTGTAGTGGGGCGCCCTAAGGCTGCAAAATAGCGGTCAATGCAGGAGAGAGGGCGAATAATTACGCGGAAGAGGGTCACCAAAGTAGACAAGGGCGGTCCATGTTGCAGTGAGGTGTCCTAGGACCGAAAAAGGGAGGAAATTCGTGAAATAGGGGAACCAAACCACAAAGTAGAGGGCGGTCAAAAATCCATGAGGGCGATCCACGTTGAAGCGGGGCACGCAATGCCGTCGTGCGACGGTGATACCACAGGTGTACCATGCAAACCGTATGGGACATACGTGGTTTCACCTTTGCACGGCAGAATGGGATGCCGGGGGCAGCCGATTAAAAACCAGGAGCGGCTGACGGTGGAACAGGACAGATTCAAGTGGCTTATTCTTTGCTTTCGGGTCTAGCACTCACTGTTCATACCTTAGCGGTTGCCGATTTCGGCCGCTTTCGGCCACTTTTGGTCAATTTTTTCGCCTTCGGCCAAGAAACCCGTGCCAAAGGGAATACACGCAGCTGACCTTAATGGCATAAAGCTGGCTGTTTCTACGAAATGCATAATCACAGAGAGGAATAAATCAGCATGAGCAGTGCTGTGGGCAGGTTTGTGAGCTAGTTAAAGTTAAAAGTTTAGAATTTGGGTCCGAATCAATGTTTTTCTGCTTGCGTAGAGAAATCTATATGTGAAGACTACCAATTGCAAAGCGTCTAAATTATTGTGCATGCTGCCAATAGAGTATTGCTCGTATTAGGATATCTTAACGTTACATACGATAAACCTGGAACAATCATAATTCTGGCGCTAGGAAAGCCACGCGTTTCTGAGTTAATCTCGAATAATTCCTTTAAAACAATGCTGGCACCACCCTAAACAAGATACAAGCATAATGGTCTCCTACACAATTAACCACAACGGTATTTAATAATACTAAATATATTTCTTAAATCTGCTGCTGCCTTCCAGACATTCTGCATGGCCAGAAATAAGCCATGGACATTCGATATTGGTTTAAAAACAAGCTTTGAGACATCCTCTTTCATTATTAATTCTTTTTTCTAAAACGATTAATGGAAACGGGTACATTTGACTAAAGTACACACATAGGAACTCGCAGCTATGCATTCCAAAGTTTACCCAAGCTTGAAGAATCTTCAAGATCACGAATCAGATAATGACATCATCTTACCTAAGAAGGCGGAGCACGCACGCCTTGCCAGACACACCACACGTGGAGCGGGGCTCCTGTGTCTCAGTGTGTCTGGCGCCGCTGCGCCGGCTGGCACAACTCACCGGACAGGAAGCACTTGCGGGTGCCCAGGTCGGGTCGCAAGACTGTGCCCGGGGAAGCACATAGTCGGGTGCGTAGTTGAAGAAGCTGAGCAGCGCCGTCATCAGCAGCGGCACCCCCAGGCGTAGAGGGAGTGCCTCACGAACCGGTTCCGCAGCGAGCGCTCGGACGGCTGCTGGGTGCGCAGGTTTCTGTAAACCAGGGGACTGCTGGCGAATGTCAACCGGCGGCCGCCCACCGTGCCCCGCCGCTCCCACCGCGTCACCCCCACCTGGCTTTCCGACCACAGCAAACACATGGCAACTGCTGCAGCATGGTGCAATACCTACCGTTTCGCAACCGTCGCACCAGTGATGGGGAGATCGGAAATGTGGTTTACTCGAGATAAAGATAATATTTCAGACAGAGACTGTTTCTTTCCTCTCTTCGCCAAATTTTGGACCGTTGCAGACACCTGGGCATTGCGCAGAATATTTGTTATTTATCCGCGGTGGCTCAACAAGGGAGCAGAGTCAGCGGTGTCGCGTGGTCGGAAAGTGTGATGTGACGACACAGGCAAAACACAGGCGGGTGGTGCTTTCTAGCGCGGAGGGAACGGATAGAGCTCTCATTCTACACATTAAGCAAGCGTCACACAGCAGCGATTCAAGCCATTCGAGTCCAGGGTTTTGCAGCGGTTACACACGAGTGATGCTTCAATTGTACAAGAATCAAGCAACTCAATGGTAAGCTAGTTTCGCCGAGACCAAAGCTCTGAGACACTTCTCAAGACGCTGTTACGCGTCTAAGCAATGACGCTGAACAAACTGTTCGGGTGGCATTCATCCCCAAACTCCAGCAAATCAGACGATGAATAGCCACAATCATTCCCTTCGCCAGGCGCTGCCCTTGGACCGCGCCTCAGACATCTCTGTCTGGCCAGAGCGCCTGCTCAACGACAACCATGCTGTTTTGCACTGGCAGAAGTCTCGCACAACAGCGCCTGATCATGCGACAAAGGGACAGAGCTAATCGACAGTGAAGCCAAAAATAAGTACCAGGCAAATTGATTACAAAAGCTGCGCAGTAGGTACATGCGTGCAATTTTCAGGCTCTTCTTTCCCGGGCAGTGGGACGCAGTGGTTGTGACAGTGGCCTGGTGACTTGCATAAAGCGATAGAGGCAATAGACAGTCACCAGCTTAGGCAAACGGCTCCCCGCCTCCTCGAACCTGCTCACCACTACCGTTTGAGACGTCACGGCTCCAGCTGAGCCAGTGAGCCCAAACCACAATTACTGTCAGCGAGGAGAGGCAGCTGAGATACCGAGGATTCTCGACTTGGACGCAGCTGCTACACATCTCGCAATCTCTCACCGCCAACAATGGCTCCTTTGAAAAGGTAACATGGGCGGACACTTCCTGAGCACACGATGTTTTCAGCTAACACCTAGCTGGAATTTCGGTCGATGAATCCACATAGTGCGCTGCTCAGGGATTCCACTGGGCCCCCACATATGGCCTTAGCCGCTGACGTGCCCTTAAACTTCAATCCCCAATCCACTGGGCCCCAGCTTTGCAGCAATTTAACAGCCGAAACACTAGCAGCGTCATCGCCAAATATTCCCAAATTTCCTGAACGACCATTGCTGAAAAAAAACGGTCTTTTGGCCGCCCTGTGTCCTCGATAGAGTAATTTTTTTGAGTTTGATCGTAAACTTATCCTAAATCTATCTTCAACCCGCTATTTGCTTCGGTTGGTGTTCGTGCCAAGGGATGTAACCATCTCCACTGACCGCACGGGAGGCATTCAACATTTGCCACTCTCAGTCAAAACATACCTCTATTTGATTTACCTAAAAGCGCAGTCCTATAGGACGTATGGACCATATGGACGTATACGCTCAAATTAGGGTGTACAGCACGCCCATACTTGACACTGGGTGCTTGAAGTCGGCATCCCAGGCCCTTATGAATCATATTATACGTACCCAGGATTCCTCCTGAATGCACGATTAAGCATGAATACAAGCATGCATATATAACAACCAGTAAAACGTCGTTATTGGCGACAACCGAGCGCACGCTTCTGTATCAAGATGGCGAGTAAAGGCTGGCGTAAACTTTGTTGAGTGACTTTCCGGTATTCCATAACACAAACACGACGAAATCGCAATCGGTTCAGTCACGACAATTTTTTTATAAATTTTGTCCAACTTGTTCCCAGTACGGCTGCTGGAGTCGGAGTCTCACTGAAGTCCTCAAGGGACTTGTCACGGAGACCCCGACCCCACTACCCGAACGAGCAACTCCCACAATGAAGGGATAATTTAGAAGCCAAAGTTTAACGTCCCACAAAGCACAGGGACGGCCACCCCGCTCAGGTCACCCTCTCACCAGTCGGTTGCCAGCCGACCTACGTCGGGCAAACTATTGAGCGCCGGAGCGGGGAACCGATCCCAAGCCTGGACATGCACTGCCACTGCATGCTTTTGAGCAGCGGGCCGGAGCCCAACGCTCTACCAACTGAACTACCGGGGCGGCTCAGTGAATGCTTGTAATGAAATGAATGTTATCAATGAATGAATGAATGAATGTAATCAAATGAATGCTTGTACACCAGAAATTCGCATGGAACAAAACTAAATGAACTCAGCAGGAAACAAATTTGATGCGAAAGGCTTTAATTTCTTCTTTTGGACTTTCTGAATAAAATAATTCACCAGCTAAACAGCCGTCAACTAGGCTACTCTTTAGAATAACAGACCATTTTCTCAACACACACGCGATTTATGTCCGCGCATATTTCGTTTTTTTCACTGCTAAAACCAAGGCTAAAACTACTCGCAAACCCTAATCGGAAGCCTTTGCAAGGTGTCAGGAAAGAAAGACAACTTTTAAGTAGGGTGTAAGGAGAGACAGCGGCCACAGCGCGCCAGCTCCAGAATGAGTTCAGCGATCATAATTCGCACGCTGTCTGAGGCGCGGACCACCTTCAGTGATACAGCAAAGCGCATCACGGAGGCACCCTCTGACTCGAAGGGCAGCGGCGCGGGCGTGGGCGGCCATCTCAGTGGCATGCACCGCGTCATTGCCGCTGGCTAAAGCACATGTCTGGCGTGCAGGACGACGGCTATTACAGCGCTACCTCATGCGGAATAGGGGCGACTAGATGGAGACTTTCCTACCGATGGGATCTCTCAACCAGCAACATGACACTCAACGCAGTCTTTAACTTGTCTCGGGCTGGGATAAGGGGAGCCAAGCCTATATCCCCTGCGACAAATGAAGCCAGGGTAAGCGGTGAAGTATTGCTGTGATGATGTTAATTTCTAAATACATTAGCCTTTCCTTCGCCGTTTGTTTAACCTATTTTAAAATTGAGCTTCATCGTGCTTTCCTTACATTTTTCTCATGGGGCTTCAACGGAGTCAGCAGAAGATACAATACTACTTCGCAACTAAAGGCATCGACACTGACAACATCTGGCAGTCCCTCATGCATCGAACTCTGCGGTAAAGAAGATAACTTTGAGATAAATCTGAGCGAGGATTAAAAAAGACGAGAACTGTATTTGTAACGCCCCAGTAATATGTTCAAGTGTAACATGCCATTTCTTTTCTTTTATAATTGCATTTTTCACTGACTTTGTGGAAGCCCCAAAGGGCGAAACATAGACAAGTCCAACTTTAAAAAGCCCAAATTGTACAATATTTTCAACATATGGTGAATGAAAGGATAATTCATTAAGAAACGAAATTAAGTCTACCCACAAAAACTACAGAGAGATGGGATCCCGAAGCGCTACTGAGGGAGGGGGTTCCGAAGCGCCTCGCCCCTGACTACGTCCCTGCAACATTGCAGCGGGCGCTGCCGTGGGTGACGTCACCAGTGCTTCTCGGATAGCCGACACCGCAGCCGTGCCATTCAGCCTGTCATGGTACCAATGTGGGGGCGTGGTCAGACCAGCTCAGAATGAACTCTGCCATAGTGTCGGGCCCCCCTGGCGGCGACTACCGATTTGTGCCACGGTGGTAGTCTCGGACCCACCGGGACCTCGAAAATCTGCCCCTACGATTTAAGCAGAGCTGGGGTACCCAATGAAATTCGGTATTTCGATCCTACCGGCAGTATATTTATCTACCACTACCAAATCTTCGGCACCGAACCCGCAACGATACCGATACCGAATGGATCTACCGAATGACTTGAGTTAGCAGAAATCGCTGGTTTTGGCAGGAAGTCCTCTCTCTTTGGATCTTACGAGCAGAACAGACCAATGCATCTCAGCTCTCTGACTGCGACATTAAAGTTTCAGTGATTTGCAGCTGGTGTTTGGTTTGCTATGGCATAGACGTCATCACTTACTGATGGTGCACAGCCCTCTTGCAGAGGTGGCCGGGTTGACTCAGCTGCAATGACTTGTAGCCGAAGATAGTTTATTAGCTGTTTTACGCTTAAATGTCTTTATAACTTTGAAACGTTAAAACAATGGTTGAATAAAGGCTCAGAAATTCTCAAATAAATTTTCAGATGCTCTAAAATGTAGTTAAAGGTTAATATAGGTGTTTTAGGGGCTCTAGAATATATCAAAAGGCTTTTAAGTGTGTTTAATACATGTTTTTAATATACCGAACCGAAATAGAGAAATACCAAATCATTCAGTAGATTTTTTGGAAATCTACTGAAATACCGAACTGAATGGCCCGTTTTCATCCACCGAATACCGATACCACCGGTAGAAAAATATACTGAATCCCAGCTCTGAATTTTGGAAATTAAATCTGAGTTCACCATCTCTCAGTGCGATCTCTATTTCCAGGAAAATAATGTATACAACCTGAACACATCGTGGTAACAGGAGATAAAATACACAATTTTTTTAAGTTTATCAAAGCCTCCTCAAACCCTAGTCCCGTGCTCTGATTTGTAAAAGACATTTAGGTACGGATGGGGCGGAAGCTGAAGCAAAATCACAATTTCCTATCATTTGTTGGTCAGGGTCAGTTCCAGACTTGCTAAAAAGGGGCTTATGTGATTAACTGCAAATCGTTTTAGAAAGATGGCATGGCTGCTGGGTTAATTTACGGTAATGAAAAGAACCACCTTATCCCGGCGCCAGTATTTTATAGGTACATTTTACAACATGCAAGACGCCCACATGTATCAAAATGTAGGGAAAATCACTTACGCTACGTCCAATTTTCTTATATTCATTTTTTTGGAATTACATGTATCTGAATGCGAGAGATGTACCATCTCAAATGATATGCACTATTTGTGGAGGAAAAACAGGTGCAAAATGGGCATTTCTGGATGCTCATCTCATATCATGTTCACTATTCGTGCAGCAAAAAACTGGAGCAAAATGGGCATATTCCACTCACGTGTGAAAACTTGAAACTCCGTGGCGTTTCCAGAACCAGGGAAGAACATTTGGTGAAATAATAATCAGTGCATTTAACCAGCTTTCTACTGCATATTAAGATGACGAGATATAGGTTTCGGGCACGATAATTACAAACTAAAAAGTTTGTTCCAAATGACATAAATGACGAAAATGACAGCGGCGGGACGTCATAATGAAGCTACAACCCAGGTGTATCCCCAGCTTAACCAGAAACCATCATATCACTATAACGTCATACAGTCAATATCTATATGAAAGGGGGAGCGGTAGTGGAGTGGTCAGCATAGCTGTCTGCCACGCAGCCGACCCGGGTTCAAGGCCCGGCGGCTTCCCTGAACAAGGAGCAAGCTGGCTCCCGAGGAACCCTTCCAACAGGGAAAGAGTTGGCGACGCCATATGACCCTGGCAGCTTGTGCGTCGATAAGCCCCAATAATTATTATTATCTATATGAAACCTCTCATTTAGTACGGCTGGAGCCGCTCCTGGCAAAAAGATACTACACCACCAATGAACCATCACCTGAACTCTCATGGAAAATTCGAAGACATTCTAGCAGCTATATAAGAAGACACGGACAAATTACTTCTTAGAGTACCATACTACACACGATAATATGTGACCTCCAATCAGGATTACTAACAAAAGCTTCTTGAATTTGAAACAAAATATCTGCCACTGCTCAAGCCATGTTTTCGAAGTTATCTTATTAAAGTGGGCTCAAAAAAGTCTCAAGGCAAATCAAAAGGCTTCACAAGCTAATCCCAAACAGTTTGAAAAATAATCGAGGAAAATAAAAGCGGAAAGGTGGGGACCGAACCGGCCCCCTGACACAAAAGGGATCAAGTAAGTGATTTTTGCATCAACAAATTTGAGTTCACAATTTTCTCTAAATTTAAGCCCATTGCTTTTAGTGGGGTTTCGAGGCAAAACATGTCTCGTAAGGATAACAAGGGAGACGGGCTGAGGCCCATGGGATATTAACAAATAAGCACTGGGGGACCTACTCAAAATGCAGTAAAACGCGTCAGCTGTACCGGCAGAACAAACGCCCTTAGCGCGCGAGACGCTGCTCACAGCTACGCATAGGTCTCTCTGAGTGCCTGGCCGCAATCAGGAAACGCACTGTTATTGAAAACTCTAACCAGTAAAACATGTTTTGAGAGGTACCAATCATTGCGCTCAAAGAAAGTCACGAAAGCTGCTCATGCTAATTAAATAGTATTAGCATGGGTGGAAATCACGGGGGTTGGGGGCCAGGACATCTGGATTTTGGGTCTACCATAGGCTTTGCATAGGGCTTGTATTGCCGTGCCAGCGTCAACCCACCCCGGACCCCTCCTGGATCGAGAAGAGATCTCCAGCCATGAGCATTAGCACTAGGAAACTTCACGCATAATATGGCTCGATTGTATCAATGTCCAGCAATACAGAAAAATACAAACGCACCTAAAATATGTACCTACCTATATGGCTGATAAACGCACCATGCACGCAATGTAGATAACATTGCAGTTATCATGACCGATTTTACTTCATCGGCAAGATCGCTAAGCAAAGCCATGCAACGAAGTGGTGCAAAGAGCGACTGTCAGATTATGTGCTGTTCGGGAGACCCCGAACGATTTCAGAGAATTACAGATCTACCGCTCTTCATACGGGCCATATTATAAACCCTGACGGCATACCAAGCAAGGAATCAGCCAACATGCAATGGACCACGAGAACAAAGTTGCGGTGCATGCTATAGCTACATTTTAAGAGTACGTTTAACGCGAATCATGCAAGCCATCATTGATACCGGCAGCAGTCAAGAGCCAGGATCACGCCTGCTCTTGCGTTGTATTCCACTTGAGGGGGAGGGGTTCAGGGTGCTATGTAGTTAGGTGGCTGCCTGAGAAACGAATAACCGGAGTTCCCGTGATCTACAGATCTAGTTCCAAGTTTAGTATTACCACTGGCACGCTCCCTGTGCTCGACTGCAGCTCGGGAAGGTTGTTAAGGGGGAGATAGCCACCGGAATATATACAACTTTCCATTTAACATTAAATTCTCATAAAATCTCACCGACGATACCACATTGAAGGGAAAAACCACCAATGCAGAGATAAAAAACTTTCCACAATATAACTCCCCAAGTGTCCGCAGAGCAAGTTCCCCGCAGCGCGCAGCAAGGCACCAAACATCTTCCTGGTAGATAAAAACATCTCGCCATCGAATGTCAAGTTTACCCTAGCACACGGGTATCCTCCAGAGGAGCGCAGCGTACTTACGCAAAAGTCCACCAGATGTCGAAGCTCATGACGTTCAGCCAGAACAGTGCGGCGATGAAGGAGTAGTACAGCAGTAGGCCTGCCGACAGGCAATCGAACGTCATCCCGGCGGACCAGAACACTCCGGCACTTCACATTCAAATTCCGGCAGGGACTCGCGCTTCCCTCGATTCCTTGGCCAATTCTATTATCAAGATCAGGGATCGAAGCTGAACAAGACACAACAGCGCCGAACGGTACCTGGATAATGCGTGCTGAGAGCATCTTCAACTACATCTCTGAGAAAGCAGCCCCAAATATTTGGTAAATTTATGTTCACGGCAAAAACGGGAAAACTTGATACAAAAATGAGACACCTTGCTGCCAGCATGAAACGGTTTGGTGACTTATTGACATTTAGACAAACATTCCTCCGCGGACATTTGAAATCCATTGTACAAAGCAGTCGCAGAACACTGAACGGCCTCACTCACGGGTAAACCAAGCAACGAACGTTGTGGAAGGTATGCGCCTTCCACATTTGTTTTTGCCCGCATCGACGCTCGCTAATAACATGTCTACACTAAACGGAAAGTGTTGAGGTGATAAGTTCGTAAAGTTTTATTTTTAGAATTTAACTCGGTGCCTTAAGCTGGAACTTACCAAACATATCGCAGCTTGGGCCCAGACTGACTCCATAGAACTGGTTGAAGGCGGTGAGGAAGAAGGCGACGAACAGCGCCGCCGCATGCGACATCAAGCACTTCCCATGGATGTTCCGCAGCTTTGGCACAAGCATGTAGAAGGCCAGCATGATAAAGAGAAAGATGGCGGATATGGTGAGCAGGATGCTGGCGACGAGGTCGCGAATCTCCGTCTTTAGATCGCGCTGATGACAACAAATGGCCATGTCGGCTGTGTCATACGCCTGCCGGGTGGTGTCGTAGTACTTCTCATTGTCAATACAGCATTCGTGCCGCTTGAAAGTGAGGTTGATTCCCGGCACTTCAATGTGGCCGTCGAGTTGCAGGTAGGGCGTGTCCTCATCACTTAAACGTCGGCTGAAGACGAAGGAGTCACCGCTCTCGTCGCACGCGGCGCGGCCGTGCAGCAGCCGATGCATAACGTCACCAGTCACCTGCCTACGGCCCTGGAAAAAGGTCGGTTCCCACCGCTGCATGGTGGGCGTGCATCGACCTTCTGTCAGGTAGAAGCCGGGAGCGCAGCACTTGAGGGCACACACATCGCCTTCTGGACACGCAGCCTCGAAGTCATCTTGAGTGTGCTGCTTCCCTGTTTTGTAGCAGGCTTTGGTGACAGGGGAGGGGGAACCAGAGCTGCTGAACTGATCTTGACAAAAGTGACCGGGCGCAAATGAAACGTTGAAGTTTGGAAGAAACAGACTGCTATTAGACAACAGGAAATTGGCATGCTCTATGTCTGTGGATAGAAAATATTCTTCTTCTGTGCCTTTGGGACACTGGAAGACTTCACTGTCGGAGATCTCCTTCTTGTTCTCAGGGATTTGGACCAGCGAGGTTGGATAGCCTTGCAATACGCTTGGACTCCAGGGCTCTTCCTTTTCTACGCAACCGAAATCTTGATAGGTATCTCCGTCCTCTTCCTTGGTCACCACACCGATGCTTTGACTCGCCGTGCAACATTTGTGCACAGACACTGTCGGCACGTCCTCGATGCTGGCCAGACCGCTCAGCTGTGGAACCTCAATCACCTGACAGGACTTGACACCCTCATAAAGAAACCCCTCATATTCAATATTGTAGAAGCAGTAGTCGTATCCTAGGTCAAAGACTTCAGTGGAGGTTTCTACGGTCAGCTCCGCGGAGGGCTGCAGTACGTAATGAGTGAGGGGGTCCACTGTGTCTGAGAACGTCTGCAGCTTATGGCCGAATCTACAGGGTGGAATGAAGCCGGACACTACCACCATGCGCGGAATGTCGGATTCATTCAGAAAAGTGGGCTTCCAGGCGATGGTGCTGGGGCGGCAGGAGTTGTCGATGATGTTCTCGCCCTCAGGACAGCACGTGCGCACGCACACGTCCGAGCTGGAGTTACGACAGGAGGCCGGGTCTCCAGCAGCTTCATCGGTGACAGGAACGTCACTCTGAGCTGCACAACAGGCGATCCAACAAAGTAACCAAACAGCCAACCTCCAACTGCGCTTCATAGTTCCCAGAGCTTACAAAGCCCGTTAACACGTATTCTCACTTAACCTGACCAGTGGCGCTCCGTCCAGTCCACAACTCTCGATATCTCCCCCCTGCACTGGCAGCGGTACTCGGCAGAACACGAGCCCTCTGACTGTCGCCGCAATACTGTCCTTCCTCTGACCGCGGGTACGACCAGACGTGTAGGCCAGCGCACGCCGGACGTGCTCGGGACACACCAGGCCGGGTACGTCACTACCGTGGTGGAAAGTCCGCCCCACCGCACGCACGCTGGTGGGATAGAGAGCGAGCCCAGATCGCGGCTCCCCTGGCGGCGTTAGGCAGAACTACAAAACTCGTCCGCCGCGGGCTGTCGGCGCGGCCTTGGTTACTGGAGTGGGGGAATGGGGATGAGGATGGGTCACAACTGCCGAAAACAGCGTTAGGTGGCGATTGTTCCGCCAGGCTGAGAAGTCAATGCACGATCGTCCGAAGCATGTATACTTCCAAGACCACGGTCAACCACAGGAGCACACCCGCCCTCAGCTTGTGCCGGGATTTGAACCCGAAACCCTAAGTTCACGCGACGGACGCGTAACCCTTGAGCTACACTGGCCACGCTGACCTCGCCCAGTCGGTCAGTCTTGCCCCGCAGCTTCACCTCCTTCCCTTATGTGCAGTAGTTTCTGTTCAAACACCCACAACTTCATCTCGGCAGTGCGAACTCACGTTTTTTGCGATTGCAATTTTTTGTCAGTACAACACACACTCCTGAGCTGGAATGCCTTACATCGGTATAGGCACATCAACCCTGACGGATCCAAGGGGGATGAGGCAAAAGGTCCGTGGCCCCCACGCAAGCCTAAAATAGTATATTTGTGCCCCCAAGGACCACATGTCGACCGTTTTTTCTAAAAAAATCCAATGTTTTCGCTATTTAGCCCCACCACCCAACGTTGGTTTGACCCCCTCCAACGGCTACTCCTGGATCCACCAATGCACATCCTTTGAAACCGCGTCAATGGTGTTTTGGGATGACGACTAGGGGTTACGGACCAAAATAGGTAAAGAAGTTCGTATGCCTAAAGTACCTACGTACGCAAAAGTACGTATGGTTAAAGTACGTATAAATAAAGTACGTACGTGGATAATAATCGTAATGGAAAAAGTTCGTATGGAAAAAGTTCGTAAGGGTTAAGGTACGTAGAGGTAAAATGTTCGTAATGTAAAAAGTTCGTATCGAAAAAGTTCGTGCGGTTTAAAGTACGTAGGGGTAAAATGTTCCCAACGTAAAAAGTTGGTATGTAAAAAGTTCGTACGGGATAAAGTACGCAGGAGCAAACTGTTCGTAAGGATAACATGTTTCGTAATGACAAAATTTCGTATGAGTAAAGCTCCTAGAGGTAAAATATTCGCCATGAAAAAAATCGTATGGAAAATTACACGGCACCAAGTACAGAGGTAATCAATCACTAGCCCACATCCCGCCGGCTCTCAAGTAGCTTGAGCGCAGTGGCGGATATATGACCGCTGACCAGGGGCGTCGCCACCGGGGGCCCTCGGGGACCGGACTCTCCCGCTCTTGGAAAGTGGCGGGGAGGGGCCAGCCCCCCGCTTTTGGCTGGAAATACTATTTAAAATGCCACGTTTGAGTGAACATAGGGCTTCATCACGAGCCCCAGCTCACCCCCCCCTGGCGCCAGCCCTCCCAGCCTATGCATTTATTATGTACATTTGCTTACGTATTTTTACATACGTACTTTTGTGTACGTGCTTTTGGCATACGAGTTTTATACCCTACGTAAATTTGCTTACGAACTTTTGCGTAAGTACTTTTGGCATACGAGTTTTATACCCTACGTACATTGGCTTACGAACTTTTGCGTACGTACTTTTGACATACGAGATTTATACCCTACGCACATTTGCTTACGAACTTTTTCGTACGAAGTTTATCTATACGTGC
This sequence comes from Lepas anatifera, assembly GCA_034440635.1. Classification (NCBI taxonomy): domain Eukaryota; kingdom Metazoa; phylum Arthropoda; class Thecostraca; family Lepadidae; genus Lepas; species Lepas anatifera. Next base: position 497,813 of record JAOTON010001720.1, on the reverse strand, counting down.
TTTAGCTATACGAACTTTGGTCCGTCAATCGACGACTAGCCTTTCATCATCTGTTTCACCTCTTGCCACGAATACTTGGTCAAATCATTCACAACGCATAAAAGAGTAACGTTGATCTTCCCACGATCTATAACTTGCTGAATTGCTGCACCCTGTACTGACATTGCGGTAAGCACTGTACTCGAAAGTGAAATTTATTTTTCAGTCCACGAGATCCAGAGCAAGCATCTACAATGTTAAAAAGGGGGAAACGAGTAACCACGACGTACAATAAGTAAACAGGCAATCTTCAGGGAAAACAGCTGATACTCCGCCCAAAATAGCTGCTCTACGAAATCTTCCGGCGAGATGCGTTACTGCGTACAACTTTCTCACCACGACGCGTCGTACCACACTTCGTGACTGGTAGGAACATTGGTTCTAAAGGAAGTCGACATAGGACAAACAGGCTAGCCGCACACAAGGCGCCGTATGCAGAGCACGTGGCGCGTGCGCCGGGGCCGAACCCACTCAACACACAGCACATACCAGCGCACACAAACACGCAGCACAGGCCAGCGCACTCAAACACGCAGCACAGACCAACGCACTCAAACACGCATTGAGGAACATCACACGCACAACCAAGCAAACGGCCGCAAAACCTGTATAAAAACAGACCTCGGAGACAGAGATCAAAACTCAATCCACTATCAAATAACACCATAAATATACAAAGCCTAGAAAACAGTAGTACGGAAACCAATAACATGTCAATGACAGTGCGAAATCGCCTCGCTATATACCAACTCCAACTCCATTCGCATAAATCCAGTCAACGATTGTGCGTCATCAGCAAGTTGCACGTCATGGGAATATGTGCGAACATTTTTAAAAACAGCGACGGGGGTGTTGCCGTAGAATCACACTAATGAATAAAAGAGACACAGGACACTAAAAGTTCCGATAACTTCAGAGAAAGCAACGTAAGCCAGAGCATAAATATAACAAATAAAGGTTTCCACTGGCTTCCCCATTCGCTTTACTTAAGCACCATCGCTATTCAAATTCACAAAGGCATGCAAACTTCCCATCACTTTATCACTAAAAATATGCAGTTCTTTAATACATCACCTTCGGCAAAGCCGGAACTGTGCACAGCATCCAAATCAAATTATCACTGATTCCGGTGAAACGCGTCTGGCGCATCAGATTTGGAAAACTAGCCCCGATTTCAGCCTAATTCTTCTGACGAATACCATATGGTATAAACGAGTCTTTCGTTATCGAGACCTTCGCCTCTCAATGTGAGCCGTTCCAACCGTGGGACGCCGCTGGAGACAGCTGCGCCGGGGCAAGGTTAGAACTCACCAAAAATGTCCACCAGCGAAAACCGGCCAGGAAGCCATACGGATTTAAAAACTTAACACCACCTTCACCAAAAGTATATAGAATCCAGTACATGATGACTTAATATTGCATATCAATGGACATTCATAGAGTAGAAAAACTTGAATGGTTTTCTTGCTTTACACCGTTCTTCAGTCTGGAATAGTATGAAACGGCTACAATCTACAACAGCCAGTGGGTTACCGTGCATGCGGCGGAACACTGAGATGAACCCGCCCGCCGGTGGCGACAGGCAGCCGTCGCTTTACCGGCCCGCGCCAGAGCTCGTGGAACGCCCCGAGAATGTTGGACAGACGCTAACGAGCACTTCCACCTCCCATGAAGCATTACCTACATTTTCATCTGGGATGGCTCTGACACTTGGAATGTTATGCGGAGGACAACCATCAGTGCCGGCAGGTGAATCATCACAAGAACCCATGCTGGAGAGTGAAGACAAGACGTGAAATACAGATTATTGCAACGCAAATATTCACAATTGTGAACACAAGAGCAAAACAATGTAAAACCAACGAGTACTGCTAAAAAAATTTATACTTCCTTGGCTATCACAAATAAAAAGGCAGCTTCATGTAGGTTCTTTGCAGAAATAGTCGGTTTTATAAGAAAACACTGACCAAAAGTTGTCACAAATCAATCATCCAGGAGCATATCACTTTCTCCACAAAACGTGGCAGGAACAGACTGTTCCTCCAGAGAACGTGGAAGGGACCGACTGCGTCAAACAACAGCACACGTAACCGCGTGCGTCAACACCTCTGGCCTAGGAACGCACCGACAAATCCACACAAGCTCTCTACCGCTTCACACCGAGACCCACAACTCACGCCACCAAACGCCTTCAACGCTCGCTACAAGTGGACGCCCATCAGCTGCACTTCCATACACAAATACCCATATTGCCACCGAAGAACATGTACAACAAATTCTTGCACTCGTGCGATACTTCGAATCCGAACGCCTGGCCGACCACGGTATGCCACGCCGGGCCGTACTTCCTATCCATCGTTTCCTTGATCAATTTGGCAGCGTTCTGAAAATAACCCACGTGCAAAGATCATACGTTTCCTCTGTGTGGAAAGAAACAGCGTAAATAGCGACATTCATGACTCAGTGCCCACAACAGTATTTTCAAAAACTTGCAATCGAAGCTGGTTAAACAGCATCAATTTTGCCAAGGTGAAATAACATTCATGTCACAACTGAACGATTACTCGACAGCAGTGGCTTAAGGAGCATTCAATAGGAAAAACATGCCTGCGAAATTATTTCCACGCGTTTCTTATATTTGTGGGTCAGCGCACGACACAGAGAATAACTAGAAACGACAAGCTCCGAGCCAAGCTGGGAAGCGGCAGACCTTTATTGCAATGTCCGGAACCGTAGCTGTTATAAGAGGCCAGAGCCAAAACCCTCATTCACCTACATTGAGCAATGCAAAAACTTGACCTTCACAGGGGCTCTTGTTGTTGCACTCAGTTGCATTCACCAAATGAGGTAGAATCGGCTCACCTCATTGTTGCTGGAGAACTTCTCGCACGCCGTGACGCAGAGTTCCATGACTTCACCTCGCATTTCTTCGGGCATGTCAGACTGCTGCAAGGTGGATAAAAAACTGACATTACTAAAGCTAGCAAAGTACACACAAATTTGGGTTTTGGGAGTTAATTGATAAACCCCTGGACACTAGTGATGAATTACGTGATGTAGTGTAGATGATAGCAGTGCTATCACTGCTATCTAATATCTACCTAATATCACTGCTATCTAATATGTAATATCTATAATAAAGTTCAGCTTTGGGCAACCCAAAGCTGAACTGAAAATACTTTTTTCATAGTTCTCAAAGTCTGGCTCGAATTATACACAAAGCCCACACTAATATCTCATACGGAAGCATATACATAGCCCATGCCCAAGGCCAACGTTATAAGACAGACATTTTGGGCGTTCACCCTCGCCCCACCGGAGGGGACATCGATGGCCCCTAAGTTTTTTCGGGGTAGCAGAAAAACGACGAGGCGCAGCACCGCAGTTGAGGGCTCTATCTCTCACCCCATCATTTTCCCATCATCCTTGAAATTTTTTACTCCGGGTCATGCAAGGTCAGGTCACCAGGCGAGGTCAACCAAGGTCCCCTCACTTCAACTTCTGAGCTCTATAAGAGCTACATTTCTTAGTCGATCAATTTGAAACTTTCTACAATTCATGACCCCTCCAGCGTCTACACGTATGTATATATGTATATCCGGGATTTTTCGATTTCGTGACCTGAGGTCAGGTCACCAGGTGACCTCTCCGATCGAAAAAAGCATGGGGAAAAGCTGTCTTATGATCTAAAAGTCACAAAAATCATTGCAAATGCTCAGCAAGCTCAGAAAAGCATTCTTGGACATCCTTTCACGGATCCAAGGGGCCATATTTGCCCTTTGACCTCTTCAAGGTCATCCAGGGTCACCAGGGGTCAAAAATTATTTTGACAACAACTCTTGACCTAATTAAGCTAGAGCACTGAATCAAACACCATCGTGTATATCTCGTCACTAGTTTTCATTTGATATACGGAAAGGTCACTTTCTGACCTTTCGTGACCTTAGGTCTTATTAGGTCACGAGGTGACCTATGGAGGTTAAACCACTGGCCGGAGGTCATGACGTTCCACATAGCGGGAAAAGGTCTGGCCTTTTCCCATCAAATGCTTTTTACCAGATCCCAATAGCTCTCATTGCATAAAAGTGATACCCAGTTTGCCTAAGCATTGAATATTTTAGTGAAAATAGCCTATCGTGACCTAACTTGACCTCTGGAGGTCAAACCATTGACCTGAGCGCTTAAACATGCTAAGTAATTTCTTACTGAATTCACGCGAGCTCTCTCATGCACTTTGCAGGTTTTCGCTAACCCCCATATTTGCCCAGTTAGAGGGGGGGCATCGATGCCCCGGTACACAGTGGTCGGAAACGGCCTCACGGATGGCCACCGATGTTTTTGTTCCTGTTCATTTTGCTACAGCGCTGAAACGGCCGAACCGATTCACCCCAAATTTTCAGCAGATCATGCTAAATCAATTGCAATGCTAGAAGTATACTTAAGTTGATTCAACTAACACCCGCACTGGAGAGGGTTCCGGTACTAACGCGCACTGTAGGGAGGCCTGGTAGGCCCCCTCTGAGATCTCGGAAACTAAGAGACGCAGAAAAACTCTGGTTGGAGGCTGGGTAGGGGTCAACTTTCATTGACCTAGGTCAATATCTTCAAGGTCAAACGATGTCATAAACGTCAAATATTGGCCATGCTGGGGACCTTTTGGGAAATACCGTTATTAAGCGGGAAAATGATGAAAATAAGCTAAAGGCTGACCAGGGTCATAGATGGAAGGTTGCAAAGAAGCTTTGTTTATTTGTTTATTAGGGCTTATGAGCAACAGGAATCATCCCAATAAAAGCTCAAGTCAATATTATAAAACATCATCGGGTAATCACTAAAATGCGGAAGATACAGTGTAAAATACAGCTCATAGGTCATTGACCTATGAGGTCACAATATGGTATACTACCAATAATGTACTTTTTGACTAACACTTTTGCCAGTGTTTGGTGGCAAATGAGGATTGACCTTTAAAAATGACCTTTAACTTTGACCTTTGACCTTGATCTTTACATTCAGGTACCTTAACTATGACTTCATAGCATAATACACGACCGGCCTGGTAACGCTATTTGACGGGAAGCGCCGGGGTCAATGACCTTGAAAATTCTGATATGACCTTAACCTTGACCTTCCTGTGAAGTGACCTTGGCATATTATCCCGGTTATATGACGTTATGATGCCACCACTCGGTATCCAATGCAAGCGAACTGGTCCTACCACGCGATTGTGGCAATCTCAAAATGAAGGTCTGACTTTGAACGCCTATTGGCCTCGGTCATCTAAAGTGTTGGCACCTGGCGGATTTTTTTTGGAAACGCCAGGAGAGGGACTGACGTCTGGCGTGGCTGCTTCATATCCGGGTCATTTTTGAACCCCATTGTAAGTAACGCATTTTCAGTCGTGGTGAACTCGTTGTTGTGAAACAGCGTGGTTATACGTGACGTTGGGTGGACGTGAATATTGAAGACTGGCGTTATTTTCTTGTTTGTTATGACCTTGAAAAGTTCAAAGAAAATGGAGAAGAGACGGATAACCATTACATCCAATCAGAACTGCTGCGTTCCTCAGTGTGTATCCTTCCGAAGAAAGTGTCGAAGTCTCAGCTTGCACAAGTTTCCTCAGGATAAGGTGCTGTCCAAGCAGTGGAAGTTGAAACTGAGAATTGGGAAGAAGACAGGCTCAAATGCTGCTGTCTGTTGCAGACATTTTCAGCCATCTGACTTCCATTCACATCCACCTGGTAAGCGGCTGTGAGGCCAGTGTGCAAAGTATGGCATTTTCGACGAGATGTCGTCGATGCGAGTGCCCTTGGAGACAGGACCAAGTGGTGCGAATTTGCGAGGTTAGTGACACTTAAACTAAACAAATAATGACTGAATGGCTATTAAGACACAGGAGGGGCCTTATAAAAAGTCCTTAACTAACTGACTAATGATTGAGGTAGCATTGCATTTTAGGGGTAGGAATGGGTGCATTTTTTCCCTGGTATGTGACAGATTGGTGCTAATTTTTGGAGGCTGGTGGTGCGAGAATTTTAGATGGCTGATGCGACTCGTCTGGCCTGCTGCCATACTTTGCAGAATGGGTGTGAGGCAATCTCCAGTTCCACTTATGCCTCCTTCCACTCCCTTGAGCCTGCTTCTAACAGGAGTAAGCCTTTATCCTTGGGTCGTCATCATAGGCGGATCCAGGATTGCCGATCGGGGGCACGTTCCCGGGGGCGGGGCGCCATTCTTGACCGGGAAACCCCATCGGATGGGAGCAAAACCCTATCGGTGGGAGCCGACTTTCGCATCCTGGGAGGGGGTGGGGGTGGGAAGCGAAATTTCAGGGGGCGCCGAGGGTCGATGGCGGGGGCACGTACTCCCTTTGCCCCATGGATCTGCCTATGGGGTATCTGCCCACTTTGCCGTCCCCCTGGATCCGCCTATGACTGCATTCCTTTTTGGCCCGGGAAAATGACATATTGAAATAATTCGGTAGATATACGCCTTTATTCGTTTCAAGCTGTCTGAAATTCCAGTTTGAATGTACGATGGAAAATGCCTTTCCAAACATAAGCGTCGCCACCGGCAAAAAGTGTGGGGGGGCAGCAAACTTCAACCTGATACTGACTACAAACTTTGCTCCTTGGTACCAAAAACTCTTCGAATTTGGGCTCCTTACTGCCTTCCGCAGCCGCTGGTTATAAGCCGCTGCCACATACCAGGCATAAAACACGTATAATTCACCGCTTACCAGGCTATTCCCGGGGCCCACTAACGTTGTTTACTTTTCGGAGTCCCTCTTTCGCGGCCATCTTGGATGGCACACTAGCGCCTCTGGTGAGCGTGCCGAGGTCAATACGTCTCAAAATTTTCGGCCGCTTTTATAGATATCTTCACCAATCGATGCACCGTTAAATTCTCTCGAATGTGGCCAAATATCGTTTTTCGGCTCTACGAGCTGTTCTTACACCCTCGGAAACATAGGCGAGGGAGCCTCCGAGGGCCCCCCTCCAGTGCGCGTGTTAAGCAAATGAATGGACCTAACCCGACCCCTAACGACCTGGTCAGATGTGCTGGGTCCGCATGCAGAAGGGCATACCCAGCCTCTTCTCAGACTAATCGTCTAATCGGGCTAAAACAAAATACATATTGCCATTCGGAACCCCTGGGTGAAATGAGTTTGTGAGCTGCTTACCATTTGCTACCCTCGTTAAAATTGATGTCCCCAGAAGCCACAAAAGGTCACGTTGAATGTTCGCACGATAATATGGGTTTCTTTCATATATTCAGACGGCAGGAAGATCAAGAAAGTCGTTATCAGTGTACCCCTCTCATCATAGCATGTCGAATCATGTGCAATATGAGCATGGTATATGTATGGGTGACCTTGACCAAGGAAGATTCTGGGCAAGGTCAAGAAAACCATGAGCTTACAATGAAGATAATGTGCATAAAGGCGAGCAATACGACATGAGAAGCACCAGATAAGCGTCCCCCGCACCTCGCGGGCGGCCGGCGGGCTGTGGCGAGCCGCGGAGGCGCCGGGTGTCGGGTGGACGGACGGCTCCGGGTGGCGGGAGGCCCAGTACAATTTACACTGTGGACAATTTTGCGCACATTTGCGCACTTAACTCTCTTCAGGTAATGACGGAGAATTACTTAACTTATGTTTCCACAAAAAACTAATTGGCAGAAACGTAATTTTTTTGCTTGTCTATTGAAAGTTGGCAACTAGTTTGTAACGTAGATTTATGAAAGGGAGTAAAACGCAGATTATATACCTTTATCAAAGTTCGAATATATATATATATATATATATATATATATATATATATATATATATATACGCTAATCATCTTAAAGCTGACATGAGAAACATTAAAGCTGATTATGAGAAACATTTTGATACTAGTTATTTTTGGTCTGACTCAGTTTTGACGTTTATTATTCAAAGTTAAAAACTCGGATCTAGCAGACGCATCGAATCCCATACTTCTGGATTTCATCATCGCCTTACGTTGATGAGTAAAAAGTGCATCTGTCAACCAAATTAGCTCGATAATAGTGGTCATTCAGGACAATGAACAATTTTCTTCACATTGGCAGCCATAAAACCCCTAAATTCCAAAACCCGAAAAATGGCCCCGTGACCACCCACGACAGCATTTCCGACCACAGTGCGGTGGGGCAAAGGTGGCGCCGGACCCCCGGTGGGGCGCGCGGATTAAAGTGAGCGGAAAGTGCATTTAAACCAGCCAGGAAAAAGTTGCAGGGTGGGGAGGGAGTCAGTGTAGCTCACCACTGACAGCGAACTATCCTATTAAAACCACATTCAAGTTTCAAATACTCGTAACTCTTATGCTACCGTCGGAACTTCGAACTCTTTCCTCACTTTGGCTGATGTTAGACAACTGTCTAAAGAAAATGTGGACAGGGAGGGAGAAGAGAGAAGCATCCCCGTATAATCCTGGTTGAATAACATGTTAACATACTGATTTCATCTCCGCATCCTTACCCGACACAAAGGGTATGTATGTAACAGCTTCTTTCCACCTTCTTTTTGACAGCTTCATCTGCCATCAGATTTTCTATCAGTGCTCTGAAAAAGGGGACAATTGTCAGCATACAACTATTCTAAAGCCATTTCAAGAGTCTGCAATCTATACCTCCAAGTTTGAAAGATATTACCAGAATTTTTATAAGTAGCTTAGTTCCATATATAATATATTTTTGAACTTCCATGGCACTGTGACTCACAACATTCAATCTTGTAAAACTGACAAACTGAAAAATATACATAGTCTCTCACTCACAAACAACCACCCCTCTTCAAATTATGATTATATTTTACTTTACCACTCACTACCCCCGTGCGCGCCACGCCAGTCACAAAACCATCATGATGCGCAACAAAATATTAGTGATTTAGTCCTTGGTAGCTTGAGGGCAGGATTACTTTACCATAGACCGGCAGACTTCTCATAGGTTTTTTAAAGTAAGAAATTTTAAGATGATATTTACCGTTATCTTTTGTGCTATCCAAGGCTAGGCACGTAATGTCTTCAATGCGCCATGTAAAGTTTTTACTAATCTTTTTCGGGAGTACCACCCATAAACTCATTCTACTCTTTCCGCCCCCTCACAATGACATAATGCTGTCCCCAGAACTCTTCGAGAGCTGTACTACACTAGATAAGACAGGGCCATGAGCTGGGGCCCTTCGGCGGACCTGTGGCACCGCGGGCCCCCGGCGGATGCGTGGTGGCGCTGGGCCGGGGTTCGTCCGCCTGCCGGAGGCACTGGGGCGCGGTGCGCCGGTCCGACACAAGCGTCGAATGGTCGTGGACTACCCCAGAACCATAAACAAGTATACCCAGCTTGATGCTTACCCGATGCCTCGCATGGAGGACCAAGTCCAAAAACTAGCAACACACCGGGCGTTTAGCACTCTCGATCTCAAAAGCGCCTACCACCAGGTACCCCTCCGAACCGACGAGAAAGAGTACACTGCTTTCGAGACAGATGGCGAGCTCTACCAGTTCAAAAGGCTTGCGTTCGGCCTCACTAACGTTGTGGCCGTGTTCCAGCGTGCCATCAACTCGCTCATCAAAGACAATGAGCTCCAGGGCACCTACGCCTATATCGACGACGTGATCGTCTGTGGAGCAGACAAGGGAGAGCACGACCGCAATCTGCAGCGTTTCCTCGCCGCCGCTAAGGAGAACAACATGACCCCGAATGACAGTAAGTGCCAGTACAGCCTGACTCAGATATCCTATCTGGGGTACTGCATCTCAAACGGGTCTCTTCGGCCCGATCCTAAGAGGCTGCAGCCGTTGAGGGACATTCCGGTTCCCTCAGACTCTGCTTCCCTGAATCGAACACTAGGGCTCCTTGCCAACTATTCTGGGTGGATACCTAACTTCTCTAGTAGGATCCTCCCACGCCTCGGTTCCAAGTCCTTTCCCTTGGGAGAAGAAGCTTTTCAAAGCTTCAAGGCGCTGAAAGCAGACATATGTCGGGTATCAGTTGCTGCTGTTGACGAGTCTTTGCCGTTTGAAATGGAGACTGATGCGTCGGCATCTACTCTCGCTGCGACTTTGTCTCAGCATGGGAGGCCAGTTGCCTTTTTCTCCAGAACGCTCTCAGCGTCGGAGAGAAATCACCCAGCGGTACAGAGAGAGGCAAATGCTGTTATCGATGATATTCGGATGTAGTGTCAGTGCCGAGCTGAAGCCTCGTTTCTTCAAGCCTCCAGAATCGCATCCGATTCATGCCATGAGACCATTTGACCGTCTGTCTGTAGATTTCATGGGACAAAAGCCATCGTGTAGTCAGAACAAGTACTTACTCTTCATAGTTGACGAATACTCTCGTTACCCGTTCGCGTATCCCTGCCGTGACATGTCCGCAGAAACTGTCATATCTTGTTTCCAGAAGCTGTTTTCTGTGTTTGGGTGCCTGTCTTCCATCCATTCCGATAGGGGAGCTCAGTTCATGTTGAAGTGTCAAAGTTGCTGAGCGACCATGGTATTGTGATGACTCACTCTCCACCTTACCACCCCTTAGGGAACAGCCAGTGTGAAAGGATGAATGGCGTCTTTGGAAAACGGTCCATCTCACCCTCAAGTCCCGGAGCCTGCCGGAAACCATGTGGGAGTCCGTACTTGACACTGTGCTGTACTCTCTTCGTTCCTTGCTCTGCACTGCCACTTACCAGACGCCTCATGAGAGATTGTTTTCCTTCCCTAGGAAATTCTTAAATGGACACTCGCTGCCCTCTTGGCTCTTGTCCCCGGGAAAAGCTCTTCTAAGAAAGTTTGTGAGGCAGTCAAAAGCAGACCCACAAGTTGAGCCCGTGACTCTGATCGAGGCCACACCCACATTCACTCATGTTCGGTACACTCACGGTCGAGAAAGCACCGTTTCGACTGGAGACCTAGCTCCTAGTTGTGACGTTCCTCCCTTTCAGCCAGTCTGCAATGTATGGCAGCAGGCCAGACGAGTCACACCAGTCCTCTAAAATTCTCGCACCACCAGCCTCCAAAAATTAGCACCAATCTGTCATATGCCAGGGAGAAAACTGCATTCATCTCTTCCCACACGATAAAATGCTACCTCTCTTATTGCTTAGTTAATGACTTCATAAGGCCCCCTCCTGTCTTAATAACCATTCAGCCATTATTTGTTTGGTTTAGGTGTCACCTTTCTCGCACCAGTCTCACAAATTCGCACCAGGTTGATAAAATTCGTATCACTCTCTCCTTTCTAAAAGGGCACTCGCACCGACGAGATCTCATCAAAAATGCCATACTTTGCACACTGACCTCTCATTGTGGTGAGTTGTCTGACCGAAGGTGTTACGGTTGAGTCTAAGGGATTGAGTGATGCTGACGCCTCTACTACATCTGATGTCACGGTACTCAACGCTGTGACTGACAATGTTGAGTGCAACTCAGACGCTGCCTCGCTACCTGATGCTACCGGCCCTGGTGCCAACGAGCCCGTTGTTTTAAGGCGTTCATCAAGGCCTCGTAAGGCTGTTGATCGACTGAATCTGTGTGCCTATTGACCCCGGGCACGCTCACCAGAGGCGATAGTGTGCCATCCAAGATGGCCGCGAAAGAGGGACACCGAAAGGTAAATAACATTAGTGGGCCCCGGGAATAACATGGTAAGCAGTGAATTATACATGTTTTATGTCTGGTATGTGGTAGCGACTTATAACCAGCCGTTGCGGAAGGCCGCGAGGAACCCAAATTCGAAGAGTTTTTGGTCCCAAAGAGCAAAGTTTGTAGTCAGTATCAGGTTGAAGTTTGCTGCCCCCCCCACTTTTTTGCCGGTGGCGATGCTTATGTTTGGAAACACATTTTTCATCGTTCATTCAAACTGGAATTTCACACAACTTGAAACGAATAAAGGCGTATATCTACCGAATTATTTCAATATGTCAGTTTCCCGGGATAAAAAGGAATGCGGCCATAGGCGGATCCAGGGATTGACGGCAAAGTGGCCACATACCCCATAGGCAGATCCAGGGGGCAAAGGGAGTACGTGCCCCCGCCATCGACCCTCGGCGCCCCTGAAATGGCCACGCCCCCTGAAATTTCGTTTCCCGCCCCCACCCCCCCAGGATGCGAAAGTCGGCTCCCGCCGATAGGATTTTGCTCCCATCCGATAGGGTTTCCCGGTCAAGAATGGCGCCCCCGTGAAGGAAGGTTTCCCGATCGGCAATCCTGGATCCGCCTATGATGACAACCCAAGGATAGAGGCCTACTCCTGCTAGAAGCAGGCTCAAGAAGGTGGAAGGCGGCATAGGTGGAACTGGAGATTGCCTCACAGCCAATTACCAGGTGGATGTGAATGGAAGTCAGATTGCTGAAAATGTCTGCTACAGACAGCAGCGCTTGAGCCTATCTTCTTCCCAATTCTCAGTTTCAACTTCCACTGCTTGGACAGGAAACTTGTGAAAGATGGGACTTGGACACTTCGGACGGATACACATTGAGGAACGGAGCAGTTCTGATTGCCTGTAATGGTTCTTCGTATCTCCTCCTTTTTCTTTGAACTTTCCAAGATTATAACCAACAAGGAAATAACGCCAAAGTCTTCAATATTCACGTCCACCTAACGTATAACAACCCCACGCTTTCACAACGGCTTCACGACTGAAATTACAAATGGCGCTTAAAGCACACTGGATATGACGCAGCCCCGCCAGTACCTCTCCTGGCGTTTCCAAAAAATCCGCCAGGTGCCAACACTTTCAATGACCGAGGCCAATAGAAGCTCAATGCTCATGTCTTCCTGGTGTCATGTCTTCCTGTTGAGAAAGCGTTCATTTGGTATCCGTTGTGCTACTGTATGGAATAGCCTTCCGGATCAGGTAGTATTCGAAAACGATCAAAAATCTTTCAAGGCCAAGCTGGCGTCTGCACTGGGCGAGTCACTCTATAACTTCCCTCCATGATATGGATGCCACACATCCGAGAGACAAGAAGCGTGTGTACTAGCCCTACCTGTCAATCTGTTGTCTGTCAATGTGCGGGCGCAATATTCCAGTTAGAGCATGTTGTTCATGACGTGGAGCGTCTTATGTTATCCGGGTTTCTGAAAGCCTTTCTGACAACCCTAGCCAAGCAGGGAACCTCATAAGGTGAGTGAATAAGGTGAGTGTCTGTTGCAAGTAAAGCGTGAAAGTGAATCATTCAAGATTGTGCCCAATCGGTTCTGTGCAAGCTCCGTTATTTTGCGTTTCAAAGAGCAGCAGTAGGTCAGATTGAAGTGAAATTGAACATATCGTGATTTGTTGTTCGTCCAGCGGCAAGACGCTGGACGCGCGCCGTACTTACTTACTTGTGACTTTTTATAAGGCGTTCTGTGCATAGCACCTTTGCCCGCCTCTAAAACGCGCGCCGTGTGTCTCTCTGGGTCTCAGGAAAAGGGCAGTAAATGTTCTCTATTATGTATTTAACGTATCAGCTAAACCCCATTTATACACTCCATCCCCAGTTTCCGAACAGACGCGCCTGTCACAAAAATACCAACCACAATCACTCACGGCTACAATGCTACGGTTTTCTCGACTACTTCTAACCACCTCTTATTCTCAGTTACAGATACTACGTAAATTTATTATCAATTAACCAATTAACAAATCATGCGCCAGTATACAACCACCACCTCTATGTAATTTAATAGTATTATGAAGGAACCAGTCAATCTTAGCATACAACCTTGATCCCGGTTTAACGACAGATATTCCCCTTGGCTATTCACCGCGCGTCCGGTCTGATTGTCCGGATACCACTTGCCGACCGGTATGGTTATACGATAGATAACCGTTTGCGTTGCGGGCGCCGCCTGTGGTCGGTGCGCGCTGGTAGATGGCGCGGCAGGCGCCGCCGTGCCATCGGTCGTGCGGCCGGACGCTGGTGGTGCCGCTGAATCCTGGGCGCCCTTCCCCCCTCCCGACAATAGTAGCTTAAGTATCCACGCGAGTGGCGGGACAGGGTTGTGTTGCCTCCCCGTGTTCCCGGAGGTCTTCACCGTGTCGCCGCGAGACGGGGGCGTGCTCGCCCAGCTTGTACAGATCGGGGCATATTTGTGAGCTTTAGGGGCCCACCCCAATTGCATTGCTTTGCTTATGCTTGTTTTACTGTAGTGTCATGTATTAGTATCAATTTATGTCGATGGATTCAAGTATGTCTAGTTTCTCAATACCTAACGTATGGGTACCGTGTTTATGCCATACTCAGGTGCAGACATTTCCTAGTGTGTGAATCAATATGTTACAACATTTTCTCTACTGTTTCCCTTTTGTTACCCCTACTGCACCTTTCTTCTAGAGAGGGAGAATGTGTTGATGATTGTTGCATGTGCATCATGCATGCTGCATGTCTTTATTGCTGCATGCTATTTTTCTGAGACATGTTTCCTTTGTTTCAGACCATGCACACGTTCAGTCAAATAAAGCCTAAATCATGAAGGCTTGTTTCCTGTATCAGCACACTTAATATTTCAATACTTTGGCTTGAAAACCAACCCTGCAACATACCAATTAATGTTTTACATACCCAAGTAGTTCTCCAAAAACAGTCAAGCCCCTTAACCCTCGCCCCACCGGGGGGCCATCGATGGCCCCCCCACCCTAAGGTTTTTCCGGGATAGCAGAAAAACGACGAGGTGCAGCACCGCGGTTGAGGGCTCTACCTCTCACTGCATCATTTTCCCATCATCCCTGAAATTTTTTACCCCGGGTCACCCAAGGTCAGGTCACCAGACGAGGTCAACCAAGGTCACCTCACTTCACTTTAGAGCTCTGTAAGAGCTACATTTCAAAGTCGATCGATTTGAAACTTCCTACACTTCATGACCCCTCCAGGGTCTACAAGGTGTATATCCGGGATTTTTTCGATTTCGTGCCCTGAGGTCAGGTCACGAGGCGAACTCTCCCATTGGAAAAGCATGGGGAAAAGCTATTTCATGATATAAAAGCCACAAAAATGATTGCAAATACTCAGACTGCTCAGAACAACGTTTTTGGACACGCATTCATGGATCCCAGGGGTCATATTTGCCCTTTGACTTTTCCAAGGTCATCAAAGGTCACCGGAGGTCAAAAACAGTATTTTGACAATAACTTTTGACCTAATTGAGCTAGAGCGGTGAAACAAACACCATCGTGTTTGTCTTGTCACTGGCTTTCATTTGATATACGGCAAGGTCACTTTTTGACCTTTCGTGACCTCAGGTCATATTAGGTCACGAGGTGACCTCTGGCGGTCAAACCACTGGCGGGAGGTCTTTACGTTCCACATAGCGGAAAAAGTACAGACAATTTGCTATCAAATGTACTTTACCAGGCCTCAATAGCTCTAATGACATAAGAGTTATGCCCAGTTTGCTTAATCATTGCATATTTGAGTGAAAATAGCCGATCTTGACCTAATTTGACCTCTGGAGGTCAAACCATTGACCTGAGCACTAAAACATGCTAAGTAATTTCTTACTGAATTCACGCGAGCTTTCTATTGCACTTTGCAGATTTGCGCTAACGCCCATATTTTCGGAGTTAGAGGGGGGCCATCGATGGCCCCCCGGTGGGGCGAAGGTGGCGCCGGACCCCCGGTGGGGCGCGGGTTAACCTACCTCCCCTCCTTCTTCCTTCCCAACACAAGCAAGCAAAATAGCGCTAATGCATGCATTTCCAAATATGGAGGCCAAGCAAGGGTCTGCGAGGAGGCAAAGCTAGTAGAAAAATCTCTTTTTTATTCGTGTCAAAACGAATTTCAATCATTTTAGGCAAATAAAACGCGAGAATTTGCTATGCCAGGAACACTACTTGCTTGTGGGGTACTGTGGGTTCGTATGGGGAACAAACTACAACACTAACCTGACCAAAATACTAATGGTACAAAAACGAATAATTAAGATAATAGGAAAATGTCATTATAGAGCTCCATCTTCACCCATCTTCTAATATCTTGGTATACTGAAGTTTCCTGATATGATACAACAACAAAAACTGCTCATACTCCATCGGTTTCTCAACAATGAAATACCTGAATCATACTCAAGGTCTTTTCAGCTTCACAGTGATGGTAGAAACACTTGTAGAATTAGGCACTTTGTTGTACCTGCCGCAGAAAACTGATACAGAACCTTTGTATTTACTATCAACTGCCCCAAAACATGGAACGGAATTATAGCAACTAAAATTCCAAACATATCAGACGTCCCAAAATCTAAGCCTGGCTCTAAAATAATCTCTAAAAAAAACTTTTCCTTAGTAGCTATTAATGCCAATCAACCTTTAGAAACATACTGAGGGATGTATGAGATCTAAGTTCTGAGAGTTAAGCTGAGTCCTATGTAAAATTTTCCACGGGACGCCTCATATAGCTTGCTGAGCTGATGTTGGATGTAAGATGTCAACTCCTTAACTTTCCAACCCATCTACATGTTAACACATGCGAGAGTACCTCTGCATGGTTAGGTTTAACCCTCGCCCCACCGGGGGGCCATCGATGGCCCCCTAAGGTTTTTCCAATATAGCAGAAAAACGACGAGGCGCAGCACCGCGGTTGAGAGCTCTACCTCTCACTGCATCATTTTCCCATCATCCCTGAAATTTTTTACCCCGGGTCACCCAAGGTCAGGTCACCAGACGAGGTCAACCAAGGTCACCTCACTTCACCTTTAGAGCTCTGTAAGAGCTACATTTCAAAGTCGATCGATTTGAAACTTCCTACACTTCATGACCTCTCCAGGGTCTACAAGGTGTATATCCGGGATTTTTCGATTTCGTGCCCTGAGGTCAGGTGACGAGGCGACCTCTCCCATTGGAAAAGCATGGGGAAAAGCTATTTCATGATATAAAACCCACAAAAATGATTGCAAATACTCAGACTGCTCAGAACAACGTTTTTGGACACCCTTTCACGGATCCCAGGGGTCATATTTGCCCTTTGACTTTTCCAAGGTCATCCAAGGTCACCAGAGGTCAAAAACAGTATTTTGACAATAACTTTTGACCTAAGTGAGCTAGAGCGGTAAAACAAACACCATCGTGTTTGTCTTGTCACTGGCTTTCATTTGATATACGGCAAGGTCACTTTTTGACCTTTCGTGACCTCAGGTCATATTAGGTCACGAGGTGACCTCTGGCGGTCAAACCACTGGCGGGAGGTCTTTACGTTCCACATAGCGGAAAAAGTACTGGCAATTTTCTATCAAATGTACTTTACCAGGCCTCAATAGCTCTAATGACATAAGAGTTATGCCCAGTTTGCTTAATCATTGCATATTTGAGTGAAAATAGCCGATCTTGACCTAATTTGACCTCTGGAGGTCAAACCATTGACCTGAGCACTAAAACATGCGAAGTAATTTCTTACTGAATTCACGCGAGCTTTCTATTGCACTTTGCAGATTTGCGCTAACGCCCATATTTTCGGAGTTAGAGGGGGGGCCATCGATGGCCCCCTCCGGTGGGGCGAAGGTGGCGCCGGACCCCCGGTGGGGCGCGGGTTAAGTATACACACGTGTGCGCTTGTGTGCGTAATTTCTGAATATGTTTCTGTATATGTGGTTGTTTGAGAATGTATGTTTCAGGTGCATACGTACGTACGTATGTGAGTCCTGCGTTTTCAGGCATAGCGCAGGCATGTGGACCACACATGTGTGCGTTCCATCCTACCTTACCTTACCTAGGGATTTCAGAAATTGGAGGCCATGATGGCCTGCTGGCTCCGTTCACTAACGAACTCAGGTATAAGAAGTCAATACTTGGTCATTTTCAGGGTTCAGGCCTGAGTGTGGTCATTTGAAATTTGCTCATTTCCGGGATCGTAATGGTCAGTCTGGAATGTCATATCTTAGGAGCACCCAATGATCGTCAAGTCTCGCCTTGAAATGATTCAGAGTAGGAGCATCTGAGTCCAAACACGTATATTTCACAGTGAAAACATCCATCAAGTACACACACCCAGGCAACAGCACTTAATCCACCCTCCCCGAGATCTAAAAAGCATCACACTCCACTCAGCACCATGAAGGTAGGCTTGAAGCAATGGGTAGACCCATGCAAGGCACATAATGGGTGGAGCATTCCTCTCCTCTAGTGGTATCACAGTCAATACGGCAGCAGCATCGGTTATCGCGAGGAGAAAGTCTCACTGCAGTGATAGTGAACATAAAAAGAAAAAATAGAGGAACTGGAAAAAAAGAAAAAGTAAAATAAATTCATGGGCTAATCCATGGACAGAACGCCCCGCAGCGCCGACCAGCGGTGAAGTACCAGCGGCGACCGCAGCGCCGCCCAGCGGCCGCTGCACTAGAGCCGCATGACCATTCAGAGTCGCCGCTCCATAAGGTCACCCCTAGTCGGTGCACCGCCGACGGTTCAACAAGCCAATGAGCAGCATCGCAGTGGCAGAGGACACGGCTCGGCACCAACCGCTAAACCGCGATCGCCCGCGGGAGGCCCAGAGCAGCCGCGGAAGATGCGCGCCGCGCAGCCTCGCGGCCCCACACAATCATCAGCTGCTGCCGGAGGTACGTTAGTTAGCGGAGCGAGGGTAGGACATTGATTGGCTGTGCATGCAGCACACACTAATGCAGAGAGAGAGAGAGAGAGAGAGAGAGAGAGAGAGAGAGAGAGAGAGAGAGAGAGAGAGAGAGAGAGAGAGAGAGAGAGAGAGAGAGAGAGAGAGAGAGAGAGAGAGAGAGAGAGAGAGAGAGAGAGAGAGAGAGAGAGAGAGAGAGAGAGAGAGAGAGAGAGAGAGAGAGAGAGAGAGAGAGAGAGAGAGAGAGAGAGAGAGAGAGAGAGAGAGAGAGAGAGAGAGAGAGAGAGAGAGAGAGAGAGAGAGAGAGAGAGAGAGAGAGAGAGAGAGAGAGAGAGAGAGACTGTGGGGAAACAGGTCATACATGGTGATTTGAAGGTATGGAACTCTAGGATATGACAGAGGGTGCCAGAGGGTGAGCCTGTTCGACAAAACGGAAGAGAGAGATCTACAACGAGATCTACAACGGAACTTGGCAGGGAATTCCAGTCGTTCACTATACGAACACCAAATGAGGCTCTCCGAGTTCTACTCGCAGCACAAGGCTTCTGCAACTTCCATCAATGCCCACGAGTGCGAGCAGAGGTGTCCAAATTGAAGAACTGATTTGGGTCCTGATCTATAGTTCTGTGCAGAAGTTGGTTAACCCGTACCATATCACCACAGCGTCTCCTGAAGTACAAGGATGGCAACTCGCGCTTCCTTAACCTCTCTGTGTATGGGAGGCCTCTGAGGGAGCTAACCATACGGGTAGCACGACACTGAACCTTTTTGACCATCTTCTCATTGGCTCGGTTGAAGGGTCCCCAAGAAGCATTCCCATATTCAAGCAAAGGGTGGACAAGTGTCTTGTACAACAGGGGTAAGGTGACATTGTCAATGTGGGCAAACAAGCATCAAATTACTGCAAGAACTCTGGTCACTTTGGAAGCAGCTGCCACAGCCTGTTCTCTGAATTTGAGTTCTGTGTCTACCAGCACACCAAGTCCCTCTCTAAACTTGACTTCTTCAACAGTGACCCATGCATAGCATAATTGTGATGTTTGTTGTGTGGACCGATATGTAGTATGACACTTATTCACATTGAAAGGTAGTTGCCAATCCACAGACCACTTAAGGACCCTGTCAATGTCAGCTTGAAGAGCATTTACACTGATTGTGTTACTGGCACTACTATACATCTTAGTGTCATCAGCAAATATTTCAACATGAGACTGAACTATATCTGGTAAGTCATTAATGAACACCAGGAATAGCACTGGCCCCAGCACGGACCCTTGAGGGATGCTGCTTGCAACCACGGCCCATGAAGAGACAGTGCCTTCTACTGAGACTTGCTGAGCACGACCGGTGAGGAAGGCTTGTATCAGTCGCAATACCTTTCCACGAACCCCATATGCTTCTAATTTATTCAAGAGTCGCTGATGAGACACGCTATCAAACACCTTCTGAAAGTCTAAATACAATGCATCAACTGAGTGTTTTATTTCCAGGTAGCAGGTCCAATCTTCCAAAGTCTCAAGAAGTTGAGTATCGCAAGAGCGCTTGGGGTGAAATCCGTGTTGGGATTTGGATAGCAACAGGTGTTTCAAGGTGCTGAAGGAACTTTTTTACCTCTTTGCAACTTTTTTCTAGTCTGTGTAATCTGTCCCATGTTTTTCTTGTCTTCCTTTAGATATTGCCTCAAGACTGTGCACTCTGCAATTCATTATGCTCTCAACCTTGATATCGTGTCCATTGGTGTAATCTATGTAGCTAGGAGCGGATACAAGGCAACTGTCCTTACCAGTTCCTGGACGCCAGTAAATTTCGTTCAAAACTGATCATTCACCCTTGCCATAAGCGCAGCTTCTTGTTGCTTTCTATCTCTTTTTTTCTTCTTATAAATGTCTGCCGTTCGCGCATCAGCAGTTGGAAGTTGTAATAGACAAAAATATTACAGAAGCTCACACGGCGCGTTAAAGACAAATAGAAACATTTAGTACAAAAAATACAAGAAGCCCAAGAAACGTTTGATGAATTATCACGTGGTTTTGTGCTTTTTATTGCCCTAAGGCTACTAATACTTGGCTCCTATTCGGTTTAATTTTTTTCTTGTGGTGCAGATTTGTTTTTCTTGTTGTTCTTGCTAGACGACAACGACGACTCCTCCCTCCTTACTCTATTGCCTTGACTCCTCCTCCTCGTGGTGGTGCCCAAGCGAAGCGATGTAGACACTGGTAGTGCGGTGATTGAACGTGGTTGAAGCGAATAAGTTTTGAAGCCATTCACGCTTTATTCGCGATACAACACGCTGACGTATTATAAAATATTGTTCATACCTTATACCTTATGGTCATCGGCAACTGAGGCCTATTAAGGCCTATGAGGACCGATCATAACGAGCTCTGTTACAGCAAGTCAAGCAGTTAATCAGTATTTGGAATGGCTTAGTGGGATGCAGACCAGTGTGCGTCCAGTCATGCCTTAAACATGCTGACTGACGGAGCCCAAACTACATCTGTAGGCAGACCAATCCACTCATTCTGATTCACCACCCGGACACCACAAGCATTTCTCCGAACCCGGGACACGGCTCTGGGTTTGAGTAGTTTGAAAGGGTGGCCTCTGGTGCGGGTGTGCGTATATTGTGCGTGAATAACTTGTCGGGGTCAAGATTAATTCCAGAGTTGAGTATTTGATATACACGTACCATGTCGCCGCACCTGCATCTGTAGTAGAGTGACGGCACGTTCAGGGCCCTAAGACGTTCCTTGTATGGTTTGTGTTTGAGATGTGGGACCATCTTAGCGGCCTGTCTCTGTACCCGCTCCAGTTTCTTTTGGTCTGCTCAATTGAAGGGGCCCCACAGCAGGTTGCCATACTCTAAGTGTGGTCTGACCAATGTTGTAAACAGAAGTGACAGAGAGCTTTCATCTATCTTGCAGAATGAGTGGCAGATTACTGCTAAAATTTGGTTTCCTTTAGAGGCTGCTGTTGCTGCATGCTCATGAATTTTCAGTTCCCTGTCAATAATGATGCCCAGGTCCCTCTCTGTGGGGGTGTCATGGGTGTCATTGATGAGCAGTTTTTGAGAGAGAAGGTAATTGAAACAGTAGTGGGGCTAGTAGTGACTGCCATTTCCAATTACCACTTCCAGAATTTTCTTGCAATCAAGCTATTGTTTTGAATGCCTTGCAGTACCTATTGTTCTGTGTTCTTTGTGCAATATTTTTTTGCTCTTTTATTCTTAGCCTTAGGTTACCGTAGGTGTACAGGACTTTCTGAGGCACGCCAGGTGCCTGTCTTGCCCTTTCTCACCAAGCTCAGTTACAGGTAATTTCTCACCAAGCTCAGTAAGTCTTCATAACTCCTGACCTCACTTACAAAGAGAGGCAGGACCAGAAGAAGCTGAGGGAAGACCTGTGGAAGCGAAAGCAAAGTGGGGAGACAAACTTCACCATAAAGCGTGGTAAGATTGTCCAAGTTGATGGTATGATGACGCCCCCACGAACAGATGCTGGTACCATCCCAGCATCTGCAGCACACACTCAGTCCAGGGCCGGCTCTGTTACTGATCCAAACAGTTCACAGAGTTCTATGCCAGTCGCTCAGGAGACTCTAGGTGAGCCACCAGCACCTGGCGCACCACCCAAGGATCCTCCCACGCTGGTGTCACCTGAAACGGGGCTGTTACCTGGAAGTGTGAGTGCTGAAACCCCCCAAATCCCACTGCCCTCCACCAAGCTGGACACCCAAGAGAGCTGACAGCTGAAAGCGGTGCCGCGCCAAATAGTCCAGATGCCACAAATAACCCTCACCAGAATTGACAGTTCACAATCAATAATGTTCAAGATCTGACTGTTTGGTACTCAAACTGTGACCAATTCACTAACAAACGTGAGGACCTTCGGATGGCAATTGCTGGTGTAAATCCAGATATAATAATGCTTACTGAGGTTATCCCTAAAGCACAACGTTTTCCTCTGGCTCTTGCCCTTCTCACCATCCCTAACTACAATATTTTTACCAGCTTTGATCCTGAGAAGTCAGACCTTGGCGCCAGTGGCATGCGGGGAATTTCCATCTATGTGAAAACCACAATAAAGTCTTCTCTGGTCACTTTCAGCAGTACTGAGTTCATCGAACACTTGTGGCTTAAAGTCAGACTTCACAGACAGAATTTTCTTCTCTTAGGCTGTGTGTACCGAAGCCCCTCCAGTGATGGATGCCAGAGCATGAAAGAGTTTAGCAGGGTTCTAGGTGAAGTTAAAAATCATTCTCCATCTCATTTGCTGGTTGCTGGCGACTTTAATTTTCCCCAAATAGATTGGGATGGAGAGTTTTCTAGGGCTGCAACCAGCCACCCCTCCCATCTTCTTTTGGAAGCCATGCATGACCATTTCCTTTTCCAACATGTATTGAAGCCAACAAGGTACAGAATAGGCCAGGAACCAAGCATCCTGGACTTGATCTTTTCAAGCAAAGAAAACTTAGTACAGAATATCCAGTACCTTCCAGGTATAGGAAAGAGTGACCATCTAGTCATCCAGTTTAGTATCCTATGCAACATTGTCAACTGTGAAAAGCTGGTTCCTAGGCTGAATTTCAATCGTGCAGACTTTTCTCTCTTTAACCAGATGGTCCGAGATGTAAACTGGTCCATCATGGCCACTTTAGATGTGGAAAGCTCTTACAGCTTTCGAATGGACCACTTGAACCACATCATAGACTTGTGTATCCCCAGATTCAGGTTCAGAAAAAACGTTAAAAATATATACATGACAGCCTCTGCCTTGCGTCTCAAGCAGAAGAAAAATGAACTGGCCCGGATCTATCACCAAACAGGTGATGTCATTGACTTTGCTCGCTTCACACTCTGTCGTAATGACCTAAGGGCAATGACA
The DNA here is from genome assembly GCA_034440635.1 of Lepas anatifera. Classification (NCBI taxonomy): domain Eukaryota; kingdom Metazoa; phylum Arthropoda; class Thecostraca; family Lepadidae; genus Lepas; species Lepas anatifera. The sequence continues at coordinate 474,334 of JAOTON010001720.1, read as the reverse complement.
CGCACGCTTCACAGAGAATATGAACACAAGTTGGCATCCAGAGTCAAATCAAACCCAAAGGCCTTTTGGAGCTACACCAGTTCGAAATTCAAAACTAAAACTGCAATTGGAGACTTGAAAAACAGACACGGTGGACTTGAGTCAGATGATTTTGGAAAAGCCCAGCTGCTAAACGAGTTCTTTGGCAGCGTTTTTACAGTTGAGGACATGGAGAATATGCCGGTGTTTGAGAGTCGTTACGAGGGTCAACCCCTGGCCGACATTTTGATATCGGCAGATGCTGTCCGCAAAAAACTGATTTTGCTCAAAACAACCAGCTCGCCTGGCCCAGACCACATCCACCCTCGGATGCTCCATGACGGTGCTGAGTCACTGTGTTCACCATTGGCCCTCCTTTTTAGAAAATCCCTCGATACAGGAGTCATCCCGCAGGACTGGAAACTGGGCAAAATTACACCCATATACAAAAAGGAGACAAACAAGACCCAGGGAACTACAGGCCTGTCAGCCTAACCGCCATACCATGCAAACTGCTTGAGTCTCTGATAAAAGATGCACTTCTGGGCCACCTTGACGCGCATAACCTCCTGACCAGTCATCAACATGGGTTTCGTCCTCAACGTTCGTGCGAATCGCAACTCCTGGAAGCCATGGAAGACTGGAGTCGGCAAATTGAGGAAGGCCACCCCATCGACACTGTGTATCTAGATTTCCAAAAGGCATTCGACTCGGTCCCGCATGAGCGCCTGCTTACCAAATTAGAAGGGTATGGTGTAGGGGGAGGCTGCTAGCCTGGTTGAGAGCATTTCTCACGGGTCGCCGCCAGCAGGTGGTGGTTGGCTCTTCAGCTTCTGACTGGGTACATGTTACCAGTGGCGTCCCGCAGGGTTCAGTGCTGGGCCCCGTGTTGTTCCTTGTCTATATCAACGACCTGCCGGACACCATCGCCTCAGGCATCAAAATCTTTGCGGACGACACCAAGCTCTATGCCAGAGCCGACTCCTCCACTCTTGTTGCATCCCTCCAGGCAGACCTGGAAAGGGCACTGGATTGGTCCTCCACTTGGCAGATGCCCTTCAACTTAAGCAAATGCGGCGTGCTCCACTTAGGAAACAACAACCAAGAACACAATTACGAAATGGACGGCGGAAAAGTCCAGGCACAAGAGGTTGAGAAGGACCTGGGAGTTCTTGTGGATAGAGACCTGAAATTTCGACGCCAGGCAGCCACAGCAGCCTCTAAGGCATCCAGAGTACTGGCGATCATGAGGAGGTCTTTTGCCAACATCGACACTTTCACACTTCCGCTACTCTACAAAACTATGGTGCGCCCACTGCTCGAATACGGAAACTCTGTCTGGGGACCATTTAACAGGGCAGATCAGAGGCTTATTGAGAGAGTCCAACGTCGAGCCACCCGCATGGTACCATCCCTGAGACGACACTCGTATGTTGATAGACTGCGTGCACTCAATCTACCCTCCCTCTACCATCGTCGACTCCGGGGGACATGATAAGAGTTTATCAACTCTTACATGGCGCCATCGATCAGAACTACACCCAGTTCTTCCATCTTGACGGCCGATCTCGAACGCGCGGGCATGCTATGAAGTTAACGAAGCCGGATGCTGTCTCGCGCGTGCGTAGGGCGTCCTTCGGGGTCCGGATTGTGAACAGCTGGAATGCATTACCAGCCCACGTGATAGCTGCTCCTTCATTAAATACGTTCAAGTCTCGGTTGGACAATCACTGGGCCCGGCAGATGTTCCACGTCCCCGACGAAGACCGTTAATCGACACGAGTGCCTGAGGTACGTGGGCTTCTCGGTATTCGAGAATCATGTATCTCCCCAGGAGCTCATTAGGTCCACACATACACTCTAGGAACACTTCTCGGCAGGTCACTCGGTCAACGAGGGCCTCCGCTTCTCTCAGATGCTTCGATCTGAGAAAGACTGACAAAAGACTCAGCCTGGAAAGAGCGCGTCAAAGACCAGAGCCAACAGGCCGATAAGGCCTTGCAAAATCTGTAATATTTAGGTATAGGTATAGGTATAGGTAATGTTTCTAGACTAAGTCAGGAATGAATGCATCAGATCACCCCAGTGATGATCTATGCTATTCTTGAAGCAGTTCATGGATTGGGATTTGACCACCCAGTCTGGGAGACTGTTCTAATCTCTTACAGTGCGCACCCTGAAGTGGTTCCTCCATGCCCTGGATACTGCTTGCGGTTTCCCAACCTTGAACCTGCGTTCATGTGTGATATCGACTGGCGGGTCCAGGAAGAATTCCTCCTTACACACTCCAAGCTGGCCCTGCATGATCTTGTAGATGATGATCATGTCACCCCTCTTGCGCCTATACCAAAGTGATGGCAGCTTGAGGGTACAGAGTCGAAGCTCGTAGTCGAGGTCTCGCAAGGAGGGGACCAGCTTGGTGGCATGACGTTGGACTCTCTCTACCAAAAGCTGGTCCGCCTGGTTAAGCGGGCCCCAAACCACATTGACGTACTCCAGGTGGGGTCGCACTATGGCCTTGTACAAGAGAGGCAGCACATGCTGGTCCACATGAACAAAGGTCCTTTGAATTGCTCCAAGGATCTTGTTGGCTTTTGCAACAGCTGCATCAGCATGTCTGCGGTACTTGAGCTGGTTGTCTACAAAAACACCTAGATCCTTTTGATGATCACCTGAGCCAGCTGATTTCCGCCCATCTCGTAGACTTGATGCAGGTTGTTGTGCATAAGGTGAAGCAGACTGCATTTGGAGATGTTGAACGGTAAGAGCCACCTCTCATACCAGGACTCAAGCTTGTGTAGATCTTCCTGTAGAGCTCTAGCGTTAGCTTGACTGCCCACCTCCCTGAAAACTTTTGCATCATCGGCAAAAAGGCGAATATTGCTTCCAAGTTCATCAGGCAGGTCGTTAATGAAGAGCACAAATAACGTCGGGCCCAGGACCGATATCTGTGGGATGCCATTTGTTACTGGTGACCAGTCAGAAAGTGCGTCATTCACTCTAACTCTTTGCCTCCTGTCAGTAAGAAAGGCCTGGATCCAGCGGAATCCAGACCTTTCGGAATTATCCAGTTAAATTAATGCTTTTGTCGTCTGATAAAGTTGGAGAATTTTATCAAGGAGGCAATGAAGTGAATGATATGTGCTTGAAAGTAACAGTTATGTTTTGTCCCATATCTTAGTTTTAGATTTGGATTAATGTGGATTCCATTATCATAAATTTTGCTTGATCCTTCTTGGCTTTGGTCCTAGCATAGTCCCAGCGTTTAGTCTTTGGTCCCTGCTTTAGTCTCTCCAGGACCGCAGGACCAAAAATTCGGTAATTCTCCAGTGTGCAAAGTATGGCATTTTCGACGAGATCTCGTCGGTGCGAGTGCCCTTGGAGACAGGAGCGAGTGGTGCGAATTTTATCAACCTGGTGCGAATTTGCGAGACTGGTGCGAGAAAGATAACTCTAAAAGCAGACCATCAAGGCACCAAAAGCAGACCTTGACACGTGCGGTGGGGGGATGTCGCCTCCGCGTGGGGCGCTGGCGTCGCCGTCGCCGCTTTCTCGGCCGCCGCCGGGGAGCTTTCTCCGCCGCCGCTGGGGGCGCTCGCACTGTTGCCGCTGGGGGCGTTCGCGTCGCCGCCTGTATGCCGCTCGGCCGCCGCCGCGTCCGTCGACCGGGCTTCGTGATGCCCGCCGCCGCTTGCGTCGGCCGTGCTCGGGTGCGTCGGCCGATGCCCGCTGCCGTCTCCATCGTGCGCGCCGCCGGGATTGCCCTCGTCGCCGAACCATTTTCGTGTCCTGCGTTCGTTGCGTCTCTGCCCGCCGTCTGTCGGGTTTTCTCAATAACCGTTCCCAGCAACCCGTCTCCTCCTATGTCCGGAATCTTATTTCTGCTGAGCTATGAGTGTTGATGTCGGCGTCCGCGGACCATGAGGCCTGATGGCGCCCTGCTGCTGAGTGGTCCGTCGCTGCCTGTGTCCGCTGGTGGTGTGAGAACGACTCCATTTTTATTGTATTTTATTTTTAACCTGAGTGTGTTGAGGATCTACCTAATAAATGTGTGATGGCTTAAATTCCGTGGCGGCGCCCCTGCCTAGCATTCTTTGCCTAGTGTTAGGAGTGTATGTTCTACCATGTACTGCGTTTTTTTCTGTTAATATACGCGTATGGCTACAAAAACCCAACATATAATGTTTGAATGGTTATAAAGACACAGGAGGGGCCTTATAAAAGCTCCTTAACTAATAAAAGAGGTAGCATTGCATTGTGTGGATAGGAATGGGTGCGTTTTTTCACTGGTAAATGGCAAATTGGTGTGAATTTTTTCTGGCTGGCGGTGCGAGAATTCTAGATGGCTGGTGTGACTTGTCTGGCCTGCTGCCATACTTTGCAGACTGGGTAATTCTGAAGGAAGACAAATTAATCACCTAGATGCTTAAGAGATATGGTTTTCGACCCTTTCCACCTCACTCTCATCGATGCTCAAGACAATTATCCGCGCCAAAGCACCAATTCCCCCAAAAATGAAAATCTAAGTAGTATTATACCCACCACACACGGACTGTGGAGACCGTAACCAGTGTGGGAAATGTGGAGACGATTCTAGCTAGATATGGTGTTTTCCAATCTCGCATTTATGCAAATAAAAACTTTAAGGCTGATTAACGTTATTTTGAATAACTCCAGATAGTAGCAATATCCTTTGAAACGTCAAAATTGTCTTTAAAAAACACGACTTAACCTAACTGTACCTAACCATTTCTCGTTTTGGCGACGTTGCGTGCGGCGCACCTAGCCTGCGTCGCCGTCTTTTACCTCCGGCGGCCTCGGCTTTGCCGGCAAAGGCCGGGCCTTTGGAGGACTCACATCCGCTCGCTTCGCTCGCATACTGCGCTCGCTTCGCTCGCATACTGTCCTGATTCGCGAAATCTTTGGACCACACTGCATTGATAAATCTGGATTTTCCCCTACTGTACATGCCTCATCGCTGGTGGGGGAGATCAGTCGAAAGTTGAGATTTATTTCTCTTGGCGGGAAATCTGCTGATTCATGTAGCGTTTTTCTGGAGTATTGTATTAGAAATCTACAGTATTATCCTTGTAATGAATTATTATTCTGGAATCCAATCTGGCATCATGAATTAACGTCATGTTTGCTTATTACATGATTCTTCCGGTGGTGCATCGTTAGTTGTGACGGATATATGACGGATTACGTGCCGAGTTACATCTTAAAATAAAATCAGTGTGGGAAGTGAGTGTTATATTTGAGCTCAGCATGTCTGATTACATAGGAAACTACGCTTTACTAGTCCGTAATGCATTAATTTGGCTTTCTTCATTTATACCAAAAAGTCTCACTTCACTTCTGAATTTAAGCTGAATCCAGTCAGCTCACCATTTTCAACACTGTGAGTCTAGTCAGAAGACTCACAGTAATCAGAGTCAGCCTTTTAGCTGTGATTCAGAGTCTAGTTGACTCAAGAAAATATGAGTCATAAAGTCTGGATGATGACTGGTTTTTGAGAGATGTGAAATTTATTTGCAATCTCTAAAAAAATCAGTTTCACCACTTTAAATGTTTAACCCGCGCCCCACCGGGGGTCCGGCGCCACCTTCGCCCCACCGGGGGGGCCATCGATGGCCCCCCTCTAACTCCGAAAATATGGGCGTTAGCGCAAATCTGCAAAGTGCAATAGAAAGCTCGCGTGAATTCAGTAAGAAATTACTTTGCATGTTTTAGTGCTCAGGTCAATGGTTTGACCTCCAGAGGTCAAATTAGGTCAAGATCGGCTATTTTCACTCAAATATGCAATGATTAAGCAAACTGGGCATAACTCTTATGTCATTAGAGCTATTGAGGCCTGGTAAAGTACATTTGATAGCAAATTGCCAGTACTTTTTCCGCTATGTGGAACGTAAAGACCTCCCGCCAGTGGTTTGACCGCCAGAGGTCACCTCGTGACCTAATATGACCTGAGGTCACGAAAGGTCAAAAAGTGACCTTGCCGTATATCAAATGAAAGCCAGTGACAAGACAAACACGATAGTGTTTGTTTCACCGCTCTAGCTCAATTAGGTCAAAAGTTATTGTCAAAATACTGTTTTTGACCTCTGGTGACCTTGGATGACCTTGGAAAAGTCAAAGGGCAAATATGACCCCTGGGATCCGTGAAAGGGTGTCCAAAAACGTTGTTCTGAGCAGTCTGAGTATTTGCAATCATTTTTGTGGGTTTTATATCATGAAATAGCTTTTCCCCATGCTTTTCCAATGGGAGAGGTCGCCTCGTGACCTGACCTCAGGGCACGAAATCGAAAAATCCCGGATATACACCTTGTAGACCCTGGAGGGGTCATGAAGTGTAGGAAGTTTCAAATCGATCGAGTTTGAAATGTAGCTCTTACAGAGCTCTAAAGGTGAAGTGAGGTGACCTTGGTTGACCTCGTCTGGTGACCTGACCTTGGGTGACCCGGGGTAAAAAATTTCAGGGATGATGGGAAAATGTTGCAGTGAGAGGTAGAGCCCTCAACCGCGGTGCTGCGCCTCGTCGTTTTTCGGCTATCCCGGAAAAACCTTAGGGGGGCATCGATGGCCCCCCCGGTGGGGCGAGGGTTAAGGCAACGTCACAGGTAGTAAGAGTCTGTTGGATTTCTTTCAAGTGCATGTGTTATTTGTGCCTAGGGGATTACTTCAGACCAGATGGTCTTTAAAATTTGCAATTGAACCTTAGATTTGAATTGATTGATTGATACAAAATGAATCTTTGATTGGAACATCCGCTGCACTCACCCGCCTGCGCCTGCCCTGGCCTGTTGTACCACGGGGCATCGGTATTACCATGTGCGTTTCTTTAACCTCGTCATCTTTTTTACCTAATATGCTCATTTTTTAACTCATGTGTATTGTGTGTTTCTGTTTCTGAATATATGTATAGATGTAAAACTTCAAACACTGGAGGAGTTGGGGGATGCTGTTTCCTGTCACCAGTTCTTGGGTATTTTTCAATTAAGCCTTTTCTGATACCTTCCAGTACCTATATGTAAAAGTTTTTTTTCCAATTTAAAGTTATCTTGACCCTGGTACAGCACCATTTGTGGGTTTGCTTTAGTTATTTCAGTGTCACTGCATTGCTAAATAGTCAAGTGTAGGAATAGGACTGACACACGATAACGTGGTTTCCAAAGAGTGGAATTTAGTGCGAGGTTAGTTTTGTGTGTGGAGTGTGTGTGTACAACATTTTTTTGCTCTTCCATTTAGTTAAATCGATACTTCTCTTGTCGGGTAAAGCTGGAAAATGTTACCAAGCACTTGCGGCGGAAATAGGGGGGGCATCGGGGCACGGTGCCCCTCTTAAATAAGAAATTTTAACACTAACCCAATGGTGTTAACTGGAAAGAGATGGGTTGGAAAGCTCATGGTGCCCCCTTAAGGGTGCGTTACCCTCGACACATGCACCACACGACATGACCCGTCAGAACTAATACCCTGTTTCCTCAACAACAGATGTCAGGTCATTCGTTCATTCATTTCGATACACAGACCGCCCACGTGACACGTTGGTTGTAAACCGTAGTACGCCTCCGCATTCCACGCTTTACGACCCTTCAGGTAAACAAGAACCGCTGCGGGCAAGGTCAGACGGGTCGCAGTAACAGGTGCTCTCGCAGGGGCGGGCCCAGTATTTGTCCGAGAGCAGACTGCTAAAACCTTTGTCTTGATTTCTCTAAATAAGAAAGCAGTTGCAGCTCGCACAACTGTCACCTGGGATGGACCAAAGCTAGCCAAATGACATTTCAAGCATGGCTGTGGATTGGCTACGCTCTTTGCGTCAGTTAGCAGCTAGTTAGTTGTAGGATCCTCGACTACTTCGTCCACTTTCGTGACCAAACCTTGTGGACCCACTTTCTTCCTCCCAAACTAAGCTAGTCCTTTTCCATCCTGGTAAATATATCAGAAATATTTCCGTAATATCCTTGTTTACTGTTTTCCGTGAGAACCTCAGGGAAATTTAACGACTTCTTCCATCCCGAAAAAAATATAAAAAACGTCGTCCACCCATTCACATAACATACCCTCTTCATGCGGAGGGCCCTAACTTTGTAATCATATAGTGTCTTCTTTTGAAAGCTATCGTTTTTCAGCATTATTGCTCGGCCCGCCTTGCGTCGGTGGTGCGTCATTTTCCGTGCGTGTGTAAACACACACACACGCACATACACATGACACATGGGCCGGGTCCCGCATTTGTGATCGCCTTGGGGTTTTCTTAGAGATTCCCCGCCCCGTGGCGGTCACGGAAAGGGGCGTGCGTTCGTACGGGACTCACTGACTTGCTCACCCACCGAACCCTGAGGCGCGCAGCTCCATGTGTTTACCAAAGTATTTATTATGGAACATTGTTCTGATGCTCGGAGATGGGGGGGGCGTTGTATCCCTCGATCACGTGCGGAGTTTTCCTCACTGTGATCGAGAAGTGTTTCTGATCATAGGGTAGTTTGTGTTGTAATCGACAAAACACGTGTTCTGTCTCAATCCCGTCCAGACGCTTTCTGACCACATCAGTTCGATATAAACCAAAGCCTTTGTAATGTATTAGAAGCAGTTTCTTTAGGTATGGGCCCTGACCAGTATCGAAAGATGGTCTCCGAAACATATGAGACCGTCCATAAAGTACAGAAGGAAAAACAAGGGGGAGCGGGAAGTCAGCAACCGATTTTTTAGACGTTACAACAGGGCGTAAGCAAGTATTACCATGAGGGGGGGTTAAAATTATAAGAATACATGTAACGTAATTTATGGATAGGCCCTCAGCTCTGACTTAGAATTAAGACTGATGTGATTCAATGGAGTCCACACATCATCACCATTGGATTTTGGAATTGTTTGTGTGACCTTTTTATGAGGAGAGGAACCGTGAGAGATTCGTGTGAATACGTGTGCTGACGTCCAAATAACCCTCACATGCCTCCAGTCATGAGTCAGTAGTTCCCTGATGTTAGGAGCTAAAGGTACGTGTGTGCAAAACACGCGCAATAAATGTTCTATAGTCCGCATAGATTTTCAAGACCTGAACGACGATCCTGAAATATTCGGCAAGTATTAGTGGGTGATGCAACACCACCTCCCCTGCAAAATTTCAGTGGGGTGTCATTAGCCATTTTAAGGAGTATCGTAATCATTTCAGGGAAAGCCGTAGTTCAATTTGGCGAGAAAGTACCCTCTTTCTGGAAATTCACAGTTCCAAAAATGACTTTTATGGAGTCTACAGGATAAAGAAAACACGTTACTGTGTCAGTGGACCAAAATATATGTATACATCACAGCAAAAAAGCAGAATAAACTGATATTTTGCTAACAAACTGCAAAGTGGCAACATCAGCAGCAAATAATTGCATCGGGCTTCACGCCCCGAGAGTAAAGAGGGTTTACCGGTCGAAAATTCGGAACATTGAATGCGATAAAGCTGATGGACTAAGGAACGAGACACCCAAGTCATCACATGGCTGCCCCAAAGTGGGAGGATCATACGTAGATCCAGGGGAGCAAAGAGGGGCACATGCCCCCTCTATCGACCCTCGGAGCCCCCTGAAATGGCCATGGCGCCCCCTGAAAGGTTGATGGCACCCCCTGAAATGTGATGATGATGATTGTTCCGGCCGTCGAATAAAGATATCCACATGGGGGGGCGCTTCGTTAAAGTCGCCCCAATCGCCGAAGGAAGCTCTGGCGATTCCGGTTTGGATGACAGCCGATTTGTGGCGAGGACCCGCGCCGTTGCACCGTCCCCACCGTCCAGGTCCCACCTGGCTCCCTCTCGGGACCGGAGGTGGCTGTCTTCGGGACCGTTTTCGGGATGATTTCCCGGACTTGGATACCCGCATTGCAACCTCGATCAGCTTGGGTGATCCAAGGCATAGGCGTTGGCCGTCAGCCCAGTCTTTTCGGTAGTCGGTTTGGTCCACTGAGTGGAGATGCATTCGTGAGTCTGTCGGTCCTGTTTTTATACAAGTAACTAGATATTTCGGGTACGAATTAGTGGCTATCATTATATTATTATATCGTAGTGTGACATTTTTCTACGTATTGTGCGATGAATAAATTATCTCCACCCGCTATGCACGAGATATGCACAAATACCAAAAATAACAATATCTTTAGAAACCAGCTTCAGGGAGGTTCCATGACGGGAGTATCATAAAGAATATTCTTCCAATATTTTTCCGATCATAAAAAATTAATCGCAGAGACAAATCTAAAACAAGTGCGGCAAACTCGACAATTGAATCAAAACTCACCTCAGTCCTTCCATTTTCATTTCAAGAAAAACGTGCCGTCTTTAACAAGACTCCCCCTGAAATGTCGCTTTCCGTCCCCCCAGGATGCAAAAATCGGTGCCAACCGATAGGATTTTGCGCCCAACTGATGGGTTTTGCCGGTCAAAAGTGGCAGCCCCCTGGTCGAAATGGCGCCCCTCGGGAAGCTGCCCGCCCCCCCCGATCGGTAATCCTGGATCCGCCTACGGGGGAGGATACCCTAGTCACCAGCCTCGGTGATAACAGGTGCTGGCAGAATATGATACAGAAGTCTGACTCGCACAATTGCTTGCCTTTCCGTATGAGAAGTGTACTACGGGGACACACTAGTTGAGTTAATCGCTGCCCTGAAGTCGTCGTCGCTAGCACTCTGCTCACAGGACAATCGCTGCTTTCTTTTCCCCTGAAAGATCTTGTCACTCCAGCCCGTGGTGGCCAGAAATGGGTCTTACTGATATTGGTAGAGCCTGGTGTTCTGCCGTTTGTATTCCGCTGAACGGAAAGTGTCGTCCTTGATAATGGCGATGGAGGCACAATGATCTAAATCCTGGAATGCTTAGTACAGTGTGACACCCAGGCGCCCTGAATTTCCTTCACTTTTTCCCCTTCATTTTTTTCTAACTCACTTTTCCAAACACTTTTCCTGGGGATTTTTTTTAGCATAATTCAATAATCTTAGTATATATAAAACCATCTAGTGTGGAAGGAAAGACAAATTTGATGAAAAATGCGCGAGTAAGGGCTAGTAAGGGCTGTAACCGAGTTTCAACTAACTCCCACAATATTATAGCGTTTGGACTTTCTACTCGCCTTCCATATTTGCAAGCGTGAATTTTACACTCACTATCCCAATGCAAAACCAGTTTTGAGACACTGCAGAATGGAGTGCTGCGAAATCCTAAAGATTATCAACCTACTGAACGCGTCTTTTTTCTGAGTGTCACCTTCCCACTCTGCTCTTTGTCAGCAAAAGTATTCCATCAAGCAGTCGTCGGAAGTTCCACTTGTAGTGTATTCCGTGGACGCCATGGATCAAAATCTATTCACATTTAAACTTGCGCTGGTAACAGTGGCATCTCCATAAAAGTCCGGATCTTCCGGCTGCTGGTAACGTTGTATTTTAGACCTTTCTCGCTGTCGGAAGTTTTGCCCTGCTGAGGGAGGATGATGAGCAACAAATGAAGAAGGCTTCCATAGATCTTAGCTGACCCCGGAGGATAATTTTTGGGGTTTTCACTCGTTGGAACAGATCTCTCGCGGCGGCTTTTGCTTCTAGTGATCATGACCAATCAATTTCTAGGTGTCCCCTAAAATCGATTATTTGGGTACCTAAAAGGTATGAAAAGGATTCGGGCGGGTCAATTCGGCATAAACCTCCCTCAGGATTGTTCCCTGTTACCCGTCTCTCCTTGATATTGCACACAGCTCACATCGGTAAAAACGCCGTCTTGGGTCAACTAGGCCATTTGACCCAAATCAGGTACAAAGTAGCTCAGCCTATTCTTCATTTGTACTTTAAATGTGTTAAGAATGGTCTATTCTGTCAATATTATTTCGAAAACACACCCCGTAGCTTTCTGGTACGATTTTTTAGCTGCAACTATGCAAAATTTATCTCATGCTGATTTCTCGAACGCGGACAGTGACCTGATTAAGACAAAATTTTGATCGGATGTCCAAAATAAACCATATCATGGAAAATTTGCGGGGCGCTCATTTTTAAACAAACATAGGCAAAATATGAAGCCACATCGATTTTAAAAAACACCAATGCAGCAACATTTCATATGTTAGTAGACTCATGAAGGCTCATATTGTCCAGTTGCAGAACAATGTGCGCTATCCAGCTTCGGCCAGGCAGGCCGAAACTGGCCAGAAAGTGAGGGGACCATAGACCTTCAGCCTCAAACTCTGGCACTACATTTTCCACTGCAAAACTGAAAGCTAACCAGATTCTGGCCTATTTTTGCTGCCAGTTAATCACACTGAAAAATTTACTGTGCCCACAAATCCATTAAAAACGAAATAAACATTTTTGCTGGAAGTGAAATTGCCTGGTCTCACCTGAGGCTCATTTTGTGAAAACAGCCTGTTAGTTACCCTCACTGGTCCACAAGAGGAGGTAAGACTTGAAAGAAAGGACGTGCTTGAAATGCGGTCATGAGACGGAGTGAGCTAGCGAGCGATAGGAAGGAAGTGAACGCAGGACTGCATTTCCCAAATGACGACTTTGTGTTGAATCTTCTTTGTATGTCATGAAGATTTATCTCCACTCCGTCGGATCTATGGGACCAATTGGAGCAAGGATCACATCGGCAGATCCATAATTTCCGGTATTGTTGCATAGGCAAAAAAACTGCATCCATGATTGTGACAATGTAGGGTCTGCACATAATTGACTGTTTTTTGGTCCAAAACATGTGGTAGCCATCGGCTTAGTATGATGCTCAGTACCCCTGATCATGCTGTGTATGCTTTATTAGTTAATCATATATTTGGGATATTACAGCAATCGTAATATAAAAATATAGGTAGAATTCGCAAAGCCCCATCAATGTTTTACTGAGACCTCTTAGCAGGGGCGTAGCCAAGGAGGGGCAGCAGGGACAGCTGCCCCCCCTTAGGGCCCGAAGGGCCCCTCTGAGGATACGGACCGCGCGAAGCGCGGCTCGCTTCCACTATGATCTGTGGCCAAATTTGAAATTTCATACCAGACAGCGCACTATCAAGCCCTCTTCAGCAATCTATTCTGTAACAAGCAGGGCCCTTGTTACCCATCAGGGCTCTTGTGGCGCTGTCGCAGGGAATTCGAGCGAAATCCTGGCTACGGCCCTGCCTCTTAAGTAAATACAAATGTGTGATAACTGAGAAGTGTTGCTCCAATTTTTTCCTCCTGCCTTATTTCAAATTGCTTTATTTTATTCATTTTGTATTTTATAGCACAACAATAATACATGGTTGCTTGGATTTAAAACATCAGTCCCACTAAAATATTCGAATTTTGTTATGGGCTACACTTCGACTGCTTTCGATGAAAACATCACCCCCTGAGCGATGCTCCCTAGTAGAGATAAACGCTCCCGTCGGACCATTTGTCCCCCTCTCTGTCTCCTCGGTCGGTTAGTCATTCTAAAATTCCCGAGTATTTTTTCTGGGGGGGGACGTTTGCAAGCCCGAATTAGCTATTTTCGTCTAATTACCACGATATTATTTCACAAGACAAGTAGCTATTTCTCTTGTTAATGGAATACAGAAGTTACCGAAATATCATCAATCATGATTGGAAAATCGGTCGGATGAAGTCTGATGCTTTCGTCTCAGTTTGGAAATTGTAAGAGCACTGATCATGGTTTTTGAGAGACAACAAATTGTTAGGCGGACTTAAAATGATAAAACATCAGCAGCTAGATTTCACTTCTTGGTACGAGCAGGTGCGATGCACCGTTTTAGATTCTTGGAAGTTTTTCCAAGACAGAAGTGTAGATTTAATTATAAAACTTGAAAACTGTTTTATACAACTTAAAAAAACTTTTTCGCCGAGCCTTTTTTAATTTTTATTTTGTATGGGAATGGTATGGAAGAGATAGCCACAAAACTTTGTTGTTTTCGTTTTCTCGATCTTTACCCTGGACACATCATTGTAGCTCACCTCTCGCTCGTCTAGACCATCGATCCAATAAGAAAACACCTTGCGGAGATGACTGAATGTTGGGGTGGTAAAAACTGAACCAGTTTTGATGACCGGGATGATGTAATATATATTAGGGTGAATCCCATTGTTTTTTTACAATTCCTTAATATCCTCATTTCAAATATTTGATTCGACAACACGGTAGTCAAAGTTCATGCAAACTCTATGGCTGTGGCGGATCCAGAGGGGAGGGCAAAAATATTTACCCCCCCCAAACGGACAAGCTCGAGTAGAACTATGTTGTGCCTTCCCCTCCCCCCACAAAGTCATCGACCTCCTTTTTGCCTCGACTCCGCTTGAGTTCATAACCGAGATTTGTGTTCCCTTAACTCCAAACTTCAAACAGAACCAGTCAACTTCAGTGTAAGCATTGGGCCGTGGATAGCAAAAACAAGCATCTTGTGCGCATATTTTTCACCCCGTGATGGTTTTTTGCCTTTCGTTCTGGGCATTCCCAAAAGCTACGGTCAAATTATATTGCGGCAACATTTTTCACTGTGTGAGGTTTTTTTGTTTGTTGCGACTTTGCCTTGCCCCCCTCCCTCCAACCGACCGGCTAGATCCGGCACTGCCCAATGGAGACGTCCTTATCCACTCAGCAGGGCCTCAGCAGCCGGATCCCGTCCTCAGTCGGCTGCCACGTGACTGGCGCGCGCCCGAGGCGCAGAGGAACCGGTCACGCCGGTAAACAGGTGTCCGTGTGCCAGTGGCGTAGCCAAGGGGTGATCAGGCTATAGGCTCTCCTTTTGTTCAATATTTCCTATCCAAATTTTTGAATATATTTACTTTGGCTTCTAACTGCAGTTTCTCTGCTATCAACCACCTTGAAGTATTTCTTGTAATGCCACTGCTCCTGTCCCATTCACCAAATCATGAATGAACAGACCTGGCTCAGCGGCGACTCATGCGAATCTGGTACTGCCAGCGCCATCTATTGGGAAAGTTTTATAAAACTTGAAATAACTTTTTCGCCGAGCCTTTTTTGGTTTTGATTCTGCATGGAAATGGTATAGAGGACATAGCCGCAAAACTCTGTTGTTTCCGTTTTTCCGATTTTTACCCTGAATTTTTGGAAAACGCTTTCAAATTTCAGCTTCTAATATCTTTCTTATAAAGCAAAAATTCAAAAAAGTACAACAACAGAGTTGTGGAGACTGGCTCCTAGAACATAGGCCCACTCACACTGTTTCAATGATTATATTATGTAAAAAGTTATTCAAACTTTAAGTTTGAGAAATTTGAAAAAGAAAGTCAAATTGTACAAAAACCAGAAATGCGTCACGCTTGGAAATATCAACTGCCGTAAAGATACACATATTGTCTACTTTTGGTGACAAAATCACGACGATGGCCACCTTACTTTACGAGATATTTCACGAAATATGCTCCCATAGGGTTAACATTGATAACGCACCCTTAAGTTCGGACATTCTGCCATCACTGTTATCAAGGTGGCAATAAAATAAATAAGATGTGTTTGGAAATCACAGTTAATGTTTGTCTCACATCTTAGTTTCAGATGAAATATGTGTTTCCATTACAGTAAATTTCACTTGATCCGGCTTGTTTCTGGCCTCAGCCTAGTCCTGGCGCTTAACCTTTGGTCCCAGCTTCCGTTCCGCTGGGGCCGGATTTGGTCCTGGCGCCAGGACCTCGGGGACAGAACAGTCCCGCCTCTACAAGTGATGAATGTCAATCCCTGTGAGCCGACTGCAGCTCAGTGCTCTCCGCCGGAGGAAATTTGGGACCGGTCTTAACTCTTAGTGATGGGGATGATCTAGCTGCCATTGGAACAAGGGGCATTCCTGCAGAGCAACCGCTGCTGCTAGATGTCAAACATTTTTATGCTCAAACAAAATCAGGCGCCGCATTTTTATTCTCTGATGTCGAGAATAATTTCGAGAGGCTCTCTTTGTAAAGAAATGAACGGTTAGAATTCGCTGCGCTAGTGGGGATACCTGTCATTCAAAGGTGAAGTCAGTATAGCATCGAGAGGCGGCGCATTTAGGACAAAATATTTATTTGTGAGTTGCAGCATGTGATACGGAAAATTAATATAAAAGTAAGATGATTTCTCATGGCAGCTAACACTTAAGGGAAAGTGGCACCTTCATAACGTGATTTTAACTGTGATAGCCAAGTTGTAAAGCAAGTCTGAAAACGCGGTACTCAATATATCATTTGTCTTGGAACTCGAGATTTCCGTAGAAAAAAGCTAAAGCCTACCTGCAATGTACCCCTCATGTACCCCTAGCAGCAAGCCACAGTTGTCATGGCTGGTGGTGTGACGACATATGCTGATGTCACGATGAGCATCAGCCAATCGAAGCCCTTGAAGCTTTTCGAGTATGGTAGTGGTTGCCAAATCGTGACATCATCCACAGACAGATATCTATTTCTTTTCCTAGGGGACTATTTAAAAAAAACAAAATATTGACCTTTTTGTACATTTTTCAGAGTGTTTGCATTATTTTCGGCTAAAAGTACGCCTAATTGCACTAAATTCCAGGATTCGACCAATTTGCCACATTCCCTTTAAGCCCATTTTATGCCGGCAAGCTACTACGCGCACTGGGGAGGTCTCGGAGGCCCCCATCAATTTTTCCGAGCTGGTCGGAGAACCCTTGGAGAACCCCAACAGGTCCCAAAGGGAAAATATGATTTCAGAAAAAATTGGTTCAAATCGGGTGATGGGGAAGGGGCCAATGCCTGTAGCCGCCTCCCTCTGGATATATTTATATTTATATTTATATTTGACATACACAGCATCTCCACTATCCATGTGGCTATTCTGACACCGGTCGTAATGAAGATGAGGGACATGTAAATGACAAACTTAAGCAAAAACCGCCAGTGTACTAAAACTGTGTTCTTTCGGCAGCCAACTCGGACCTCCTGCGCTCAATCGTGAACGATCGTGAAGAAGCGCTTTGAAGGAGATGGATTTCAGGGAAGTACCGTATGATATTTGCTCGTGAATCATCTCTATCCGAGCAAGTTTGGTCCTTGGAAACCGTCGCTGCCTTCATCTGCCATTCTACGACTGCAAGCAAACGAACAAGCTCATTCAGTGCGTGGCACGCTTAAGCATACCTATCATTGATACGTCGCGATGGCTGGTGTTCTGTTTGAAGACATCTTTGATGTCAAAGATATCGATCCAGAGGGCAAGAAGTTCGAGAGAGTCAGCCGCCTTCACTGTGAATCAGAATCATTCAAAATGGATCTGATACTGGACGTCAATGTGTGGGCATACCCCATGGACCTGGGCGACAAATTCCGTCTTGTGCTGGCCAAAACTCTGAAAGAGGATGGATACCCGATGGACAGTGAGTACAACGCCTCAGACAATGCGCCATCGCGAGCAGACAGTTTCGAATATGTCATGTTTGGAAAGATCTACAGGATAGAAGGAGACGATATAGCGGGGGACGGAACAGGACGTCTGTCGGCCTACGTGTCATTCGGCGGATTGTTGATGAGACTACAGGGTGACGCCAACAATCTGCATGGCTTTGAACAGGACAACAACATCTACCTGCTGATGAAGAAACTTGCGTTTTGAAAAAGCGTTGTTGTTTATCATTTTCATTTCCTCTCCTGTCGTTGGTGACGCGTGAGTGAAACTCACTGACAGAACTGAACGGTGAATCCGACCATTTGCCAGGTTTTGAACTATAAAAGGTGGGTCTATTTATAGAAAACCGGCTTTATGAAAAATACACATCACTCATCACTCTACTAACCGACTTTTTTATATGAGTACGTGCCTTGATACGCGTGGGAAAGGCACGACAAGGACCGAGCTCACTATTCGCGGCGGCAGAGAAGTGAGTACAGTTCTAATGGAATCCGTGGTTGATATCATTATGAGTAGTTGATATTATCCCTGCTTTGTTAATATCTCCCCAGTTTATCCACTGCGTAATGTTGGTGCCTTGCATGCTTCAGATGAGCGCAATAGTTAAAAATTCTGGATCCGCCACGGAGTCTGAGCTACCTTCGCATTGACGGGAGGGGGCGGGCGCCCGCCCGCGCCCAAATATCAGCATCGCGCTAGTTACTAGTTAGCGAAAAGCGATAAATGGTGTCGTGTAACCTGACCGAAGCTTTAAAGAGGAAGCGTTCTACAGTTTTTTCTTCTTCAAATCAAATCCATGGTCGCTGGAGGCCAAGACATTCCACAATAGAAGTATGATGGAATGTAGGTAATGGAAATGGAAGTTTTTCAATGATAGCATCTGACTTAGAAGAGCAATTAAAGGGAATGTGGCACCTTGGTCGAATCCTGGAATTTAGTGTTATTAGGCGTACTTTTAGTCAAAAATAATGAAACCACTCACGATTTCTCTGAAAAATGTACAATAGGCTCAATATTTTGTTTTTAAAAATACTCCTCCAGGAAAAAATAAATATCAGCCTGTGGCTGATGTCACGATCTGGCAACCACTACCATACTTGAAACGCTTCAAGGGGTTCGATTGGCTGATGCTCATCGTGACGTCAGCATATGTCGTCACACCAATAGCTCACAACAATGGCCGCCGGCGACGGGGGCTAAGGGGGGCTGGTGTCAGGTAGGTTTTAGCGTTTTCTACGGAAATATCGAGTTCCAAGACAAATGAAATATGGAGTACCGGGTTTTCCGACCTGCCTTACAACATGGCTATCTCAGTTAAAATCACGTTGTGAAGGTGCCACATTCCCTTTAAAACTACATACTTTGAATCCTCCCAGCAAGCCCGTCAAAATGATGTATAATATGACCTTGCTGGGTCACCGAACCTAGGTACAGGTCAAAAATGAAATAAGCTGAAAATGCATATCGATAAAATCGGAGGGATAATACAGACCAAATGATGTCTAAACGCTGTATCTCTATTCCCGCAGAAGTTATTCATGTATTTCCATTGTAGAGGTTATGGATAGAAGCTTGTCTTAGGTAATCGACGTAAAAGTAACTAACAATATTTTTAATACCAGGTGGGCCTTCTTTATGGTACCGATAGATTAACACGCGCCCCGCTGGGGTCCCCGGCATGGCACGCCCCGCTGAGGGGGGCGAATACCGCCCCCTCCTTATCTCATTTCCCAGGAAAGCTAAAGAAAAATTACGGACGGCGTTTGAAAGCTCTTGACGAGACGAAGATAAATTATACGGAGTATTTTTATGTCTGGTCAATATTGAGGTCAGCATAGGTCAAATAAGGTCCCATAGGCTTACAACCGGGCAGTGTACGTTTCCCCCTCTAGATTTTCACTCAGCGGAGCTAGAGCAAATATTGATGCATCATTGGATTTCCTCTCATTGTGGCGATTCGAATGATATATAATATGACCTTGCTAGGTCAAATTGTGAAAATGAACTGACATCGAGCTATGTCAAGGTCACAGGCTGACCTGGTATGGTCATGTTTCATATCAATCGACTCCCTGTGACAATTTAAGCACGATGCAAGCAAAGTAGGAGCTTTATTTCGATTCAGTGAGACGTTATTGGCAAACAATCACTGTATGGTCCTGTGACCTGACATGACCGTTGAGAGTTCAGATGGTCAAAAACTCAACTTTGTGGTCAAGATCGTAGTAAGAATACACCGTTCGGGCATTTTCAGCTTATCTATCCCGTATTTACCGAAAATGAGCCCTCTATTTTTCTCCATAGACTAGGTAAATGGGGTGACCAAAAAATTGACCCCATCTTAGGTCAACAATATAAAAATTCAGAGATAGCAGATTAGTAGACCCTTATGATCTCATCATTTTGTGAGAGTTCCAAACTGATCGGTTGGCTGATCAGGGGTCAAAAAAGTTGCTGGCGTGTCACCATTAGAAATTCCACATCACGAATGTGTCACCAAACTAAAAAATGATACCAAAACCCTTATTTCTTTGAGTTGTTACGCCGTTTTTCATTGTTTTTGTGTATTATGCTCCCAATATAAACCAGAGCTAAAAGTTCTGATATATTTATCTAACGTTTGAAGCCGAAGGAAGTGTATGTGAGCAATCAGCAGGGACGGATCCAGGAATTACCAAAGGGGGCCTTGACAGGGGGTCAGGAATAGCTTTGGGGGCTGGACCGTGCAAGGAATATGTTTTCATTAAAAACGTGTATATATATATATATATATATATATATATATATATATATATAATATTTCGAAGAGAAAAAAACCTTAACTTCCGTTTTGGGAGCCAGGAAACTTTATGAACTCTGGTGGGTCACAAAGCTATGCACCGGCGCTAAATACGCTGAGGTCTGCTCAACATTGGGTTGGATCTCCACAAATACAGGGATTGACCAAATGTCCGCTAGGATCAGTGATCAGGACCATCCCGAATCGCATCAAATATTCTGTGGCCTGTTTGAATAAAGAGTTACCTATTGCTCCCAAGCAAAGACGGAGGTTGCAGCCACAGAGGGCCGATACCAAAGGGGTAACCGCAAGCAAGGCAGAGGCCGACTGTAGTCAGGCCTAGGTAGACCATGGGGGAGGAGGGCATGAATGTTAGAAGTAGGGGACTGGCTTCGGCCACAACATGTCTGAGATTATCGTGAGGGACCTGGTCGCAAACACATAGGTCGCAAGTGGACCACAGGGGTCCAGAAGCACTTCAGGGGGTCGGATAGTAGCAGGAGGTCCGGGTGAACCGCAAAGGGCCCGGCTGGACCCACTGAGGGGCCGGGTAGATAACAGGGGAATTATCTGCATCTGAGGAGAATAGGGCCCGGCTTTGGCAGCAGTGGGCTGGGGGTAATTCGGAGGAGCCCGGTCGCACATTCAGATGTTCCAATTGGACTAAAGGGCACCCGGAAGCATGTCAGGCTGCCCGGATAGCCACAGGAGGCCCAGCTCAACCGCTGGGGGCCCGGCTTCTACCACAGGGAGCCCGAGTGGAAAACAGGGAAATTATCTGCAATTGCTGAGAATAGGGGCCCGAATTCGGGCAGCAGTGGGCCTGGGATAATTGTGAGGGCCCCGGTCGCAGACTCAGAGGTTCCGAGTGAACCAAAGGAGGCCCAGAAGCTTTTCAGGGGCCCAGTGTAGAGACCAATGTAGCTCAGGGGTAACGCGCCTGCCTTCTGAGATAAGGGTCTCGCGTTCAAATCCCGGGACCCGTTGGGTGCAGGGTTGGCTCTCACGCTTAACCCTAGCCTTGTCCTGGCAATGACTGCCAACCGCCTTGTGCGGCACGGTGGGACATAGAGAAACATTCATCAATTCCCGGAATTTTTCCGCACATGCGGGGAATTGGGCAGTAGCTTCTGATGTTGGCAAAGGCCAGTAAAAAAGGAACCACTCGGGGAGCCTCCGAGGCCAAAAGCTGGAGACCCGGAAACCAGCATTAGGGAGGGGGGGTGGGTTGCGACAGCAACCCTCGGAGATCCAAAACGACAACCATTCGGAGCCCTGAAATCGATTTCAGAGGCCCCGAAATACATTAAAATGGGTCCCTAGACCTGAATTCGGGTGACATTTGGAACAGGGGCAACATAATACTTGGGTGAGGATTCTTACGCAGTTGGCTTTCGGACAATTATCAATTTTCCGCCGTGCGCCATGCTAGAACATTTATGCAGCATTAGAAATCCATGGAATATTTGTGCATTTTCGTAAATACTGAGTAAATACGCTTCCCTTATATATTTTATTTTTCCTTGATAATTCTGCAACACTTTCCACTGGACAATTTTCGAATCAAAGAATATTTTTATCAATCCTTAACACTGTTGGAAGTTTTTCACGATTTCAAAGTAGTTCCCATCTTACGTTACGAATTTTTGCACACTTTATACCCAAAAATCTAGGGGAAACGTAGAGGGCTTCGACTGGTTCGCCCTGTGTGTTTTGATGACGATGCCACCGCTCTGTTCTGTACGCATCTTTGCGTATGTATTCTGGAGTGGTAATTTTACCCATATGGCCGGAGCTTCCAAATTTTACGCTGTGGTTTCTCGGCGTAAATCAACTTATATTTCCCCTGATTCCGAAGCCTGCGGGGCCTAGCTAAAGCCGCAGGGCTCACCCTGTGGTGGCCCAGCGGCTGCGGCGGGAGGCGTTTCTTTCCAGTGCTTAAGGTCAGCCCAAGGGGGTGGGGCCGATCGCTCCCCCTTTGGATACGCCCCTGGAAATCAGGACCACACATAGGATAAATTTTGCATTTTGTCGTTCATGCACGAAAGTCAAGCCAGGGGTAACGCAGCTACACAGCTGACCGGAAGATCCTAGGGTAAGCGGAAGCTAAAGCTGCGGACAGTGGCTAATGGCTACAACCGCGAAGTGACAGAGTTCGCAGCTGCAGCATGGCTCCCCGCGGCCACTGTCGACACCATCGATAGAGAGCTGCGCGCTGTGGCTCGCACGATCCCAGCATGCCCGCAGCCAACGCCGACGGACCCCTCATGGCGGAGGCAGGTGGCGCGACCAGGATTTGGCTTGGAGCCTAACCTTCAGAATGGACCCTTTATAGCTTAATGCCTCCCTCCATACCCACCTCTTAATGAGTAAATATTTATTCCAATAAGCACATTGAACTTCACCCAGGATTTTCCTTTTAAGGATTGGAAAAGGTGCACTTAATTAATATTTAAAAATAATTGTGATGTCTGGGTATCTTATGAACATGTCATGGAAGGAAGGAAGGAGAAAAGCTCACCGCTCTGGACGGACGGGATCAGATGAAGAAAGACTTGCTGGTGGAGAATCATCTTCAGAGTCCGCAGTTGGCGGCTCTCACCACTCACCACACGCACTTCTGCCTACTGAGCAGCGAAATATTCAAATGTCACTTCAGTGATTATTCTTAGAAAATTATAGATAAAGAATCTCGCAGCGAGATGGTAGCAGTTAAGTGTTACCACTGAATATTTGCCGTGAAGAAAGGTATTATCACACATTAAAATGATTGTGATATTTTAAAGGTCACACAGTCACATTATAAAACAAACAAATTCGCACACTTGATATTCATAAACATCTCTCGGACCCCCCCAGCTTGCTCTCGCGCAGCAGTTTCGAGAGACACAACGAGAGCATTGCTCGGGATCGGTGTTCAGGGGTCCATGAGACCGATTCACGGTGGCTTCTGAGCGGCGATGCTCGAACTGACCTTACTCACTAAACGAGCACTTCACTTGCTTTGAGCTGACCTTGTTCCTGAAAGCGTAGGCATTGGTCTCGGGGCTCCCAAACTTGACCTCCTGGGACCCCGGGAATCAGTCTCGGAGGCCCCCGAACATCGGTCTCGGACTCCACGAGCATCGCTTTGGGGGCCCCGAACATCTGCCTCGCTGCCCCGAGAATCGCTCCGGGACCCCCAAAACCTGGTCTCGCCCCTCCCTCCCCCCAGAGCGATGCTCGGAACCGATATTCGGGGACCCCGAGACGGATTCTCGAGGGATTCCAAGACCAAGCTCAGAGGGACCCAGTGATGCTCGGGAGCCTCCAAGAATGATGTTGAGTGTGGGGGGTGTCCAGGAGAGCGATGATCACGGTCTCCGACAGAGGTGCAGAAAGTATGCTGGCTGTCACAAACTCAATGCGACGTATGCCTACTCTGTCACACAGAGGTGGAAATAATAATTGTATGCTTGAATACTATTTCCAATATGCTGAATGTCCTCTACCTGTCCCTTACTTTTTGCAGCAGACAAGGTTCTAGCACCAAACCATTACAGCATGAAAGTAGTAAACTGAGTTTTCATTTATAGATCATGTTTTTGTTTTTGAAAGGAAAACTTCCAATTATGGGTCATTTTTTCCAGTATTGGGGTCATAACTATTATTGGCAACTCTGACCGCAGTTTCCCCCAATGACATGCATTTCCCTTTTTGAAGAAGTTTCCATTTTTGGAAGGAGTATTTCAAATTATGGTACTTTTCCACATGATTAAATGTAGCAATTATCATGAAAATAGTTATTATTGGGAACATACCTATCTATTAATGGGAGCGAACATGTACAGTCAGTTGCGAAAGTATCGTTCCGCTGCCGACCCACTAGTTTGGAAGTCACTGTACGCTGTAGCGCTGAGCCGGGCGAGTGGGCGGGCATTGGGCGGGGACAGCTGAGGAGGGGTGGAACTCACGCCTCAGACATGTTGTTTGGTCAAGTTGAGGTCAGTTATACATGGGTGCCACAACTGCAGATTCAAACTAAAATGGACGCAATGTTCGCATCACATGCCACCTGAAATGTTCGCATCACATGCCACCTGACGGGGTTTCTTTATGCCTCTCTTGAGATCTATAGAATTGGGATATTGCCAGGCGTGCACCAAGGATTTTCGTTTGGGGGCCCGGCTGACGAAGCGGGGGGGCTGATGGGAGGTGGCATGTTTGACAGGGCGTGCCAGGCTACTGCAGGGGAAAAATTGGCCAGAGAGGGTACTTATCAGGTAAAAAGCAATACATATTTGTCGTATGGTGTAAAACGCAAGTGAAGGGGTCATAAGCGTCGCCACCGCGCAAAAGGGGGGGCAGCTAAACTCCAACCTGAAGCTGACAAAAAACTTTCCACGCCAGGACAAAAAACTGTCTGAATTTGGGCTCCTCGCTGCCTTCCGCAGCGGCTGGTTATAAGCATTTGCAGTTTTCTCCCATTTTGACTGAGATCAGTAAATTTTTGGCCGAAAAGTCGGGGACCAGGCCCCCTTTTCCAACGCTTATGAAAGGTGATACATTTATTATAAACCTGGCCTGTGGTTGAATCACATATTGAGTGAATAATTCACCGGAGGGGCTACACACTGTGAGCAGGGGCGGTAAGGTGAAAGGAGAACTGGAACTAAAAGCCAGATCAAGCCTCATTTCTGCTCTTGATGGGTGACTCCAGCGGTCAGTTATTACCAGAACCCACGTCGAGTGCCACGCCAGACATGGCCGAGGGCCGGCACTTTGGAGTCAAAGCGTTTGGGGGAAGGGGGCCCGGGCCCGCTGGCCCTCTCCTTGGGTGCGCTACTGGGTATTGCAGAGCGTGGCGGACTGAGGGGGTTAATCAAGGGTGACAGTGACCTATCCCATTTCCACGATTTTCTCTTATTTTCTTGGCAGACTTTTTTCGATTCTTAGGTCTGTTGTCCCCCAGACCACCAGTTCAAACTCGCAGGTAATTGTAAATTTCTTTGAATCAAAATCTCCCAACATTCTTGATTTTTTCCAGTTCGGGGATCAACCTAGAAACAGAAATTTAGGGAAAATTGATGCTACCTTGGTATATTAAATGAACTCTATACGAATTCAGACCTAAATATGTATATGCGTAATTACCGAAAGAAAGGCATCATCATCAAACGCATCATTTAAGATGCCTACTTTAATTGGACATAACTGTCAAACTTTGTCCGTGGCGTATAGGGGGCATTCCATGACAGATCGACAAGTCGGTAACACCCTCATATCTCAGATTTCGGTGTATGTTTTTGTGAGGGGGGCTATTGATGAAGCTGATGACTATTTTTCTATTCATTCTGCTCCCTGACTTACGGATTGGAAATTTTAGCCTCAAGCATTTTGATCATATTCACTTACTTGTCTTTTTAAAAACGAAATTTTACCTGTGTGATTCTAAAAATACCATGAAGACTTGATCTAGGTCTCTAAAGGATAAATTACGAATTTTGGCTCATGAGAAATATAACTCAAAAAATAAAATTTTGAATGTATTATACATTCTTCATTTTTTTCAAAATCTATGAAAAATTGTTTTCCTATGCCTTATTTTAAACTTTTTGAGGCTGATATTACTATTTATACTTTTCTCTATAAGATTTAGCAATAAAAAGAATGGAGTCTTTAACCAATCGCGAGTTCTGAGTTCCCAAATGTCCCGATCCCCACTTTTGTGAGGTTCGTTCGCCGGCTCGGCCCGCCGTCGTTGCGGCTATCAAACGTCTCTGGTCACGAAAAATACCTTCCCACAAATCCCACCATTGACACTTGTGTCAACGATGGGATTCGTGGGGCATGAGGGTAAGGATGTATTTAAAACAATAAACTGTAATTAATGTCCCATTTCTTAACACCCGCACTGGAGAGGGGTCTGAGACTTACGCGCACTGGTGGGCCCCTGAGCGCTTGGAAATTAAGAGACGTAGAAAAATTCCGGTCGGAGGCTGGGTGGGAGCTATTGAAATCTATACTATGACCGATTTCGATTGACCTAGGTAAGTACCGTCCAGTTCAAACGAGGTCATAAGGGTCATGTATGAGCCGTGCTGGAGATTTTTCTGGAAAGGCTGTGATTAAGCGCAAAAAGTTAAGAATGCACTAAAAACGGACCAAGGTCATAACGAGAACGTTCCAAAAATGTAAACTTAATTTTTGGGGTTAAGTCATTCAAGTTCATTGACCTATAACGTCACAATATTACATATTCCCTATAATTACACCATGGCTAGCACCATAGCAACTGTTGGACGGGAAGTGAGGATTGACCTTTACCCATGACATTTTACTTTGACCTGTGCCTTGACCTTTACATTGAGTTATCTTAACTTTGACGTCGTAGCATGATATACGTCATACTGGGTAACACCATGCGATCGGAAGCACCGGACCAATGACTTTGAGAATGCTGGTATGGCGTTGAACTGTTGGCTTGATCTTCATGTTGGGTGAACTTGACATATAACCTCATTTCATATACCGCTATAACTTTGCCAGTCGGTCTTTGATGCACGCAAACTGGTACAACCGCGCGATTGCAGCGATCTCAAAATAAAGCGTTTACCTTTGAAAGTCTATAATTACAAAATTGGGGCCGATTTTCAAGATAATTTGACCAATCGACGTGCCATTGGATATCCTCAAAAGTAGCTATTTAGCATTTTTGGCCACGAAGGGTTCTCCCGCCACCTTGAAAAAGTAGGTGAGGGCTTCCGAGGCTCCCCTCCAGTGTGCTTGTTATCACGCGCTGGTATGAGGTCCCAGGCCACCTTTACTAGCATGGGGGATACTCATCCCCCTACGATCTTAGCAACCATGCTTGGAAGGGAAAAGGAAAGCAGTGTTCCAATGCTTCCCTCGATCTCTACCAAAAATGCTTATACAACTTTTCGTTCAGGTCATTTTTGTGGTCTCGGAGGCCAAGGTATGTTTCCATAAGAATACAACGGAAACTTAAATCTTGTATCGTAATGGCTAATAAACTATAACAAGAGTAAAGTTATTGCCATCGTTGAAATGTATGTGCAGAAACAAAAACTACTCAAATTAGCTACTGAGCTCAGAAAATGCTTCGATAAGGCAATCACGAGAGAAGGAACATTGAAGATTCACAAGTTCGTGCTGGTTAATTCGAAGGCCATTATTGTGCATGAGCTCTCGAACGACGAGGGACAGAAGGTTCAAGTTTCACATTTAATATGTGAACTTCATTTGCGCCACGGGATGGAGTCGTTCTTCCGATCCGTTGGTCAGATCTTAACCCTCGCCCGGTGGGGGCGTTTGAAAACCCCGTCGGTTTTTTCCGGCGGCAAGAAAAACGGCAGCGCCAAGCGCCGCCGTACTTGGTACAGCTTATCCTTGATCAAGTCCGCAACTTCCCGCAAAATTTTAAAGTTAAGTCATCTCAGGTAAGGTCACTAGTGCAGGTCAAGTGACCTCATCTCAAAAATGTTTAAGGTGGCATAAGTAAGAAATGGGGAATCCATCGAATTGAAACTTATACCACATAATGGGCCCACCAAGCGCTAAAAAATATATTCCGGGGTTTTAATATCGATGACCTAAGGTCAAGTACAGACCATGACCTCTCGATTGGAAATGCATGGAATAAAAGATATTGGGTTGTATTTGTGTAGATACAACTGAGAATACCTTCATATTCTCAAAATCGTAGTATCCTGTGCCCCTTTCCAGGTTCATTTTGCAATTTTTGACCCGTGACCTCTGAGAGGTCATCTGGGGGTATTTAAGCAGTTTTCAGACTTAGGTCAATAACTTTGCATGAAATGATGAAACAGCTTTTATTTTGATGTCATTGCGTTCAGGTTGCTATTGCAAGTCGATTGATATGCATATCGACTATGCTAGGTTAAAAGTGACCTTGACCTGACCTGGGGTCAGGTCATTTTGGTGTTTTGACCTAGTATGGTCATAATCTACATCATTAGATTCGCCGTGACGAGGGAAAGTGAATGGTGCCCAAAAAATGGTTCTAACTCAGCTCTCAGACGCTAGAGCACAAAAACTTTACCCAAAATGCCACTTTCTTTGACCTGTCATGAAATGACCTCAATATTGAACTCAGCCAAAAAGTGACTAAGATAGTTTCTTCATGAATTTGTATGAGCTATCCAGTAGCATTCGCGTTTTTTCGCTATCCCGCATAGGGGCCAAGTTAGAAGGGGTTGTTCAAACACCCCACCTACCGGGGCGAGGGTTAATCACAATATGACATATTTATGTCAAAAGGTACTCCTTGTGTTTCAGTGTTAGTTACGTGTGCTAAAAAAACACGGTTGTCATCACAACTAACTGTATGCAGCTAATGACATCATGATTGACTTTCCAGTGGTTTCAAAGACCATTCAGAAGAACACGTTCTAACGTGTAATTCCGAACGAAAATAAAGTAACGGACTTAGCTCCGCAGCCGCAACTAACGCCGTTCGGTCCCTGTCGGTTCACATATGATATGGTAATAGCAGACTAATGGTACCAAGCGGAATGGGTCTGTAATTTTTTAAGCCAGAGGGAGAACGATTTTTTTTAATTGGGCTGGATGGTGGCTTGTTTCCACAATTATGGACATTTCTCCTCATTAAGGGATTTGTTGGAAAGAGTGGTACGTGGTTTGTAGATCAGTATCGCCGTTAGCTTCAAAATACGAGGGGAATTCCGTCGAGACCAGGGGGTTGCGCTCCGGCTTTTTAGCCTATGCCAAAAATAGCAACCTCAAATCTGGCATTCACCATGGTGATGACGTCAGCGATCGCCTAGAGTTGCTTAGCAACGCATTGTCGCTGAGTATTGTACAGTCTGTTGCGAAAGTATCGTTCCGTTCCAGGGGTGTCCGACCAGGCGGAAATATGAAGTTTGGGAACCACATGTCTGAGGGCGTGGCCTGTTCGGCTGGTCGACCTCCCCAGCGGTTAGCGGGTCGGACCGATGAGGCTGGGGTCAGCAGGGGAGGGTGGGGTGACCCAGTGCTTTCACTTTCAGTCGTGGAAACTCCTGTATTTGAGCCTCCCCAACAGAGAGGCGAAGCACCATAATGGTAATTTCTCGGTTCCGCTGCGGTGGGCCACCAAGTATCCCTCCCCACTATTGAGAGCTGAACCCCAAATACCATTGAAGGCAGGACCGTGTGCTTTAGGGTAGTATTAATGCCTGGAGGCGGAGGGGAGAGCAGAGGTCACATTGAGGTCACATTATTGCCAGAAAGTTGGCAGGAGGGGGGATAACATGGTTGTCGGGGGTGCAGAATGGGCAAATACAGGATTTCTTATGGGAGGACGCATGATTGAAAGCGGGTTGCCATCCGAGCCAGAAGGGGGAGGGGTGATAAACCAAAACTTATCGTGGGGTGTTCATTTGCATCCTGAGGGAAAGAGTAAACGGTGGCAAACGAAAGTTTATCATGGCGCCACTGACATTTTAGGAGAAGCCGCACCAGTTGAGGCTCAATCTAGGGAAGGGAGCAGGTGCCCTCACTTGCCTTCCCTGAATTCACCCATGAGGTGCAATGGATGCAGAACTCAAACTAATTAATGACTGATGAGCCAGCCCCTCAATATGATCGGTCTCTTGACACTTTGCAGCACCATCTTACCTATGATAGGGAAGTCACAGTGGTTACAGCGGATTGTTGTATCTTAACTGTTCCGAAATATCGATTTCAATAACATTTTGGGATGCCAGCGCTTCTCTTGAAATTAATTTCTGGCCCACTCCAGCGTTCAACGCCAGATTCCGTCACCGCGAGTGTCCTCGATCAGTCGGAGGTACTGGCGGCAGAGTCACTTGACCTCCAAACGGGTCGCCTGTCCGGACTAGTGGGGTGGCGGCAGCGTGCGGAGCCGTGGTGTAGTGGGTAGGATGTTCCGCTCTCTTACAGAGCATGCTGGTTCAAACCCGGGTTGGCTGTGCATAGCTTGGGAGTTTCTTTTCCAAAACTGAATACTGATGCCAACCTACCAAATGATGATTCTAGGAGCAAGCATGTTCAGTTTTCCACACATTGTCATGTCAGAGACGACCCTCGCCGTTACGTGACCTGAGGAGGTGGAGCTGGGCTGACATCAGAATGCAGGCAATGTAGGTAACCTTGTGATTCAACGAAGGGGTAGCAGATGTCACGCAGCGCATCGTTCAGAGGCGATAGTTGAGACCCGGTTGCATTGTGATAGAGCCTTTGTATACGTTTAGGGATGCGCGACTTTAAAAATATTTGATGCCAAATTTAGCACGTTTGTGAAACCTTGGTTCTAAATTATCCGATCTCCATTTTGCACATTCAAGGGCCGTATTTCGGGCGAGCATTAAGTCACCCCGGCGCCATATGCAGCACCGCGTCCAGGCTAAGATCAGCGGAAGGCCTGGCCTTTCCGCCATCGTCATCATTAGTGTATGTGCCGCGTTATATCTAACTGGGGGACCTGTCTCTCATACTTTTATATTGTATGTTTGCCTACCGTTGTCTCTGTATGCTGCCACCCCTGCTGCCACGGAGTTGAGTGGTCTGCGGAGACGACCCTCGCTGTCACGTGACCTGAGCAGGTGGTGCCGGCACGAGCTGAGCTGGCATGGGATTGTGGAGAATGTGACCTTGTGACCCGGCGAAGAGATAGCAGGTGCTAGGAAGCGCGCCGTTTAGGGGGTGATAGGAGAGCCAATTGCACAGTAACTGTACCATTGTATAGCTGGGGACGCGCAAATGTAAGGCACGTTAATTCCTCAACACGGGGCGTGCTGTATTGTTTTTCAAACTGCTGCCCCTTTAAAATGTGGTTTGCCTGCGCGAGGAGCCGTACTGAGCGCGCCCTTGACTAACTCGGACAGGTGCATGCTACTGGGATTGTTGTGTCCATACAGAAGAGGTCAGGATTAATAGAGACGGATAGAGATCGATAAGCGTGGTGATCAGTGGTGATAGATGAAAAGGCAATTAAAAATTAACAGCGGGAGAAACCCATGGGTGATATCGGAGGTTTTAAGAAGCATTCGCAAATGTAATCGCAATTCAAATTGGCTAAGAAGCGTGACAGAGGGAAGGCTGGGAAAGATGGATGGTGCAAAAAATTTAGCGACGCATGTCCAGTTTAAGCAAAATCCATCTCAATATCCCAATAGGTAGGTGTCGGCTGGCCTGTCTCCTCGAATCCGGATGTAAAAAAGAAACACATTATTCGAGGATTATGATTCGAGGAGACAGGCCAGCCAAAACCATATCTACTTATGATCATGCTCCTCGCCGCAGCCCTCCAAAACCTATCAATATCACAATAGATTGAAAACCATTATAGGACGGCAGAAACTTTCTAGCACAACCCCTTCGGTCTATGACTCCGGCGATTAAGTCTCCGAGGACACAGAGAAAGCAAGCTTGCTAAACAAATATTGCTCTTCGTTATTCAGGCCGCACATCGATGATCAATCCCAGCCTCACATGGACAGAAACAGAGAAATCAGCCCAACTTTAAACAACATCGTTATCACCAAGCGAGAAGTGTTGAACAAACTAAACTCACTCAATTTCAATAAATCCCTAGGTCCCGACGGAATTCTCCCTCGTATTTTGAAGCTAACGGCGATACTGATATACAAACCACTTACCGCTCTTTTCAACAAATCCCTAAATGAGGAGAAATGTCCATAACTGTGGAAACAAGCCACGATCCAGCCCATTAAAAAAATGGTTCTCCCTCTGCCTGAAAAAATTACAGACCCATTCCGCTTGGTACCATTAGTCTGCTAGTACCATATCATATGTGAACCTACAGGGACCGAACGGCGTTAGTTTCGGCTGCGGAGCGAAGTCCTTTACTTTATTTTCGTTCAGAATTACACGTTAGAACGTGATATTCTGAATGGTCTTTGAAACCACTGGAAAGTCAATCATGATGTCATTAGCTACCTACAGTTAGTTGTGATGACAACCGTGCTTTTTTTAGTACACGTAACTAACACTGAAACACAAATAATACTTTTTGACATAAATATGTCATTTGTTATTAACCCTCGCCCCGGTAGATGGGGTGTTTGAACAACCCCTTCGAGCTTGGCCCCTATGCGGGATAGCGAAAAAACGCGAATGCTGGTGGATAGCTCATTGAAAATTCACGAAGAAACTATATTAGTCACTTTTTGGCTCAGTTCAATATTGAGGTCATTTCATGACAGGTAAAAGAAATTGACATTTTGAGTAAAGTTTTTGTGCTCTAGCGTCTGACAGAGCTGAGTTTAGAACCATTTTTAAGGGCACCATTCACTTCCTCTCATCACGGGAAATGGAATGATGTAGTTATGACCATACTAGGTCAAAAACAAAAATGGCCTGACCCAAGGTCAGGTCAAAGTCACTTTTTTACCTAGCCTAGTCAATATGCATGTCAATCAACTTGCAATAGCAATCCAAACGCAATGATATCAAAATAAAAGTTGTACCATCATTTCATGCAAAGTTATTGACCGAAGTCTGAAAACTACTTAAATACCCCCAGATGACCTCTCAGAGGTCACAGGCCAAAAATTGCAAAATGAACCTGGAAAGCGGCACAGGATAATACGATTTTGAGAATATGAAGGTATTTTCAGTTGTATCTACACAAATAAAACCCAATATCTTTTCTTTCATGCATTTCCAATGGAGAGGTCATGGTCTGTACTTGACCTTTGGTCATCGATATGAAAACCTCGGAATATATGTTTTAGCGCTTGGTGGGCCCATTATGTGGTATAAGTTTCAATTCGATGGATTCCCCATTTCTTACTTATGCCACCTTAAAGATTTTTGAGATGAGGTCACTTGACCTGCACTGGTGACCTGACCTGATATGACTTAACCTTAAAATTTTGCGGGAAGTTGCGGAATTGATCAAGAATAAGCTGTGCCAAGTACGGCGGCGCTTGGTGCCGCCGTTTTTCTTGCCGCCGGAAAAAACTGACGGGGGTGTTCAAACACCCTCACCGGCCGAGGGTTAAGATCTGACCCACGGATCGGAAGAACGACTCCATCCCGTGGCGCAAGTGAAGTTCACATATTAAATGTGAAACTTGAACCTTCTGTCCCTCGTCGTTCGAGAGCTCATGCACAATAATGGTCTTCGAATTAACCAGCACGAACTTGTGAATCTTCAATGTTCCTTTTCTCGTGATTGCCTTATCGAAGCATTTTCTGAGCTCAGTAGCTAATTTAAGTACTTTTTGTTTCTGCACATACATTTCAGCGATGGCAATAACTTTACTCTTTTTATAGTTTGTTAGCCATTACGATACAAGACTTAAGTTTCCGTTGTATTCTTATGGAAACATACCTTGGCCTCCGAGACATAGGCGGGGGCAAGGGCGGGCACGTACCCCCCCCTCCCGATCGACCCTCGGCGCCCCCTGAAAGGTCGATGGTGCCCCCCTGAAACGTCGCTTCCCACCCCGCCCCCCAGGATACGAAATTCGGCGCCCACCGATAGGATTTGGCGCCCATCTGATAGGTTTTGCCGGTCATAAGTGGCGCCCCCTGGTCCGGATGGCGCCCCCCGGGAAGGTGCCCCCTCCGATCGGCAATCCTGGATCCACCTATGCTCCGAGACCACAAAAAATGACCTGACCGAAAAGTTGTATAAGCATTTTTTGGTAGAGATCGAGGCAAGCAATGGAACACTGCTTTCCTTTTCCCTTCCAAGCATGGTTGCTGAGATCGTAGGGGGATGAGTACCCGCCCCCCATGCTAGTAAAGGTGACCTGGGACCTCATACCACCGCGTGATAACAAGCACACTGGAGGGGAGCCTCGGAAGCCCTCACCTACTTTTTTCAAGGTGGCCGGAGAACCCTTCGTGGCTAAAAACGCTATATACCTACTTTTGAGAATATCCAATGGCACGCCGATTGGTCGAATTATCTTGAAAATCGGCCCCAATTGTGTAATTATAGACTTTCAAGGGTAAACCCTTTATTTTGAGACCGCTGCAATCGCGATGTTGTACCAGTTCGCGTGCGTCAAAGACCGACTGGCAAACTTATAGCGGTATATAAAATGAGGTTATATGTCAAGTTCACCCAACATGAAGATCAAGCACACAGTTCAACGCCATACCAGCATTCTCAAAGTCATTGGTCCGGTGATTCCGATCGCATGACGTTACCCAGTATGACGTATACCATGCTACAACGTCAAAGTTAAGATAACTCAATGTAAAGGTCAAGGCACAGGTCAAAGTAAAATGCCATGGGTAAAGGTCAATCCTCACTTCCCGTCCAACGTTGCTATGGTGCTAGTCATGGTGTAATTATACGGAATATGTCATATTTTGACGTTATAGGTCAATGAACTTGAATGACTTAACCCCAAAAATTAAGTTTACATTTTTGGAACGTTCTCATTATGACCTTGGTCCGTTTTTAGTGCATTCTTAACTTTTTTGCGCTTAATCACAGCATTTCCAGAAAAATCCCCAGCACGGCTCATACATGACCCTTATGACCTCGTTTGAACTTGACGGTACTTACCTAGGTCAATCGACTTCGGTCATAGTATAGATTTCAATAGCTCCCACCCAGCCTCCAACCGGAGTTTTTCTACATCTCTTAATTTCCGAGAGCTCAGGGGGCTCACCAGTGCGCGTAATTGTCAGACCCCTCTCCAGTGCGGGTGTTAAGGAATGGGACATTGATTACAATTTATTGTTTTAAATACATCCTTACCCTTATACCCTACGAATCCCACCATTGACACAAGTGTCAATGGTGGGATTCATGGAAAAGAAGATATTTTCGTGACCAGAGACGTTTGATAGTCGCAGCCACGGCGGGCCGCGCTGGCGCACGAACCTCACGAAAGTGGGGATCGGGACATTTGGGAACTCAGAACTCACGATTGGTAAAGACTCCATTCTTTTTATTGCTGAATCTTATAGAGAAAAGTATAAAGAGTAGTATGAGCCTCAAAAAGTTTAAAATAAGGCAAAGGAAAACAATTTTTCATAGATTTTGAAAAAAATCAAGAATGTATAATACAGTCAAAATTTTATTTTTCCAATTATATTTCTCATGAGCCTAAATTCGTAATTCGTCCTTAAGAGACCTAGATCCAGTCTTCATGGTATTTTTAGAATCATACAGGTAAAATTTCGTCTTAAAAAAAGACATGTAAGTGAATATGATCAAAATGCTTGAGGCTAAAATTTTCAAACCGTAAGTCAGGGAGCAAAATGAATAGAAAAATGGTCATCAGCTTCATCAATAGCCCCCCTCACAAAAATATACACCGAAATCTGAGATAAGAGGGTGTTATCGACTTGTCGATCTGTCATGGAATGCCCCCTATACGCCATGGACAAACTTTGACAGTGATGTCCACTTAAACTAGGCATATTCAATGATGCTTTTGATGATGGTGCCTTTCTTTCGGTAATTACACATACACATATTTTGGTCTGAATTCGTATAGAGTTTATTTAATATGCAAAGGTAGCATCAATTTTCCCTAGATATCTGTTTCTAGGTTGATCCCCGAACTGTAAAAAATCAAGAATGTTGGGAGATTTTGATCCAAAGAAATTTACAATTACCTGCGAGTTTGAACTGGTGGTCTGGGGGACAACAGACCTAAGAATCGTAAAAAAGTCTGCAAAGAAAATAAGAGAAAACCGTAGAAATGGGATACGTCAATGTCACCCTTGATTAACCCCCTCAATCCGCCACGCCCTGCAATACCCAGTAGCGCACCCAAGGAGAGGGCCAGCGGGCCCGGGCCCCACTTCCCCCAAACGCTTCGACTCCAAAGTGCCGGCCCTCAGCCATGTCTGGCGTGGCACTCGACGTGGGTTCTGGTAATAATTGACCGCTGCAGTCACCCATCAAGAGCAGAAATGAGGCTTGATCTGGCTTTTAGTTCCAGTTCTCCTCTCACCTTACCGCCGCTGCTCACAGTGTGTAGCCCCTGCGGTGAATTATTCACCCAATATGTGACTCAACCACAGGCCAGGTCTATAATAATTGTATCCCCTTAAATAAGCGTTGGAAAGGGGGGTCAGGGGGCCTGGTCCCCCACTTTTTGGCCAAAAATTTCCTGATCTCAGTCAAAATGGGAGACAACAGCACATGCTTATAACCAGCCGCTGCGGAAGGCAATGAGGAGCCCAAATTCAGAGTTTTTTTGTCCTGACGTGGAAAGTTTTTTGTCAGCATCAGGTTGGAGTTTATCTGCCCCCCCCCACTTTTTTGCGCGGTGGCGACGCTTATGACCCCTTCACTTGCGTTTTACACCATACGACAAATATGTATTGATTTTTACCTGATAAGTACCCTCTCTGGCCAATTTTTCCCCTGCAGTAGCCTGTCATGCCCTGTCAAACATGCCATCTCCCATCAGCCCTCCCCCTTCGTCCGCCGGGCCCCCAAACGAAAATCCTTGGTGCACGCCTGGCAATATCCCAATTCTATAGATCTCAAGAGAGGCATAAAGAAACCTCGTCAGGTGGCATGTGATGCGGACATTTCGTTCATTTTAGTTCAAATCTGCAGTTGTAGCACCCATGTATAACTGACCTCAACTTGACCAAACAACATGTGTGAGGCGTGCGTTCCACCGCTCCTCAGCTGTCCCCGCCCAATGCCCGCCCACTCGCCCGGCTCAGCGCTACAGCGTACAGTGACTTCCAAACTAGTGGGTCGGCAGCGGAACGATACTTTCGCAACTGACTGTACAAGACGGGGCTATCAGGAGATAAGTTGCGTGTTAGGGGCAATAATACTGTTTTTTGAGGACGTGGCGTAATAAATCTTGGGTCTACGCCTCGCCAGATGCATCTTGAAACCGTAAAACACTCCACGATCCGGAGTCGATTCTCATTGAATGAATGGGCGGCTCCACCTTGAGAGCAACTGCTGACGTCACAAACGTAAAGGTCTCTAGAAACAGAGGTTGCCATTTTTTGAGAGGGGAGCGTTCTACCTCTACATTTAAAGGCCTTGGTCGAGACCTAACGGATTTATTGAAATTGAGTGAGTTTAGTTGGTTCAACACTTCTCGCTGGGTGATAACGATGTTGTTTAAAGGAGGGCTGATTTCTCTGTGTCCATGTGAGGCTGGGATTGATCATCGATGTGTCGCCTGAATAACGAAGCGCAATATTTAATCTATATTTAATATAATATGATATTGTATAATATGATTTAATATAATATGATATAATATAATATTCTAATATTACCTATCTATTGTAATATTGAGATGGATTTTGCTTGAACTGGACATGCGTCGCTAATTTTTTTGCACCATCCATCTTTCCCAGCCTTCCCCTTGTCACTCTTCTTAGCCAATTTGAATTGCGATTACATTTGTGAATGCTTCTTAAAACCTCCGATGTCACCTATCGGTTTCTCCCGCTGTTAATTTTTGATTACCTTTTCATCTATCACCACTGATCACCACGCTTATCGATCTCTATCCGTCTCTATTAATCCCGACCTCTTCTGTATGGATGCAACAAACCCAGTAGCATGCACCTGCCCGAGTTATTCAAGGGCACGCTCAGTACCAGGGGCGTAGGAACGGTTTGAAAAGTGGGGGGGGGGCCAACCTTAGAGGGGGCCCACCTCAAGGGGGCCCCAGTCCACGGGGGCCTATAATTTTAAAACATTTTAGATAGCTCGTTTAGTGTAATAAGGCATGCATGCACACAAGGATGACAATGTATGGAAAATTGAGAAATTAAATTTTTCCCTATGATTTCGAGTTGTACCTATTATGATGTAGTAAATAATAGTAAAACACCAAAAAAACAATTTTTGTTTTTTACCTAGACCCTTTTCAAATACGAAATACATTTTTAAGCTTTTTGTGAGGATTTCAATCATTTTTTACCACGAGCGCGTTTTTTATATTTACAGATGCTTAGGCCCTTTTCATTACATTTACAAAATTAAGAACTGCTTAGAAAACTACAGACAATGCTTTGATACCAAATAGCCTCACTTCGCTATGCCTAATCCAGTGTCCCAAAACCTGGGGTGCTGGGTGCAGAACGACACCCAGTCAAACAGAATTTTCCACTCACTTTTATATTTATTTTGCTGAATTTTCCACTCACTTCCAACAATACTTACTAGTTTTGAATTTTACTCAACAATACTGACTACAAAGGCCAGTTCCATTGCCTCCTCTACCAACGTCCACTGGAAAAAGAGAGCAGCAGAATCGACTAGAAGATCGCCAAATTAACTCGGCTCTTATGGGCTTCTTTCGCTTTTCTGAAAGAAAATCTGGCGATTTCTATTTTTCTGGACAATTATACCTGGCATCCTTATCTCCACCGATTTCAGTGGAACAACATAATCGAAATTCTGGCGCAGGCAAGACGCTCAGTGCCCCCTCGGAGAAAGTTCCAGTGGGTGAACACCGCCACTAAATTCCACCACTCACAAAATTCGTGAGTGGAAAATTAGACACCCTAGCCTTGTGTTCCCAAAGAAATGAACTGACCGCTTTGAGAGATACATTTCTGGAGAGTAGTTTATCTGTGCACATGATTTCTAGGCTTACGTCCTTGAAAAGTTGTTTTTGTATTTCTGGTACCGAGAATAGTGAAAAACTATTTTTGGTCATATTTTTCTTAGAAGCAATTATCTTGAAATTTGTATGCTAAGCAGCATATTTTTTGACATTGTATCGTAGAAAATTGACCATTTATTGCGAAGAAAATCATTTTTATCCGTATCAGCCCTTCATCGCTGCGTCCACGCCGCGTGACACCCAAATCCAGTCACGACACCCTACGACACCCTAGGCATAAAGACGCTGATATTTTAGTTGAACTGAAAGTGTCCGGTATTTGAATATATTGAAACTCTACATTTTCATTAAATGAATTTTTCTGACAACAAGAATGCATCCAGTTACGCTTCAAACATCGGCACTTTTTTGTATGACTGGTCTACGGCGTGGACTTACCAAAACGCCGTCTTTACATCTAGTAAATAAAAGCGGCATCTTTAGGCTTTTTGAAAGGCAGGTGGCATATTGTTATTGACAAAACATTTTGTCTTCCTCTTTGTGTGATTTTATCTGTAAAATTTTCTAGCCTATAAGGATTCAGAAAATTAATTTAGGGCAATTTTCAAAATGCAAATTATGTAGCTCAGGCGCCCGGCAGGCAGTAAGCGATCAGAAATTTAAAGTAGTAGTTGCTCTGACGCTGTCGCAACGGTCGCAACCCGCCGCGCCTGGCTGATGTAGACGAAAGGAAGAAACAAAACAGAAATAATAAGGCTGTAGCTTCGATTAGATTCATACAAAGCAGCATATTCATATGAAGGTGAGAATATATGTGAAGAGGAGCAGGGGAATTGACAAGTAAAGAAAAGAAACTTTAAGCAAGAGTCTGGAAGAGTTTATTGCCACGATAGAAAGTTTGTAGTTTCGTCTGGGTTACTCTAGTGTAAGCCAAGGCTCTACTGGGCCCTAGCATGGGTGCATGCGAGGTGCAGTGATTGAGGTCAGGAGTGGCCTCCGAAATTACGATAACTATAGGTATAGGAGGGGCGTTGTCCCGGACAGAAAAACTATACAGTGTATGCTTGGATAATAAATTTAGGCACTAGGTATTGCATGAAAAATCCCTTCTTTATTTTTCACCACCTGCCGGTCTCGGAGGCCTCCTCTGCAGAGTTGGTCTAAGGGGGCCCCGATATTTCGTCTCAGAGGCTTTTTAGAGCTGGTCATATGGGAGAGGAGAGGAGGGGCAC
The DNA here is from genome assembly GCA_034440635.1 of Lepas anatifera. Taxonomy (NCBI): domain Eukaryota; kingdom Metazoa; phylum Arthropoda; class Thecostraca; family Lepadidae; genus Lepas; species Lepas anatifera. Next base: position 434,410 of record JAOTON010001720.1, on the reverse strand, counting down.
AATAGTTGGTCTAGGGAAGCCCCCCAAGAGTTGGTCTTCATCCCACAAATGTTAGTCTTGGTGGCTCCCAGAGTTCTTTCCCCCGAAGGTTGGTCTCAGAGGCCCCCCCAAAAAAAATTTTTCGTGACAACTCACCAATGCCTTAAAAAATAATTGGAGACTGCATCAGGGGGTTTCGGTTGGTAAAGATTTACCTGTTTAACCCAAATTTTTCACATGGTAATGGTCAAACAATGCTGCTTGGCTACAATTTACAAATATTTACTTTGAGAAATTTAAACAAAATATCCATCCCTCAGTTCAAACAAGGGCTCTGAGAGTTTACCACCTGTGTACCCAAATTGGGAAATTTTTACTCCACCGTACATTTTGAGGGAAATTTTCCACTCACTCACCATATATTCCGAGCTGAATTTTCCACTCGACACCCTAGCTCAAAACCTATTTTGGGTCGCTGGCCTAATCAACTTGTATTTGCTTATTTAATGACGAAAATGGGAACATTTATGTAGGTTATTACTGATCTATTCTTTCCATCATTAGAGATTGATTTAGGTAAAGGCTGATCACAATAAATACGCCTAGCTATATTTCGATGGCTAAAATGCAGAGTTCCAGCATGACTGCAAGTGCAATGTTGGTACTTGATGGCCAGCTTTGTAATGCCGAGGAGGTGTGGGCATGTTGTTATAGTGGTTCGCAACCCTGCTTTCCACGCGACCAACTCGGGTTTAAGGCACGGCAGATTCCTTGTGCAAGGAGCAATTTGACTCCAAAGAAACCCCTCCAACAGGGAAAGAGTTGGCGACGCCATATAACCCTGGCATCGAAAGACGTCGCGCCTTTCGATGGCTCAGGGACGACTGTTGCTCGGCATTTAGTGCAGTGTCCGTGTCCGATTCATATTTTGTGTTGGGATTGATATGGAATGGAGTTTGATTGGGCCCAGTTCTCGGGACTCGTTTGGAAACACTCGGGTAGTAGGTTCCTTGGCTTTGTTACGAAGCGCTCCTCCTCCAGGGGCTTGCAGGCAGCGTACTACCGAACTTGAACGTTCCCAGACAAGCTATCGGGGCCGTTTGGGTTTCTTGTTCTATATTACAGTTGCTGATATTTGTATATTCGTTGCGGGGGTCCCACCTCAAAAGGGGGGGCAGTATCCCCCTCACCCCGGTTCCTATGCCTATGCCGCCCAGGGGCTGCCAAATTATCTCGGAGGGCCCCAAAGTCCAGACCATGGCTCAGGAAACCAGATCAGTCAGCTCAAGGGCCCAGACCAGTGCATTAGCTTTGGGACCAGCTTATCAAGGGACCCTACATAAGCACAGCACCGATAGAAGCTCATCACAGGGGAGCTCCAGATTCGCACAGGGTGCCAGATTAGCTTAGGGGCCCGGTTCAGCTCGGAGGTCCCCAGGTCGACTTATGTAGGGTCTCAAAACAGCTCAAGGGACTTCAAGCTCACGGATCCCAGCTTAGCTCAATGATGCTAGAACAGTTCAGAGGCCCCAGACCAGCTCAGGGCTCTTGTTCAGTACAGGCCAGCTCAGCTCAGGGGCCCAGATCGGTTGATATAGCGTCTCCTCTCACACCAGCTCAGGGGCTCCATTCAAGCTCACGGCCCCAACTTAGCCCAGGGACCCTAGAAGAGTTCAGGGCCCCCATACCAGATCAAAGGCCCCAGTTAAGCACAGCTGTACCCAGATTAGCTCAGGGCCCCAGCTAGGCTTAGGGGGTCCCAGGGTGGCTGATAGAGAGTCACAAAACACAGTGGCGTAGCCAGGATTCGGCCAAGGAGGGGTCCGACTACCGTCGGGGGGCCCCAGGCCGGGGTTCCCTTAGCAACCGGGCCCATCTCCTATATCTTTTGTATAGTATTTTAACATTATAACATTCACACGAAGGAAATTTTGTTATGGCTTTTTAAGCATTCATTCTTATTTTGTTTATAGCTTGGTTTTTCAATCCGACCAAGTGTTGGTAAACTAAGGTCACCAAATATTAAGGATGGCCCATAACTTATATGGTAGCGTGGCTATGATAACAGCTTTGAGCCATATTTCGGGAAGTTCAATGTTGATGCGCGCATGATGTTAAACCTGAGTCTACCTCAATTCACTCGGGTGATCAGACATGAAGTTATTGGAGGTCAGTCGTTTTGAGTACGAAGAAATGATCTACGGGAAATGATTAGCAATTATTTCCCGGTGTCGAATCCATTAACTCTTTAATCAGGAAATTTCCAAAGAAACGAAAAAAACGAATAAAGATACAAGGGATATGGGAGTGTGTACTGAACGTTACATAACCTCTATTCCGTCGACAGATCCTGTTGAGATCCATTTACTTTCTTACCCTTGCTATCTTGTAAACGAGCAAATTACCAAGACAAAAGGCGCCCAAGATATCTATTGCTTTGGCTCACTCTGCTATTGTTATTTTCAACCTTGCATACCTATTTTTCTTTTTGGGATTATGCTCATTAATTTCTGTCATTACCCTAGTTTGTCTGGTTTCCTACGAAAATATTGGCAAGTTGTTTATTGCAGAATATTTAGGAATGTATTTATTGGTGTTAAGCTACTCGATTAAAAATTGATTAGCCCTGTTTGATTTGCTCTTATGATAAAATTATATTAATTTTTGCCTTTCCTTCGATAATGGTGCCTGATCGACATGTTTCAATTTGTCCTTTTTTCGTACGCAATAAGGGTAGGTACATTTTTTTCCGAGGCATATGATTTTGAAAATTTTTATTTGAGCTCTGGAGCCACCTAACACCAACACTTGGCGGCACTTAAAGATATTTTCGGCCGCCCTCCCGATTATATCTCAAGGGGTCCCTGAGAGTGATTCACGGCGCCTGTTGATCAAAACTGGGGGCCCCTGAGAATCTCTCGGGGCTCCTGAGATTAGTTATCGGCAGCACCTCTGAGACTAATTATTTGGCCCCCCAGATTTTCTCTGGAGGGGGAGGGGCTGAGACTGACTATCGTGACCATCCAGATTAGCTATTGGGGTCCCCTGAGGCTGTCTTTGGGGTGGGGGAGGGGGCTGGGAATGACTTCCGACAGCCCGCTGAGACTTACTCTAGGGCACCCCTGAGACAAACACCCGGGGGGGGTGGAATCACCTCTGAGACTGTGTCTTTGGCGTTCCTGAGACTGACTCTCGGAGGCTCCAGATTAGCTCTCGCGGGCCTAAGGCTAACTCCGGGCCCATGAAACCAAAAATCGGGAGCACCTCTGGAAATTACTCTCAGAACCCTGAGATTAACTCTCGGATGTCTCTGAGACTGACAACCGGGAGCCCTCTGAGACTAACTTTTGGGTGCTCCCTGAGATTGACTCTTGGGGCCGCTTATACCAAAACTCGGGGGGGGCACAGCCTGAGGCTAAATCTCGAGGGCTCCCAAAATTACCCCTCTGGGGCCCCCTGAAACCAGCACTCTGCAGATCAAATTGGACTAACTCTCGGACCCCCGGATTAACTCTCGGAGCCAACTGAAACTAAATATTGACTCCTGAGAGAGAAACCCGTGAGACTATGAGGGCCCCCCTGAGACCGACTCTTGGGGTGCTCTGAGACTCACTCTTGTGGTTCTTTGAGACAGACTCTCAGGGGGACCCCGAGACCGAATCTCGGGGTCCCCTAAGACAGACTCTTGGGGTCCCCTTGACCGACTCTTGGGGTTCTCTGAGACTGACTCTCAGGGGCCCCCTGATATAGACTGTTGCAGGGCCCTGAGAACCACTCTCTGGGGGGGGGGGCCTGAGACTAGCTCGGCCCCCCTCCTCTGAGACAGACTCCCGGGGCCCCTGATACCGACTTTTGGGGCCCCTGATACCAACCCTCAGGGGCCCTCGAAATCTACTTTCGGGGGGCCTTGAGACCGACTCTCAGGGCGGGGGCCGTGAGGCCGACTCGGGACGCCCTGAGAACGAATCTTCAGGGGCCCCTGAGACTAACTCTGGGGGCCACGTGATCAGAGAATCCTTTGCAGTGGTTCAGATTGGCCCAAGGGGTGGGGGTCTGCGGACGCCTAGGGCCCCCTTGGCTACACCACTGCACCCACACTTTCGGGGGCCCTCCGAAATCACCATTTGGAGGCCCCTAAAATAATTGCTCCCCCTATACCAATACTCCGGAGCCCCTTGATACTGATGCCCGGGGGTCCTAAGACCAAGCTCGGGGTCCCACTTAGATCAGGCTCAGGGGCACCCTTAGACCCATGCTCGCGCTTTTCTCAGGAGTAACTCGACACCGATGTTCCGGGGCCCTCAAGATCAATATTTCGAGCCCCCCCCCGAGACTAATGCTTGGTACTCTGGAGCTCCTCGATGCCGATGCTCAGGGGTCCTGAACCCAGGTCTGGGGGCCCCTGGGACCAAACTCTGGGTCTCATGAGGCCAATGCTCGTGCTTCACTCATGAGTCCCTCGATATCAATAGTCGGGGGCACCCCGAGGGGATCCTGAACCCCTGAGACCAAGCTCGGGGGCCCCTGAGACCAAGCTCGAGGGGACTCTGAGACCAAGCTCGGATGCTCCCTGAGACCAAGCTCGAGGGCCCCCTGACACCAAGCTCGGGGGTTCCTTGAGACCAAGCTCGAGACCCCGTGAGACCAAGATCGAAAGGCCCGTGAGACCAAACATCGAAAGGCCCATGAGACCAAGCTTGCCCCCCTGAGACCAAGCTCGGGGCCCCTGAGACCAAGCTCACGGGCCCCCGAGATCAATATTCGGTATTCCAGAGCCCTCGATACCGATGATCGGGGGCCCCCTGAGACGAAGCTCGGAAGACCCGTGAGACCAAGCTCGGGGCCCCTGAGTCCAAGTTCAGGGGTCCCCTGAGACCACGCTCGGGGGGCCCTGAGACCAAGCTCTGGGGCACCCTGAGACAAAAATCGAAAGGCCCGTGAGACCAAGACCGAAAGGTTCGTGAGTCCGAGCTCAGGGGGCCCCTGAAACCAAGCTCAGGCGTTCCCTGAGACCAAGCTCGGAGGGCCCCTGACACCGAGCTCGGGGGGGCGCTGAGACCAAGCTCGGTGGCCCTCTGAGACCAAGATCAGGGCCCCCGAGACCAATGCTCATGTTTTCCAGTGCATACGGTCAGCCTTATGCATCAGATGCCCTCGGATGCCCCCTGAAACCAAGCTTGAGGGCCCCTGAAACTAAGCTCGGGGAGAGGGGGGCCTGAGACCAAGCTCGGGGGTTATCTGAGACCAAGCTCGGAGGGCTCCCTGACACCAAGCTCGGGGGCCCCTGAGACCAAGCTCGGGGGCCCTGAGACCAAACTCGAAAGGCCCCCTGATACCAAGCTCGGGAGCTCCCTGAGACCAAGCTCGGAGGGCCCCCAGACACCAAGCTCGGGGCCCCTGAGACCAAGCTCGGGGGCCCCTGAGACCAAAATCGAAAGGCCCGTGAGACCGAGCTCGGGGAGGAGGGGCCCTGAGACCAAGCTCGGGGGCCCTGAGGCCAAGCTCGGGACCCCCTGAGACTGAGCGCAGGGGTCCCCCAAGATCAATATTCGGTACTCTGGAGCCCTCGATACCGATTATCGGGGGCCTCCTGAGACCAAGCTCGGGAGCCCCCCCACCGAGACCAAGCTCAGGGGCCCCCGAGATCAATTTTTGTGTTTTTAGTGCATAAGGTCGGCCCAAGGGGGTCCGCGGACCCCAGGGACCCCCTCCCCTGGCTACACCACTGTCAGAACATCTCAAGGGACCCATCCAAGCTCACGGCCGCCAGGTCAGTGGCTGTAAAGCCTTATAGGGGTCCCAGACCATCTCAGGGGCCCTCAGTTCAACACAGAGGCCCATTTTAGCTCTGATGACCAGATAAGCTTAAGGGCCTGGATCATCCAGGGGCCCCTTGCCGGCATATTTGGGGTTTCAGAACAGTCCAGGGTTTCAATTAAAGCTTATAACCCAATTTCAAAGCAGGGGCCCTATTCCTGTGCAGGGGCCTCAGATAAGTTTAGGGTCTTCTGTGCATCACAGGGGATCCAGATTAGCTCAAAGGACAATATTAACTTTACGGTCCCAGCTCAGCTCAGGGGCCCCCCAGGTCGGTGGATATAGGTTTTGGCCAACTCACGGGGCCCTGTTCAAGGTTACGGCTCCTAGCTCAGTTTAGGCATCCTAGAACAGTTCATGCTGCCCAAACCATCTCCGGGGCGCTCAGTTCAGCTCAAAGAGCCCAGATTAACTCGTATGGTATCAGAGGCCAGTTCAGGGGCCCCGAGAAGCTCAGGGGGCCTTAAAATAAACTCATATGACCTCAACTTAGTTTAGGGGCACAGGTAAGTTTAACGGGGTTCCGGGGCAAGCTATCGGGTCAGTTTGAGTTTCTCGCTTGATATTACAGTTGTTAATATTCTTACCTCCGTTGCGGGGGCCCATCACAGAAAAGTGGGGGGGGGCCAGTGGTCCCCCTGGCCCCCCCGGTTCCTACGCCTATGCTCAGTACGGCTCCTCTCGCAGGCAAACCACAGCACAAATGGGCAGCAGTTTGAAAGACAATACAGCACGCCCCGTGTTGAGGAATTAACGTGCCTTACATTCGCGCGTCCCCAGCTATACAATGGTACAGTAACTGTGCAATTGGCTCTCCGATCACCCCTAAACGGGGCGCTTCCTAGCACCTGCTACCTCTTCGCCGGGTCACAAGATCACATTCTCCGCAATCCGATGCCGGCTCAGCTTGCACCGGCACCACCCGCTCAGGTCACGCGACAGCGAGGGTCGTCTCCGCAGACCATTCAGCTTTGTGTTCAGGTCACGTGACAGTGAGGGTCGTCTCCGCAGACCACTCAGCTCCGTGGCAGCAGGGGCGGCAGCATCAGTGACGGATCCAAGGGGGGCCCAGGGGCCCGGCCCCCCCCTTAGCTCCGAAGCGCCCCAGTAAAGCTCAGCTCATATCGCGCGCCGAAGGCGCCCGATATGAGCGGCGCGCCTGTACCCATTTCGTGCGCCAAGATGGTAGATACCACTTATTCCACTTGAATTAACACATACTCCTTAAAACCATGGCAAAGCGCCCCTGCCCAAACACTAGACGCCTTTACTGGTCTTTTGCGCCCCAGTAAAATGTTGAAGATGAAATTTAGAAAGCTAACAAAAGCGCCCCGGCAAAGAAAAAGCGCCACTAGATAGCAAGATTGTGCCATGGGGAATTAATGCACCCCTGAGTAGCCTAGGCGCCCCCTGGATGAAGCGCCCCTGGGTAGCCTAGGCGCCCCCTGGATGAAGCGCCCTACGGATACCATATGCGCCCTTGGCTAGGAAAGGCGCCCCTGGGCAGCAAAGGCAAATCTTGGTAACATAGGTGAACTGGACAGCATAAGCGCCCTTTAGATAGAAATAGGCGCTTTAGGAAAATAAAATGCTCACCTTCGGTAGAAAAAGGCGCCCTTTGATAGCCTAGGCGCCCACTGGAAAAAGCGCCCTACGGATGTCATTTGTCATATGCACCCTTGGATAGCAAAGGCGCCCCTGGACAGCAAAGGCGCCCCTGGGTAGCAAAGGCGCCCCTAGGAAGGCACCCCTTCGATAGAAACCCGCCTTTGGATAGCCTAGGCGCCCCCTGGATGAAGCGAACTACGGATATCATATACGCCCTTGGCTAGGAAAGGCGCCCCTGGGCAGCAAAGGCAAATCTTGGTAACATAGGTACCCCGGACAGCATAAGCGCCCCTTAGATAGAAGTAGGTGCTTAAGCAAAATAAAATGCTCACCTTGGGTAGAAAAAGGCGCCCTTTGATAGCCTAGGCGCCCAGTGGAAAAAGCGCCCTAAGGATGTCATATGCACCCTTGGATAGCAAAGGCGCCCCTGGACAGCAAAGACAACCCTGGATAACACAAGTGCTGTGGACAGCAAAGGCGCCCCTAGGATGGCAGCCCTTCGATAGAAAAACCGCCTTTGTATAGCCTAGGCGCCCCTGGATGAAGCGCCCTACGGATATCATATGCGCCCTTGGCTAGGAAAGGCGCCCCTGGGCTGCAAAGGCAAATCTTGGTAACATAGGTGCCCTGGACAGCATAAGCGCCCCTTAGATAGAAATAGGCGCTTTAGAGAATAAAATGCTCACCTTGGGTAGAAAAAGGCGCCCTTTGATAGCAAAGGCGCCCCTGGACAGCAAATACAACCCTGGATAACACAAGTGCCGTGGACAGCAAAGGCGCCCCTGGGTAGCAAAGGCGCCCCTAGGAAGGCACCCCTTCGATAGAAAAGCTGCCTTTGGATAGCCTAGACGCCCCCTGGATAAACTAGGAGCCCTAGAAGGAAAACGAGCGCCCCACTGGGAAGTACAGGCACCCTCTGTATAACATAGATGTCCCTTATCCACCTTCAGCTGCCCTGCATTGGAGCAGCGCCCCCCCAAGAGCAAAGGCGCCCCTGGACAAAAAGCCGCCTCCTGGTATCAAAGGCGCTCCTAGATAACATATGCGCCCCTTAGATAGGAATAGGCGCTCCAGGAAAGCAAAATGCGCCCCTTGGTTAAGAAAGGTGCCCTTGGATAGCAAAGGCGTCCCTGGACAGCAAAGGCAAATCTGGGAAACATAGGTGCCCTGGACAGAATAGGAGCCCCTTAGATAGAAATAGGCACTTCAGGAAAATAAATGCAACCCTTGGATAGAAAAAGTGCCCTTTGATAGTCCAGGCGCCCACTGGATAAAGCGCCGACGGATATCATATGCACTTTTAGATAGCAAAGGCGCCACTGGACAGCAAAGACAACCCTGGATAACACAAGTGATTTGGACAGCAAAGGCGCCCCTGGATAGCAAAGGCGCCCCTAGGAATGCACCCCTTCGAAAGCAAAGGCGCCTTTGGATAGCCTATGCGCTCCCTAGATAAACTAGGTGCCTGAGAAGGAAAATGAGCGCCCCATTGGAAAGTACAGGCTCCCCCTGTATAACATAGATGTCCCTTATCCATCTTCAGCTACCCTGGATTGGAGCAGCGCCCCTCAAGAGCAAAGGCGCCGCTGGACAAAAAGGCGTCTCCGTATATCAAGGGCACTCCTAGATAATATATGCACTCCTTACATAGAAATAGGCACTTCAGGGAAGTGAAAGGCGGCCTTTGGTTATGACGGCGCCCTTGGACAGCCTAGGCGCCCTCTGCATAAAGCGCCCTACAGATATCATATGCGCCCTTGGATAGCAAAGGCGCTCCTGGACAGCAAAGTTAACCCTTCTTGAAATAGATGATCTGGACAGCATAGGCGGCCATGGATAAACTAGGCGCCTGAGAAAGAAAACAAGCGCCTCACCTGAGAGTACAGGCGCCCCCAGGATATCATAGGTGTCCCTTTCCATCTTCAGCTGCCCTACTGTCTATGGTTTGGCACACCTGTCTGACAGTCGCGCGCTCTGTTACAGGGCTCGAGCGCTCAATTTGAGCATGGACTGCCTTTAACCACATTTCATTAACCTATAACTGAAGGCTTAGTGCTCCATCGCTGCAACCGGGTGCCTTTTTCAGTATGTGTGCCCCGTTTCCGAGAACGCTGCCCTCACCAACCAGCAGTCCTCCCCGCTGAGCAGATGAGCGCCTCTTTCTGATAACAAGGCACTTTATTTTAGTGTTCGAGCGCCTTATTTCAGAATTCTTATTGCACCTTAGGTGCACCTAAGTCTTATTCTCCATCTATTTTGGGCTCCTCCTGGATTGCAGAGGCACCCCCTCAAGTGCAAAGGCGCACCTGGATAGAAAAGTGCGCCCCATGTTTGCAAAGGCGCTCCAAGATAGCATATGTTCCCCTTAGATGGAAATAGGCACTCCAGGAAAGTAAAATGCTCCCTTTGGGTAGCAAAGGTGCCCCTTAACAGCGAAGGCAGCCCTAGATAACAAAGGTTCTCTGGACAGCATAGGTGCCATTGGATAAACTGGTGCCCGGAAGAGAAAAATAGCGCCTCACCGGAGACAAAAAGCACCCAAGGATAACGTAGGGGCATGTATTTCAATCATGTCTGTGATTGAAAAATACACCTAGACAGCATATGCGCCCCTGGATAGAAAGACACCCCTGGGCAGAAACGGCGCCCCTGGAAAGCAATAGTGCGCCCCTGTGGAGAAAAAACCGCCTCCTGAATAACCTAGGCACCGCCGCCGAAATATCCGATGCCCGTGGATAGAACAGACTGCCTTGAATAAAACAGCGGCCCTGGATAGTAAAGGCGCCCTTTGATAGCATAAGCGTTCCTTAGCAACAATATGGGCGCTACATGAGCTCAAGGTTCACGTGCACCTAAGCCCAATAATAGAGCAATCAATCGATGCCGAAGCACTCCTTAAAGCACGGGCGCCAAATTTCCTAAGAAGTAAAGGCGCCTCTGGGTAGCAAAGGCGACCCTCGACAGTGGTGTAGGTATTCCTGAATAACAGCAGCGTCCCTTGATAAGAATAGCCCCAAGATGGCACAGGTACCCTGTTGATAGGAAAAGCGCCCCTGAATATCAGAGGCACCCTCTGAATGAGGTGCCCATGGAGAGCATAAGGGCGCCCTATGCATAGCAAATTGCCGCCCTCTGGATAGCCTAAGTGCCCCTTGCATAGGGTAGGCGCCACTGGGTAGTATAGGTTACCTTGAATAAAAATACGCCCCTCAATACCATGGTGAACCTGGATAAGAAAAAGCTCCCCTTGGGAACTGGGTATCAAAGGCACCCCCGGAACAGCAATGATGCCCCTGGATAGCTAGGTTGCGTCCATTGGGGAGCGAAGGCGCCCCTGGGTGGCACAGGTGCCTCATCAAAGCAAAGGCCCCCCCCAGAGAGCATAGGTGTCCCTGATGAGCACAGGTACTCCTGGGCAGCCCCTAAATGACGTTGCATAATGTTACGATTCCTATTATGACGTATGCTATTATATCAGAGTAAAGGTTATTCAGTGTTTAGGTCAAGGTTACAGGTCAATTTTAAAGGTCACTGGCCTTGATGATCAAGGCTTGATCAAAGGTCATTGGTAAGCTTGGGCACAGCGCTATTTATAGCGTAAATTAGGCATAATATGTTGGGTTGTGTCGTAATAGGTCAATGCCCTTGAAGGACCTTGACCCCAAAAATTGCACACATTGTTTAGAGCCTTCCCTTTTGGCCTCAGCCCTGTTCTAGAGTATTCGAGCCCCGTTCCGGCCCGTTGGGGGGGTGCTTGAACACCCCCTCGAGGTCTCCCAGTGGCACGAAAAAACGTCGGCGCGAAGCGACACAGTACTTGTCACACCTTATCATTGATCAATTCCGCAACTTTCCCTCAAAATTTAAGGTTGCGTCATCTCAGGTCAGGTCACCAGTGCAGGTCAAGTGACCTCACCCCAAAAAATGTTTAAGTTGGCGTAAGTAAGAAAAGGGTGAATCTATCGAATTCAAACTTGTACCATATAATGGGCCCAAAAAGTACTAATACATTTATTGCGTGATTTTTCCCATCGATGGCCTAGGGACAGGTACGAATCATGACCTCTCCATTGAAAATGCATGGGGTAAAACGGAAGTTTGCCAAAAAATTGCTCTATGTCTGCAGACGCCGCTTGGAATACCTTCGGATTCCCCACATCATGGTATCCTAGGCCTCTTTATCGGTTCATCTTGCAAGTTTAGACATGTTACCTCTGAGAGTTCATCTGGGGCTTCCTAAGCAGGTTTTAAGACTTGGGTTAATTGCTTTGCAGGAAATATTGATAAAACCCGTATTTTGATACCATTTTTTATTGCTATTGTGAGTTGATTCATATGCATACTGACTATGCTAGGCTAAATGGTGACCTTGACCAAGCCTTAGGTCAGGTCATTTTTATGTTTTGACCTAGTATAGTCATATTATGCATTATTTGATGATTCGCCGTAACGAGAGGAAGCGAAGTGTGCCTAAAAATGATTCTAGCTCAACTCTGGCAGATGCTATAGTATATACACAGAGACATGTTGTAAGCTTTGTCTCGGGGAGGGGCCCTAGCGCTGATCGCGAGAAAAATCCCCAATGGCCCCCAGGGGCCCTCAGGGAGTCAGGAAATCTGGCGTGGGTGGAATCCGGTAGGAGGGATTTTGGGTCTCCAAAATCAGCTGAGGGGTCCGTGCCAGTTAAGGGGGCCCCAGATAAGGGCCCCCGACGAGCTCATTTGACCTCAGCGCCAACACAGGATTCTCAAGACCAGCGTGGGGTGCCTACCTATTTAAACGGTTTCTAAATAAGCTCAGGAACCCAAAACTAACCCAGGGGTCCAATTTTCAACTCATGGGGCCCAGACACTCTGAGGGGAACCTGCAGAAGCTCAGAAGGCCCATAAAACTAATAGGGCCAGACTAGCTGGGTGCCTCGACGAACTAGTGCCCAGATACGTACAACGGGCCCCAAACAAGCTGAAGGGATCTATATCAGTTAAACGAAAACAATACCAACCCAGGGGACCCTGACCAGCTTAAGGGACACTAATCCAGCTTGGGGCTCAGAGCTCAGAGCTCCAGCTTTTAGCTCAGAGGGCCCAGGACCGATTGAGGGGGCCCTATATCAATAAAAGGGCCCAAAAAGCTTAATAGTCTTCAGCGGCGACATATAGGTTTCAAGTTCAGTGTGAGAGCCTGGTTAACTAAAGCGGTCCCAGATCAGCTGAGGGGACTCGATATAAACTCAGGGAAGTCACCGAAAACTCAGGGGCCCAGGCCCGCAGAGGTTCTGCGGCCTATGAGGCTCAGGTTAGCGTCAATCGGCTATTTCAGTATGGAGCCATTAGCCAGGACAACTGTGATAAGTGGAGGTGGTGGATACGTCACCTCAGTTTTTACCATGACCGAATATAACTGTATTATTTGCTCATCGTGCTTCAGTTAGTGTCAGTGGGTGCTTTCAGCATTTTCTACCACGGTACCAGTCGTTAGCTGGCCCGAAATATGCTTGATCGTAAACGTGAACATGTATGTATGTATGTATGTATTTTATTTCTTATTCATACACACAAAAGAGCACAACAATGTAAGGCAGGATTGGCGCAGAAGCACAAAGCTTAAATCGTGGCGCCTCTCCTGCAATTGGGTTTACATGATACTACACAATATGAGTACCAATATACACAAATACACAAATTACCACTGGAAATACCCGCCGCCTCGGGTCTTTTAAAGTCCCGCGTCACGCGCTCACCCAACGTCAGCCTACAGCCGCGCCGCAGCCCGCTCGCCCGCCGCACCCCGAGCTGCCAGGGCCGCCACGATATAATTTTGCACACTGTTGGCCACTGCCCTGCCTTCCTCGTTGCTTAGTGTTTGGCCGTGTATGAGGATTTTCTCAGTGTTTAAGTTGATTGGCAGGATATCTCTATGTAGGATGTTTCGAACGATTGCGAAGAGTTGTTGTCTTTTTCATTGTATAATGGACAGTGCATTAGGAAATGTCGGGAGGTTTCTTCGGGAGAGCCGCATGGGCATGAAGGTGAATGTACTTTTTGAACCTGGTATTGGTAAGAGTTTAGGGGAGTGTGCCTGTTCTCAGTCTTGCGTGTAGTTGATTTCCGGTTTTTGATCCCATAAAATAGTACTTTGGAGGGGGTGCTGAGCAGCAATGGTTGTTTAAGAGTGTTTTGAATTTAACAAGAGATGGTTCCACGCGAAAGGTAAGTGGAAGCGAGTTCCATTTCTTGATCGTTGCAGGCAAAAAGAGCGTTGGAAAGCCGTTGTTTTGGTGGGAGCTAGTGTATGTGTTGTAGCGTTTCTAAGGTTTGTATTTGTAGCATCAGTACGATTTTGGGGGAGAAGTTCATTTGCGTATTCTGGTAGGTTTTGTGAACTGTAAACAAGCTTGTGGTAAAAAGTCAGTCTGTGTGTTTCGCGTCTCTGTGCCAGTGAGTCCCATCCTAACTCTTTCCGTAATTTGTCGGTAGGTGTTCTCAGTGGGGTCCCAGTTATCAGTCGAGCGATGCGATTTAGCTGTCTCTCCAGTCTCAGTTCGTCGGATGCAGTCAATTTTCCGTGGTAAACAATGTCACAATAGTCATGGAATGGTTGGATGTAGGTGGAGTATATTTCGCATAGAACCTGCTTTGGTATATATTTTGATATAGCGTAGAGTGGGCTCATGGCAATATTAGTCTTCTTGATTATCGTATTTATGTGCTCGTGGAATTTTAGGTTCTGGGATAGCGTCACCCCAAGGTGCTTGTGCGTCTGGACAATGGGAATGTCATGTTGGGAGAATTTGAGTTGCAAGTTACGTGGAAGAAACATGTCCTCACTGAGAGGAAGCTTTCATGAAAATAAGCATTTACAAATCCTTTTTTAAACGCGTTCTTCATTGACACTGGCCGCCTTTTGGGTGTTAAATTGGCCAGTGGCGGATCCAAGGGGGAGGGGAAAAAGGCATTCCCCAAACGAAAAAGCTCGGGGCAAAACTGCGTTTTCGCCCCCAAAGCGATCGACCTCCTTTTTTCCCTACTCCTTCTTAGTTTATAAGCGAGATTTTGGTGTTCCAACTCTCAACTTCAAACAGAACATAAGTTGATAAGATGTTCCCTGGCCTGTCCCCTCGAATCCGGAAATGTAAAAAAACACTGAAGATTATATATTCAGGCACAGCCCTTCATCAGAATCATGGAGTAAATATCAATAATTCTCAGTTATAGTATAGCCAGACCTCCATAGTATAGCAAGTCATAGTATAGCCAGCCTTGGATAGGAAGAAGTATCTCGAGCCCATATTTTTCACCCCGTGAAGTTTTTTTGGCTTTTCGCCTCAAATACCCAAAATTCTACGGGCAAGTGATATTGGTAGCGCAGCTTTTTACTGCGTGATGTTTTTTTTTTTGCTTTTCGACTTTGGTTTGCTCCTCCCAAACCGACCGGCTAGATCCGCCACTGAAATTGGCGCCCCTCAGGTTCGGCGCCCCAGGTTCGGCGCCCTCCGAGCCTGGGCCCCCCTTAACGAAATCCTAGATCCGTCACTGGGCAGCATACAGAGACAACGGTAGGAAAACATACAAGATAAAAGTATGAAAGACAGGTCCCCCAGTTAGATATAACGCGGCACATACGCTAATGATGACGATGGCGGAAAGGCCAGGCCTTCCGCTGATCTTAGCCTGGACGCGGTGCTGCATATGGCGCCGGGGTGACTTAATGCTCGCCCGAAATACGGCCCTTGAATGTGCAAAATGGAGCTCGGATAATTTTGAACAAAGGTTTCACAAACGTGCTAAATTTGGCATCAAATCTTTTAAAGTCGCGCATCCCTAAACGTATGCAAAGGCGCTATCACAATGCAATAGGGCCTCAACTATCGCCCCTGAACGATGCGCTGCGTGACATCTGCTACCCCTTCGCTGGGTCACAAGGTTACATTGCCCGCATTCCGATGTCAGCCCAGCTCCACCCCCTCAGGTCACGTAACGGCGAGGGTCGTCTCCGACATGACAATGTGTGGAAAGCTAAACATGTTTGCTCCTAGAAGCATCATTTGATAGGTTGGCATCAGTATTCAGTTTTGGAAAAAACTGCCAAGCTATGCACAGCCAACCCGGGTTCGAACCAGCATTCTCTGTAAGAGTTCGTAACGCCCTACCCACTACACCACGGCTCCGCACGCTGCCGCCACCCCACTAGTCCGGACAGGCGACCCGTTTGGAGGTCACGTGACTCTGCCGCCAGTACCTCCGACTGATCGAGGACACTCGCGGTGACGGAATCTGGCGTTGAACGCTGGAGTGGGCCAGAAAGTAATTTCAAGAGAAGCGCTGGCATCCCAAAATATTGTTGAAATCGATGTTTCGGAACAGTTAAGATACAACAATCCGCTGTAACCACTGTGACGTCCCTATCACAGGTAAGATGGTGCTGCAAAGTGTCAAGAGACCGATCATGTTGAGGGGCTGGCTCATCAGTCATTAATTAGTTTGAGTTCTGCATCCCTTGCACCTCATGGGTGAATTCAGGGAAGGCAAGTGAGGGCACTTGCTCCCTTCCCTAGATTGAGCCTCGACGCCCCTTAATGGTCGCGGCTTCTCCTAAAATGTCAGTGGCGCCATGATAAACTTTCGTTTGCCACCCGTTTACTCTTTCCGTCAGGATGCAAATGAGCACCCCACGATAGGTTTTGGTTTATCACCCCTCCCCTTCTGGCTCAGATGGCGACCCGCTTTCAATCATGCGTCGTCCCATAAAAAATCCTGTATTTGCCCATTCTGCAACCCCGACAACCATGTTATCCCCACTCCTGCCAACTTTCTGGCGATAATGTGACCTCTGCTCCCCCCTCCACCTCCTGGCAGTAATACTACCCTAAAACACACGGACCTGCCTCCAATGGTATTTGGGGTTCAGCTCTCAATAGTGGGGAGGGATACTTGGTGGCCCACCGCAGCGGAACCGAGAAATTACCATTATGGTGCTTCGCCTCTCTGTCGGGGAGGCTCAAATACAGGAGTTGCCACGACTGAAAGTGAAAGCATTGGGTCACCCCACCCTCCCCGGCTGACCCCAGCCTCATCGGTCCGACCCGCTAACCGCTGGGGAGGTCGACCAGCCGAACAGGCCACGCCCTCAGACATGTGGTTCCCAAACTTCATTTTTCCGCCTGGTCGGACACCCCTGGAACGGAACGATACTTTCGCAACAGACTGTACACACAATTGGGAACCCTAACCACAGCTCCCCCCCCCACCACTAAACTTCTATCTCACATATCAACAAAAGGGAGAAAAATTGCAATGTCAACATAGTATTTGGATCTACCTAAAATGTGTTGGTAAAGTGGACCTTAGGTAGCATTTTTATAAACACCTCAAATGCTTAAAATTTGCATCCCACTCACGATCATCATCTGCCTGGTCATTCCTTCTTGCAGTAAAAACTCAGAGGCAACTAGCCTGCATAGATGTAAACTTATTTCTATTGGCCTAATAGGTACGGAGGTATTGGACTTCACATACCAAAGAAAGATCCAGTGTAGTCAAAATCCTGCTTTAACTCTATGCAGTTCAGGTCCTGTGTGTTGCTTACCACCACTGGTAGTAAGCAACACACCCCCAACCAGCGTTTTTCGAAGTCTATTTCTTTCTGAGATTTGCTGTGATTTTCTGAGATAAGAAGGGGGTCTACTCGGCCCCCTCCAGTGCACGTTAGTGCCAGGCTCCTCTCCAGGGTGGGTGTTAACACTTCGTGGAGGACTGCATTAGCACGCATTTGCTATCTGACAATATTGATATGATAATTTGATCATGAAAACTCACCTGAATCACTGTTGTTGCCAGCCTGTTGCTCGCGCCAACTCTCCCAACTTCCTCCAGCTCCAAATCTATCTAACCAATCTAGGGCACAAATAAGCTAAGGCACAAGCAGGCTAAGGAATGAAAAACCAAGCTTGATATGGGAAAGTGCACCAGTCTTACAATAGCCTACATTCATCTTAGATTAGCCATGGGCAGCAATATTTATTCTAGCTAGTTTTAGCCTGCACTTATCTCAAATATACCTAATAAATATGCCCTCAAAATAAGTGGTTTCCCGCCTGCTTTTTGGCAGGCTCTACATCACATAAACATTTCTAACTTGTCTTGTCGCTGTTGCGCAGTTTAAGTAGAATTGCTGCCCAGCTATGTTTATTTTTTCACTCACTTAGTACTTTTATTAGTAGCTTTTAGGCGTACTTAATACTAAATTCGAAGAAATAGGGGCCGCTAAATCGAAGAGACTCAAACTGTAAAGCTGATTTAACCTGAAAAAATGGACAGAGAAGTACTTGATAAAGTATCTGCGTTATCTTTAATGCCTTAACACGCGCATTGACGGGGGTCTGAGCCACCTTCGCATTGACGGGGGGGGCGGGTACCCGCCCCCCTAAGATCTCGAGAACCACGGTAGGTAGCGAAAAACGGTAAACGGCGTTGGGCTGCCCATCCACTTCTCCATCGAAAACATTTGAACCATTTTTTTGTCAGGTCACATTTAAGGTCACGAGAGGTCAAAACATGCCCGTCATAGGGATAACATGTAAATTCAGTTTTTCGGCCTTTAAATCTGAACAAGTAAAGATAGAGCAAAACGACTTGAACTATATGAATCCTCTTAGCAAGCCGAATCGAATGATATATAATTTGACCTTGCTAGGTCAAATCAAAGATTTGACCTGACCTGAGGTCAGGTCAGGGTCAAATTATATAAAATGCATATCATTAGAACCGCAAAGCCCAGGCGAGTCTAATGCAGCTAAAATAAATGCTCTATCACCCTTCATTACTGAGTTATTCCGTAAAAACCATTTTTCCCATGTATTTCCAATGGAGAGGTCATGCCTCGTACCTGACCTTAGGTCATCGATATCAAAAATACCGGAACATATTTTAGAGAACTCGGTGGGGCCATTATGTGATATGAGTTTCAATCGGATAAGTTCACCCTGCTCCGACTTATGCTATCTTAAACTTTGAGGTCGGGTCACTTGACCTGTAATGGTGACCTGACCTGAGATGACCTAACCTTAAAATTTTCACAGAAGTTGTAAAAATGATGAGGGAAAAGGTATACCAAGTACGGCGGCGCTACGCGCCGCCGTTTTTCTACTATCTCCGAAAAACCCGAGGGGGGCGGGTACCCGCCCCCCGTCAATGCGCGTGTTAAATATGCCCACAATCGTGTATTTCTCGAAAAAATTGACCGTCACATTTCGGGTATCTAGGCGCAAACTTTCTGCAAACTACTAACAATCGGCACCATTGGGCTGCATGTTAAAATCTGGCAACTGTGACAGCGGTTTGCGGATTTTCTGCAGCGGGGGTCCCTCGTTTTAGTAGAAACTGAACCCAGTACCAATATTGTATCACTAATGGTACGCTGTGCAATTGAAGAACAGAGCTGCTAAGTTAAAATGTTTCCTAAACGCTTCATTCTCTATTTCGAAAATATGTGGTTTGATTTTGAGCCATACAGTCAGGATCACTATTTTGTCACAATTATGCACCTCAATTTTCGTAAATGTGTCACAAACTCCTGTAGCCGAGTTGGCAAGTTTCTGCACCTCTGGTCTCCGAGTCAAGAGCAATGCTCGGGGGCCTCAAACAGATGTTCGATGCCCCTAAAATGTATACCTTTATCAATCCCAGGAAATCCACCTCAGTGGGCGTCATATTCTCAACACAGGCACATCTACCCGAGCACTTTTTCCGAGACCCTCCGATCTTGGTCCCGAGCAGTGGTCTCGGGGCCCCCAAGGGTGATATTCGGGAGCTCCCAAGACCGATATTCGGGTCTCCCAAGACCAATGTCCCTGGCCCCCGGGAGTGATGTTCGAGACCAATGTTTGGGGGCTCCCGAGACTGATTCCCGAGGGCCAAAAGATCGGGGGCCCCGAGAAGGATGCTCGGAGCCCCAAGAATGTTCGGGAACCCAAAATACAGATGCTCAGAGGTCCCCGAGAGCGATTCTCTGGGGCCCTCCAAGACTGATTATCGGGGTCCCTGAGACCAAGCTGGGGGGAGCACCAACACCCATATTCCTGCTTTACAGTGAACAGTAAGCCCAAAAGGAGTCCACGGACCCCCTAGGCTACGCCATTGCCCCAGCCCCACCTATATCAAACCAAAGCAGGCCCCAAGCAACCATGTTCTCTAGTTGTCGGCATCGTAGAGGAAAGGGATTATGTAACTGAATTGACAGCATTTTGTATCCTCTTTCTCAAAACTTACTCCATACTTTAAGAGCAGTCAGTTTTAAAATAGCAGTGGCATAAATAAACAGAGCAAGAAGTCCCAAAACAACTCAGCGTACAAAGAGTGCCAAATGAGGACCAGCACAATAGGCAGCAGGCCAAACATAATTTTTCGCTAAAATAATAGTTCTACATGTGAAAGATTGTGCGATAGCATATTGAGGGATAACATTGTACCTGACCATTCCCAAAATGTGCAAGAGTTTAAGAGTGCAAAAATATGCAAAATCATGTATACAGTTTTGCATCCTGCACAATACACCTCAATTGAGCCAGATATGTGGGTGAGCTTACTTTCCATCCAATCATGAATATTCCCTTCATATTTTCTATCTAGACAGCTTTCTTAAAGCTGTCATAAAAATTTGCCTGTATTTGATAAAGTTTAAGTGACTTCCCCAATCCCCTCTCCCACAGTCCCAAATGCTTTAAGCCCATTCCAAACCTATACACCTGCTGCTTCAGCAAAAAGTAATAACACCTACAATGTTTCACAGACAAGGCAGGAGCCACATTAAGAGGATTTGTTGCATGATTGTAAAGGTATGCTGAATGAAAATATTTTTTTGTCATTTATCAGCCAGTTACACTGACTCTGCTTTAACTTATGATCTGATGAATGCACTACAGTCCCAAGCAATCCTGTCTGTGTATGACACAGGCAGAAAGAACATGGCTTGTCTAGATAAAATCTTGTTATGGCAGCTCTTTGATTTGTCAAACATTTTTAGGTCCCTACAGCTGGCCAGCCAAGATCAATTTTCTCTTTCTAAATGCTTAAAATAATATAAATACTAATATCAAGATATATTTTGCAGGTTGTTGATCATTGAACACAGCAAATCTTGCAACAGTTACCATTATGTTGGCTTTAAACATTTCATTCAATAGTTTATTCACATTTATGAAGCATTTTGAATCACTGCTAGAGAAAAGCACATCATGCTAATCATTGCTTAATCTCCCAAAACGCTTCTTCAAACCAGACTTCTATCATTTTTTATTCACTAGCATTTCAAGCCAAGGGACATTGGGGAGGTAAATGTTTTTTTAACTGAAGCAGTGGCACTCCTTCCTTCTTTTCCTATATGGAGTAATACACACTGTTTACCTGCGAATGAAAAGCCACAATAAATCACATATGCTGTCCTCAAATGCCCACAACCACCAACATACTTCACCTATCCACCATGTTAAAATATACATCTGGTGGTTTATCCCTGCTTGCCCCAGCACCACAAGTTCTGCCCCCAAGTATGTTTGTGCCCTGCATTTTCTTTTGCTGACCCCTATCTGAAAAAAATTGGCAGACTGCTGAAATTTTACACTCACAGCACAAATATTTCCATGTACATACATACCTTCACCATGGAAATACCTCAAAAATCATTATTGTCACATTTAAATGATTTTATATTTGTGATGCTTGCATGAGTTCTCGGTGGCGCTCACCATCCAGAGTGTGCTAGTGGTGCCCCACAGACACAAAAACCTATCTCAAGATGGTAGGTCTGAATCCACATATGAACATCAATGCTTCACATGATTTATCATATATGCATGAGCTAAGCAGGTACTAAAACTGCTCACTATGCCCAATAATCACCCTAATAAGATGTTGAAACCTGACACAATCTGCTTACCTACTGTTCTTCCCCCACAGACTGCCCCACACTGGTCTTGACCCCCCATCCCTACTAGTCATAGCCACCCCCAAAAGCTACCTCCTAAACAACTCAAACTACAAGTTCTTATTCTTGTCATTGTGCCAATCCACAACTTTTTGCAGACTAGAAGTGGGATGTTTTTCAGTTATCAAATCTAGATATTGACGCCCAACACACTCCAAAGATGAAACAAAAAATATGTTTTGCTTCAAGTAGGCACTGCATGAGGCAGGCCTGGAGGTCTCTGTGAGTTGATACTGGCACAGCACTACAAGCCCTATATAAAGTCTATGGGAGATCCAAATTCAGGGGGTCCGAGGGTTGATCCAAGGGGGCCAAAGGGGTTGTTGCCCCCAACAAAGCCCAAAATAGTGTCTTTTGCCTACCAACAGATCCAAATTTAGGCCCTTTTAAAATACTATATTTTCGGGATTTCTTGATGGAGCCCCCTCCAAACATTGATTTCGTTCCTCCAAAAGTTGCTCCTGGTTCCGCCAATGAGGGGTCCGACCCCCAAGGATTTCCACGCACGGGCTTAGAGAGATAGGTATCTAGGTACCCAGTTACAAGTGCCCCACTTGAGTCCCCGACTCGGCATACCAGTAAGCACAGCAGCAAAGTCTACCTTCACTGCAGAACTTACATATATTAGGTTTAAGCAGTATTTCTATATCATACTTAGTACCAACATACCTGACTGATCAACACCTATACTTTCACCACCTTGCCACCACATGCGGAAGAAAGATAGCAACCGATATTTTCCTTCCTCTTCCTTGCCTTTCCGCTCTCTATATTTTTCCAGCGCCTAATGATGATGTATAAATAAATATCTACAGCGCGCCTAATACGGCGGCGGCTGGCGCAGTGCGGTGAAGGCCGAGCCGCTCAGCTGATTATAGCAGTGATGTGTTCGACCACGGAAGGAGAAGTGAATACGGCTGGTGACATAGCCTGGGGTCAATGGTGACAATGGCACTTTATCACCATTCGTGTCACCAGCCCATGCTGAGAGATAGGCGAGGGCGTGAACTTTTTCGAGCCCAGGATCGAATATGGTTCGAATAATTCACCGCATTTACCAAATATGGTTAGTCGAACATAGCTTATGGCGCAGACGGTTAAAATGGGCCAACCAAGTCAATCCAGATTTTGCAGTGTATGAGAATTAGAGGTGCCATTTTTGTGAATCGACTTGTGACTTTTGTCACCCGGTTGAACTCCAGCTGTCACCATTTAGAATGGCAAAATGGCAACTTTTTCGACCCCTGTGGCTGATGCTCCTTAGACACCGCTTCAAACTCGTGATTTTAGGTTTTGAGGTCTGGTCGCTAGACCTTGAATAGCTCCTTGACCTGGTATGACCTGACCAAAAAATTGGCAAGATGCGTAAAATTGACCAGGGACAAGTTACTGTAAGTTTCGTTGTTCTGCGTCTGTTCATTTTTGCGTTATCAGGGGAAAACCGGGACTCGGGAGGGTAGGTGAATTTCACCCCCCCCAGAGGGGCGCGTGTTAACCCTGTTCATACTTATATTTTTTGGGATATAAGGTGACTTGACCTGCTCTAGTGATCTGACCAGACCTGGACCCAAAATATTGTTCGCCGCATGCGAACACGATCAGAGAGAAGGTATCCGAAGTACGACAATGCCGCGCGCCCCCATTTTCAGGCCCGCTTCAAATAATCCGAAGGGAGCCCGGTTACCAGCAGCCCATTCCAATGCGCTTGTTTATCCTGCCGACTGCCGCCTCCGCCGCTGAAAATTCAAGGGGGCACCGTGCCCCGGTCCCCCAGTTCCGCCGCCAGTGCCAGCTATTCTGTCCAAAGCATTGCATTACAAAGGTTTTTTTAGAGATCTTACAGTATGGTCCATTTATGAAGAGTTAATGATCCATTTTTAATTTAAGACTTATGTGGCGCGCGAGCAAAGTTGTTGATTTCTGTTGTTGTTCGTGATGCGTGATGAGGAGATGAGGAGGTGATGAGAATGAGATCTCTTCTTTGATGATGAGGAGGTGCAAGCAAGCATTTCTCAAGATACACCTATACCTTAGGGGTCTTTCTGTCGAAGAACCGGCAAACAGTAAAAATCAGTGTCTCTATGTCTCTATTGCTTTTTAAAAATAAACACGAGTCGCGGCATCGTGGTGTTCTTAGGCTGCCCTGTTCTTAGGTGTGAGTGTGGGCCGGTGCTGTCACATATTGACATGCTATATTACCGAGGTTATTACCGGCAGTAGTGTTTGTGTAGTGCCTATGACCTAGGTTCCATGACCGAATTGCTGTCCGTATTGGGCTGTCAATCCACTCCATTAAGGGCCTTTGCTATTTCCCTAGCACTTTTGCACTATCTGTCTGTGCTTAAGTGCCAGTGAAATAATGCTTAACACGCGCATTGACGGGGGTCTGAGCCACCTTCGCATTGAGGGGCGGGTACCCGCCCCTAAGATCTCGAGAACCACGGTAGGTAGCGAAAAACGGTAAACGGCGTTGGGCTGCCCATCCACTTCTCCATCGAAAACATTTGAACCATTTTTTGTCAGGTCACATTTAAGGTCACGAGAGGTCAAAACATGCCCGTCATAGGGATAACATGTAAAATTCAGTTTTTGGGCATTACATCTGAACAAGTAAAGATAGAGCAAAAACGACTTAAACTATATGAATCCTCTTAGCAAGCCGAATCGAATGATATATAATTTGACCTTGCTAGGTCAAATCAAGGATTTGACCGGACCTGAGGTCAGGTCAGGGTCAAATTATATAAAATGCATACCATTAGAACCGCAAAGCCCAGGTGAGTCTAATGCAGCTAAAATAAATGCTCTATCACCATCCGTTACTGAGTTATTCCGTAAAAACCATTTTTCCCATGTATTTCCAATGGAGAGGTCATGCCTCGTACCTGACCTTAGGTCATCGATATCAAAAATACCGGAACATATGCTAGAGAACTCGGTGGGGCCATTATGTGTTATGAGTTTCAATCTTATAAGTTCACCCTGCTCCGACTTATGCTATCTTAAACTTTTTTGAGGTCGGGTCACTTGACCTGTACTGGTGACCTGACCTGAGATGACCTAACCTTAAATTTTTCACAGAAGTTGTAAAAATGATGAGGGAAAAGGTATACCAAGTGCGGTGGCGCTCACGCGCCGCTTTTCTACTATCTCCGAAAAACCCGAGGGGGGCGGGTACCCGCCCATCAATGCTGGCGTGTTAAAGGTGTCAATTGTTCCATCGTTATAATGATTGGTGGTCCCATCTGGATTGTATTATACCCATGGAAATCAAGCCATCCATTGCCTTGATTTATTTTGCCTTTTTTAGGAAGCTACGCTTGTGAATCCATTTAAGTATATTATTACATCATCATCCTATAAAACCAATATATGATTTTTATATAGGAAGCTGCTATATTTGAGATGCTACACATCTTTCACAGAACTGCACAATTCAGTGGCTGTGCTATCACTTTTCGAGAGTGTAAGTAAAGCAAGTAGTGGTGTGGTGGTCTAGTGGCTACTCCTTAGAAAGTTCCTCTGAAGCAGCTCCTGAGGTAGCTAGCCTGAGATCTGTGGAGGGGTATTATGGTAGAAGCAGATCACATCTCGCGGTTCAAAAGGATCACATCAGAAGGTCCACAGTGCATATGTTCTACTGCTCAAAATGTCTAACTTAAAAAATTCCAACATTCAAAAGGTCCAAAGAGGCATGCTCAGATGCATGAGAGTGGGGTGCATGATGCCACAGAGGAGTGCTAAGACACCTCTGTGGCATCATAATAGGAGGCAATGAGGGTTAGGTTAGGTTAGGTTAAGTTAGGTTAGGTTAGGTTAGGTTAGGTTAGGTTAGGTTAGGTTAGGTTAGGTTAGGTTAGGTTAGGTTAGGTTAGGTTAGGTTAGGTTAGGTTAGGTTAGGTTAGGTTAGGTTAGGTTAGGCTAGGCTAGGCTAGGCTAGGCTAGGCTAGGCTGAGCTAGGCTAGGCTAGGCTAGGCTAGGCTAGGCTAGGCTAGGCTAGGCTAGGCTAGGCTAGGCTAGGCTAGGCTAGGCCAGGTTAGGTGAGGTCAGGTCAGGTCAGGTCAGGTCAGGTCAGGTCAGGTGTGTATGCCCTTAGTCCCTCTTTCCTAGTCTGGGGATATCATCAACCCCCTTTCCAGAATCTGAGTGTGCCTCTAGTCTGGGTACCACTTTTTGAAATGTTTTAGAAATATCCCCATATTCTGCAAGAAAATCCCTAGAGATGAAACAGATGGAGGGAGGGGAAAGTTTGACTAGTGTAAAGTGGTACCCAGACCAGAGGCATACTCAGATTCTGGACAGAGGGGTGATATCCCCAGACTAGGAAATAGGGACCAAGGGCATACACAAATGAACTGACCTGACCTTACCTAACCTAAACCTGACCTGACCTGCCTAACCTAACCTAACCTAACCTAACCTTCATTGCCTCCTATTAGCAGGTGTCATAGCACGCCTCTGCGGCATCATGCACCCCACTCTCATGCATCTGAGCATGCCTCTTTGGACCTTTTAAATGTTGGACTTTTTTAAGTTGCACACTTTGAGCGGTGGAACATATCAACTGTGGACCTTCTGATGTGATCCTTTTGAACCGCAAGATGTGATCTGCCTACTACCATAATACCCTGTGGAGGCATCTGACTTAATTACTGAAGTGGTGCAGAATGTGTCTCTTACTAGGAATTTTTCCTCTTCTTCTGCTGAGCTGGTTATACCCCTACCTCTACCTGAACAATGGGGCTGACTAAGCAAGGCCAGAGGTGACTATGGCTGGGGGATCCAGATGCGCAGTAGACTGCTTCGCAGCTGCACGGGGGCATAAGTTAGCATAGAGTGGCTGTTGGAGGGATCCATCGGCGCACAGCTAAGTTGTCACGGAAGTAGTGTTGTAACTCGCAGTCTTACATCATCATCATCATCAACTTTTTTATTTCATTGTTCAAATAGACAGGCAACAGACACAAAAGAAGACATGAAACAGGGCAAAGTAATAAGAAGCAACAGAACAGAATGTCACAGGCACAGAGTAGAGAATAAGAGAAAGTAGGCGATCAGTTTTCAGATTAAAGCAAACGCTAACTTTCCGCGTCTTCTCAACAGAACCGAAGATAGCACAGAAGTCTGTATGATCCTTTTAAGTATTAAAAAGGTATTGGAAACGTCAACGAATCCAAGTTATATGACTTGCGTTCAACAAAAGATGTATTTATAATAATAGTTCAGGCCCACAAACTCCCAGCATTTCACTGGGAAATCCTCAGAAGAGAAACAGACCGAGAGAAACATAGATCACTGCCAGGGTACCTTAACTATGGGTACAACCAAGTTTCCTACTAAATATAGTCCTCCCATGATGATGTCACCGCCCTTTCCTACTAAGTAGAGGTAGGGGGTAGGGAGTCAGCTTTTGCAATTTAGCTGGTACAAAGCGGGTACTGTGCTTATTCGA
The DNA here is from genome assembly GCA_034440635.1 of Lepas anatifera. Classification (NCBI taxonomy): domain Eukaryota; kingdom Metazoa; phylum Arthropoda; class Thecostraca; family Lepadidae; genus Lepas; species Lepas anatifera. Next base: position 407,574 of record JAOTON010001720.1, on the reverse strand, counting down.
TGGCATTTGGTCACACCTTACACCAAAAATGAAAAATAATTGGTTCGCTGAAAATTCATCAGCACCACCTAATTAAACTAATTAACATAATGAGCTGCAATAAATTTGCTGTATCTCCCAACCAAAGCCAGTTATGGCTAATTTGAAGCTACCTAACCCCACTAAGTCGACAATGAGCATTTCTTGTAAAATATTTTCAGTAAGATGATTACCTAATTTTAGCTAATCAAAATAATTATATTAATTAGCTGCAATAGAGTTGCTATATCCCCCGATCAAAGCCAGCTACGTCCCAGTCTGCAAAGTATGGCAGCATGCCAAACGAGTCGCACACCGGCCATCTAAAATTCTCGCACCACCAGCCTCCAAAAATTCGCACCAATCTGGCACATACCAGGGAAAATGCACCCATTCCTACCCCTACAATGCAATGCTACCTCAATCATTAGTCAGTTAAGGAATTTTTATAAGGCCCCCTCCTGTGTCTTAATAGCCATTCAGCCATTATTTGTTTAGCTTAAGTGTCACTAAACTCGCAAGTTTGCACCAGGTAATAAAATTCGCACCAGTCGGTCCTGTCTCCAAGGGCACTCGCACCGACGAGATCTCGTCGAAAATGCCATACTTTGCACACTGGGCTACGTCTAATTTGAAGATACCTATCCCCACTGAGTCGACTATAAGGATTTCAATGAACATGTTTTTTGGTTAGACTATTACGTAATTGCATATAATTAAAGGGAATGTGGCGCCTTTGTAACGTGATTTTAACTGAGATAGCCAAGTTATAAACCTATAAACCATGCCTGAAAACCCGGTACTCTGTATATCATTTGTTTTGAAACTCAAAATTTCCGAAGAGAAAAGCTAAAAACTGCCTGAAATGTACCCCTCATGTACCCTTAGCAGCAGGACACAGACTGTCAGTTGTTGGTATGACGGCATATGCTGACGTCACGATGAGTATCAGCCAATCGAAGCCCTTGAATCCTATTGAATATGGTAGTGCTTGCCAGATCATGACATAATCCACAGGGATGTATTCATTTCTTTCCCTAAAGGAGCATTTTAAAAATCAAAATATCGAGCTATTGTACATTTTCAGAGAAATCATGGACGCTTCCATGATTTTCGGCTAAAAGTTCCCATAATTACACTAAATTCCAGGATTCGACCAAGGTGCCACATTCTCTTTCAGCTAATCATGGTAATTAGCTGTAATAGATTAGCTATATTTCCCAAACAAAGCGGGTTATGGCTAATTTGAAGTTACTTGTCTCCACTAAGCGGACTACAAGAAAACGTTTTCCACTATATTTTACCGAATTGTTTCCGATCTGGATATGATCTCCCTTTTTCTGAAAGTGCGGAGGAGTCCTCCATTCAACGCCAGCCCGCACAACACGGTTCATGAATCTTCCCCCCCAACGACTTCATATGGCCACCCAAGTTAACGTTGCCAGCAGGAAAGTTCTCATGACTGCACCACCCACTGTCAGCTCGCCAGGCTCAGGCTAACACAATCCCAGTGCAGCAGTCAGACCCAAACAACACTACTCAGCACGCGCTGACCATTGGCCATCCGGGCCGACCCCAAATCTAATTCAGGACTTGTCAAAGTTCAGCTTCTTGGCCGAACAAATCCCAAAGTACCCACTCTCTGTGTTCAATTTTCGACATGGTTGTGGCGAAAGGCATTAGCGACCAGGGGGACCGCAGACCCAAGTTTTTTTTGGGGGGGCAAACCCATGTCTGCCTCTCCTCGTGGGGGGTGGGACGTGCAATTTGGGTGCTCGACAGACCTAGTATAAGCTACCTCTCCAAGTACATGATCGCTCTCCTGGGGGGGAGGCGGGGTGGGAGTGAATCATTTTTTTGCTCGACAGACCTAGTGTAAACACCTTTTTTAAAATTATCTGGCCTTTGGGGGTCCAAAAATAGTTTGGCCCCCTCCAGCGCTTGGGGGGCATGACCGGAATGCCCCCCCCTGCGTCCGCCAATGTTAGCGACAGACTGGAAGTGAACCGAATGGCTCGAGGATCAGAGTAGGACCACTCGCCCTCAACGGAGCAATAGAAGAACTGTCCTGGTTGGGTGGCTTAAACGTCCTCAGCGACCGGGTGCCACCACAGTCAGTCGGACTTCTTGTTCACCCGTTCGAGGTGCTCGACAACGATGTTCCCATCCTCGCGAATCTCCTTCGGGTAGCACAGGAACCAAGCGACGCGGTCTGCTGCCACCTCCCACATTACGACCGACAGCACCATCAGTGCAGGCACAGGTGTGCTGGTCACAGCGTCCGCACAGTCACCGTCCCCGCCTGCCGTAGCCTCCTGCTGTGAACGCAAACACACGGCCAGCTCATCATTTGTGGGCAAGCTCGCAATCGAACCTCGGCAAGCGCCACTTGCCTCGTTTGTGTCCTGACTTAGCAGTACACACAGATTCTCAAATCGCTCAGCATGTGATACTCGCACGAGCTTGAAAAGCTCTGGTATTGCTGTGACATCTGCTCGGCGAGAATGCCTGTGGAAAGCCAGCTCAGTGCGCACGAGCCGCTCGTCGATGTCCGGGTTGTTCCGGATAGCCACTAGCAGCTCGTCGACTGTTGTGCACGGATCGCCCCAGCGCTTGCATTCCACCAGGAGGCTGCGCATGTAGTCGCGCTGGTGGTGGCTGGTGGCCGACTTCCGCTGCAATCGCTCGCGCAGGAGCGTACGCTGCTGGGCTGCCCACGACGACTCGCGATCGGCGAGAACCGACTTGATGGCGATAGTGACTCGGTCAACGGTCTGGATCTCCGACTGGTACAGCGTCATATCTGTCAGGATGCCCTTCTCAGAGAACTTCTTGTTCCGGAACTTAGCAACTGCCGCGAGGTGGCTGAACTTTGCTAAGTCGCGCTCGGCATCGATGTTGTGTGTCGGCTTATTTGCCAAATCCAGCTCTGGCAGCAAGTGGAGTTGTGTGGCGCGCGGCGGTGCTTCGACTTCGGCTGTGAAGCTGCACTCGCGTCCGCATTGCAGCTTTACAGTCCGACTGCCATCAGCGCACAACTGCTGGAGTACTTCCTGCTCTAGGACGTTCGACGGCGGTTCCACCGGCACGTGACGGTAGATGACGCGCCACTGCTGCAGTGTGTCCATCCTGCCTCGGGCCAGGTCGACTTACAGCTGCGGCAGGGGCTTGAGCAGCTGGACCTGTGAGCACTGATCGATGCAGTGAAGCAGGGGTAACGTCACCATCTGGGTGAAGTATGCCAGCACGCGCAGCTCAGTCTTGAAGACCTCGCACTCCAGGTAAAGATTGCACGCTTTCACCAAGAAGTTCTCGCGACCAGTCTCTGCAATCAATCGGCGCAGCAGCGGCATAGCGTGCACCAGAGACGCAGACGCGTAACCTGGCTTCGTGAAGCGCCACTCGTGGGTAGAGCACCATGTGTTTCACCACGCCTTCCAACTTGCAGAGTGGGTCGAATTCGTCGGCGAGTGAGGTCGACGCTGCGCTATTGTCGTGCGAGTCGGAATGTGTCGGAATCGTGCGTGTCAGAAGTGCAAATGAGCCTGTCGGGAACGTGCCCCTAGCGGCAGGTCTAGTGAAGGCCGGTGACAAGGGGCAGATGGACTGGGTGCATCATGGTGAGCTTGGGTGGATATCCATCACATTGATTGTCATGTTCATATACAGCTTTACCAGGGTTAATTAGGGCACAAATAAACAATTCCAAATATTTCGGACATAGCCTAGAGGCAATTGTCCACCTGAAAATATATTATTCCAGATCCCTATAATGGCCTTGGGGAGCTAACTCTAAACTAGCCATAACTGGCTTAGTTTGGGAGACATACCTATTCTATTGCATCTGATTAACATAATTAGTTTAATTACGAAAACTTAGGCAATCATATACCTCAACATCTTTATTTGAAATGCTTATAGTCGAGTTAGTGGGGAAAGGTTACTTCAAATTAGCCGTAACTGGCTTTGCTTAAGGGATAAAGCAACTCTATTGCAGCTAATTAGCATAATTAATTTAATTAGGTAAAATTAGGTAATTATCTCACTGAAAAACCATTATATGGAATCCTTATTGTTGACTTAGTGGGGCTAGGTAGCTTCAAATTAGCCCTAACTGGCTTTGCTCGGGAGACATAGCAACTCTATTGCAGCTCATTAAGCTAATTAGTTAAATTGAGTGGTGCTGATGGGTTTTGTACAAATAATTTTTTCTGCATTTTTTATTTCCTCATTAGGTCATATTACATCCAAAAAATACAGTACGACCAGGATCTGAAACAAAAAATTTGTACCCCCTACCTCTATACTAAGTTCTAGGAGATTATACTAAGTTATGGAAGGATCAGCTGGAACATACCAAGTTTGGGCGTACTTGGCAGCAATCTAGTATAAATCGAAATCCATTTGACAGTAACCTTGATATCAACGGCGAGCAGCGTATTTTACGTAAATATAATGAAAAAATCATAACACTTCAAAGAATTTGTTGAAAAGGCATGCATTTATTTGATCAACTCAGGCCTACTTAATAGCCGAGAGAAATAAGTTTATCTTTGCTCAAGAGATCACCGGTGTTTATTGTCTTCTGCTGCAGGTACCACCAACAGCCAATCAAAGGTCAGAAATCAACAGCCAATCAAAATCGAGATTAGTCTTACTGCAAACAGCTGTTAGTGCTGAACCTGTCCTTATTTTGACATGCTCTGGAAAATTTGTAAAAATAATATTCTTCACTGGAGTTCTTGCAAAACGTCTGATGGTTTCACAAATAAAAATCTTTTAGCTTTCTGTTCAACCATATAAGTTTTGTTGATACAGTTCTAAAATAGGTTATTTAGAGCTTCGAAAAAGTGCAATTTCTCCAATGCCCTGCATAGTAACTGTTGTGCCTCTCCAGCCATGATGACGTAATGCTGCCAAACAACTTGAACGGGGCCTGATCACTGCAGCTGTGCCAGTGGACCACCAGCCATAATGCTAACTGCCCTCCAATAAACCTTGTTGTTCGGCCCAGTACGTATCTCCCGTTTCGTACCACTTCCCGTCCCTGCGCAGTCTCGTCGAGGCTGGCATGGAACGCCAGCGATGACCCACTTCACCCTGAGAACTGTGAGCGTGAGGATTCTTTAATATCTGGTGCTGTTTCAATGTCAGAAAGAAAAGGAAATGGGGTCAAATTCATAGGCGGATCCAGGATTACCGATCTGGGGGAGGCACTTTCCCGAGGGGGCGCTATCCGGACCATGGGGACGCCACTTTTACCGGCAAAAGATATCGGGTGGGCGCAAAATCCTCATGATGGGCGCTGATTTTTGCAACCTGGAGGGGTTGAGCGGTGGGAAGCAACATTTCAGGGGGCGCCAAGGGTCGATCGGGGGGAGGGCACCTGCTCCATTTCCCCCCTTTGGATCTGCGTATGGTCAAATTTTTCTGAATTTCGAAAAATAAAAGGTTATTGATTTTATGAATGACTTTTAGGACATCGATAATGACAAGCGACTTGACGTAAAACAAGTAAGGCGAAAGACAAAGGTGTGGAAAGATATAGCTGAGGCTTTCAACTTTGACCCCCATGTCCATAAAAGGTCACCCAAGCACTTGCAGCATCTTTGGCTTGACTTGAAGGCCACTGTAAAAAATCAGTCTTACCATACTCGTGACAGGCTAAAGACAGGCGGTGAACCCCGCCGGAGCCGATAGATAATAACAGGGGGCGATTGCCTGTTGTGCCCACCCCCCTGAATCCGCCAGTGAACATGACTTGGCTACGTTTGAGAAAATGTACCGAATAACGGCTCGATTCGTGAATAAATTCTAAACTGAATTGCGCTGCACTCGCCGAGCCATGCTTCCTGGGGCCTGCCCGGCTCATCTCTCCCTCATTACTCTGACTAATCCAAAGGCACCATAGTGCAACAAGGCAAGTGTGTTTCGTGAATCCCGTGTTCTGCCCAGATTAATTGACTTGAGGTAGGCTTAACATAAAAACTCATTTGGCTTAAGGCAAATTATATCGTTTTCACATGTATGTCTCCTTTAGGTGGAAATTCCACCTTTATTAGTGTCACTATTTTATGCAGTATTGTATGTCAGTATTTTATGCATAACTGTATTTTAGCTGGATTTTTATTGTTTTAATAGCGTGTGTATGTGCTTCCATTTTACCACCCCTTTACTGACGTGGAGTCGTAATAGCCATGCGGATTTGTGGATGACTCTGAATAAAGTCTTTGTCTTTGTCTTTGTCTTTGTCTATATAAGTATTATTGTCGTTTACGGCTAAAGCTTATCCCTTTATCCGATCCCAACACTTTTATCATCACCTCACCTCATCCCCTCCCCCCACAGTCGGCCAGGAAATCCGACACCGTTCAGCAGTCAGCAGGCTGTATCCTATGACGCGAGTTTACTACGGCTAGAAAAGCACCGTATTATATGGGAATTTCAGCCTTAGCGTCCATCTGCCACGGTCGCCAGCGGTATTCACCGCCGCCTCGGATTGCCCCCGATGTTACGCGCAAACTTACGCCGGCGCCGAGCTCCGCGCGATCGCTCTCTCCCGAACATTCCTCCAAATCACTTACGCGCAAACTTCCGCATAAATCAGCGCGGGCGAAGGGAGACCGTGGGCGGAAGCTACGCGCAACTGGATCCTCCAGCCTATGAGATGAAGGCTGTATATACCAACACACACCAGTTCTCAAATAAGTGATTATGTTCTTGAAAAGGTATTAAATATTTGGTGGGTGGTGACTAAAATATCATTGCTTGGTTTCTTGCTAATCCTATTATACCTGGCATAGTAGGATGGGGCTCACCACAAAGTGGCCCAGTGTAGGAATATTGTACTTCTGAACTGCAGTGCAGCAGAAAAAGGCATCTGCAATGCATTTGCAATGTGAGGTACCATTCTTCTCTGTTGCATGGCAGTGGAAACCCAGGTTGTCAAACAAATTAAACTGGCCTGCTGCTCACTCTCTATATGATGGGATACTCTTTTATGGGATGTTGAACACTGATTATTGTAAGATTCTTAGATGTCATGTATCATTTTCCGTGTGTTGAATCTCACAGTAAACAAATATTGAATGAAGGGTTAACATATTCACAGTCCTAACAATCATTTATCATATTGAAATGAATATTAAACAGGTGGCAGATGAATAGTGATAATGGAATGAAACATTATGATAGCTAACATAAAACTATGAACATAATGAAACTAACTTATTTTTGATGTGTTCAATCATACAAAATTAGCTAATGACTGCACAAGTATGGAAGGAAACTCCTGCCTACCTGTTTAGATAGGCAATGGGCTTAAAAGACGAAAAACTGATGAAATGCAAACAGTGACTTGTGATGCTTCAGACCTGTCCACACACTTTGGGCAGATTATTTTCAAGGTGTCTTTGAAGTAAAAACCGTTTGACTGATAGCCATGGGAAGTTTACCATTCAAACACATGCTTGAGGTAAAGCACAGTGTGCTCTTGGCCTCTATGGCCATGTGTTGGACGAGGTGGTCCTTATCTGTGCTCCATTGGTAATAGTTTCCTCTTGCACTTCGACAGAGTTTAAGTTCTAAAAGCTTCAAGAACTCAATTTTATATAACGCTTGAAGAAAAATCAAAGGTCAAGATGGAGAAAGATAATAGCAAAGTGTACGTGTCGCCTCTGTCCTCAAGATATACTTCTCCGGAGATGAATTTCAATTTTAGTGACCAGAAGAAGTTTTCTACCTGGCGGCGACTTTGGCTTTATTTGGCACAGAGTGAAAAGGTATGTGATCTGTTTTTCTGCTGGGTTTTCGTCCGTGACGTGCGAGATGTTCCCAATGGATTGATGGTGTTGGTGCTTGGTAGTAATTTACATGTAGTATTTTCCTCACAACACAACTTAAATCTGATAATTTTGTATGCATGTCTACACATATATTTCAGTGTAATGTGTTCAATTGCATTTGGCTGGTGATGCACTGCCTAGACCTTTTCGAATTTTCTTTTGCTCCAACCATTCTCATTGATGTAACTGCATGAATGTGAAGGGAGCGCTTTAGATGTCATCTCAAAGTACACATGCAGCTGCAGTTTCGGTGTTTTTTATACTGCCGGCCTGCTCACTCACTGTGCTATCATACAGTACCGGGCACAGTGTCCTTGAGAGCTTTTTCTGGGCAGCCATGGCTTCTCTTGTTCCTGTGCAGATACAAAATGTGCTGACTGCTGTGGGCGATGGCCGTTTCTGCCCCCGCAGGAGCTGGGTCTGGACATCACGGATGCTCAGCTGTCTGAGATGGCTGCCCACCTGGAGGACATTGACCTGGCGGCGGCAGCCGAGCACGAGCGCCGCGTCCGCCATGACGTGATGGCGCACGTGCACACGTTCGCCGCTGCCTGCCCGCTGGCGGCCGGCGTTATCCACCTGGGCGCCACATCCTGCTTTGTCGGCGATAACACGGTGGGTGGACGCCAGAGCGCCGCACACCCATCTCATTGTAGGCACATCTTCACATCCACTTTTACTTACACAAATTTTCATATCGCATTTTTCGTATACTGGTAAGACTACGTCGGGTGAGTTTAGATTGTATTCGGTCGGGTATGGTTAGGGTGTCCAGTTTATGGAAGGTTAGACCACTTCAGATAAGGTCCTGGTGGGTACATAGTCAAACCAAGTCTGGCCAGCTGTGCCGCGAAAAGCTGGATAGAATATTTGCATAGACAGGAAATGCGTTAATAAAGGCTTTGAAATGCGTTCAGATGAGAGAACGCTCGTCAGAAAATTGGAAAAATTAGGTCCCTGGGACACACGTTGCTGAAAATGTGGCTGTACCAAAATTTGCATCCGAAAAATGTGAAAGGGAACAAGAGACCTATGCTTGTAAATGTGCAATAGGAAAATTGGCATTCTTGGAAATTTTAGTTGGGATAATTCAGGCAACAAAGAAATGTTTTACGAAAATTTGTCAAAACTAGATATACAACTTAACCTGCATTGCCCTCCCCCACCCCCCAGCCTGAGGTGGTGGTGTTTCTGAAACACTCAGCTGACCTGGGCTCCCCGGCAGAAGGTGGTGGTGTTTCTGATACCCTCAGCTGACCTCCCCTCCCCGGCAGAAGGTGGTGGTGTTTCTGATACCCTCAGCTGACCTCCCCTCCCCGGCAGGAGGTGGCGGTGTTTCTGATACCCTCAGCTGAACTCCCCTCCCCGGCAGAAGGTGGTGGTGTTTCTGATACCCTCAGCTGACCTCCCCTCCCCGGCAGAAGGTGGTGGTGTTTCTGATACCCTCAGCTGACGTAGCCTCCCCCCGCAGAAGGTGGCGGTGTTTCTGATACCCTCAGCTGACGTAGCCTCCCCGCAGAAGGTGGCGGTGTTTCTGATACCCTCAGCTGACGTAGCCTCCCCCGCAGAAGGTGGCGGTGTCTCTGATACCCTCAGCTGACGTAGCCTCCCCCGCAGAAGGTGGCGGTGTTTCTGATACCCTCAGCTGACCTCCCCTCCCCGCAGGAGGTGGCGGTGTTTCTGATACCCTCAGCTGACCTCCCCTCCCCGGCAGGAGGTGGGGGTGTTTCTGATACCCTCAGCTGACCTCCCCTCCCCGGCAGGACTTGATTGTGCTGCGGGACGGCCTGGATATCCTGCTGCCGCGGCTCGGCCGTTGTATCCAGCGTTTGGCCAGCTTCGCCGAGACCTACGCCAGCCTGCCCACCCTCGGCTTCACCCACATGCAGTCAGTGGAGGCGGCCTCAGACCGGGCTTTGGGTGGCGTGGGCTGCACGTGCGTTAGCATTGCCGATGCTGAAGAACAGTTCAGCGTAATTGTCGTGTCAGTTTGAATTACTGAGTACATGATTGTATGTGAGGCTCTTCAAACACTGGTTTCCCGACTTTTGCGAATTTTGTGCGGAAAGTAAACTGAATGTGTGATTGATACATTGTCACAGTTGTAGAATCGAAAAAGTATTTTGCCCAATGGCATTGTGTTCTTTTGGGAAACAAAATATGAAACCAAGCGTTAGAATCCGTGCAATTCTAGGGGAACGCTCACGAAGTGCCGCTGCTCCGTAAAAGTTCGAGTTCTGAGAGAAGTTAAAGATGAAATCAGGAGTTTTTGTGTACGCTCTACATGACTGTTGGCTCAGTTCAAATCCCACGAGTTGCCACATTCCCTTGAAGATTGTTGTGGTTGCATGTCCTGAATAATATTGACTGCTTGTTGTTCAAACAATTGTAGTATTAACGCTATAACAACAACAGCAATAATATTAATAATGAAATACTAATAATGAAAATTAAAAATAATTGCCTAATTTGATGTTAATAGTGTTGTAGTAACGGTGATGCATTTTGTTCGTGGTTGCCTGTATACCATGGGGATAGAGGAGGCGTGCTACCCATTTGTCTGCAGGACGTGACCTGATCTGAACTGCCTCCTGCTGGCTGGCACTGTGATTCCACAGTGCGGAAGAGCGCCTGTTCCTGGACTCGATTATACCAGTTCCGGTAGGCCAGCGCAGCTGACCACGGTGGGGAAGCGCGTATCCTTTGGGCCTGACGTGACCTGACCCGGCAGGCCAGCGCAGCTGACCACGGTGGGGAAGCGCGCCTGCCTCTGGGCCTGACGTGACCTGACCCGGCAGGCCAGCACAGCTGACCACGGTGGGGAAGCGCGCCTGCCTCTGGGCCTGACGTGACCTGACCCGGCAGGCCAGCGCAGCTGACCACGGTGGGGAAGCGCGCCTGCCTCTGGGCCTGACGTGACCTGACCCGGCAGGCCAGCGCAGCTGACCACGGTGGGGAAGCGCGCCTGCCTCTGGGCCTGACGTGACCTGACCCGGCAGGCCAGCGCAGCTGACCACGGTGGGGAGGCGCGCCTGCCTCTGGGCCTGACGTGACCTGACCCGGCAGGCCAGCGCAGCTGACCACGGTGGGGAAGCGCGCCTGCCTCTGGGCCTGACGTGACCTGACCCGGCAGGCCAGCGCAGCTGACCACGGTGGGGAGGCGCGCCTGCCTCTGGGCCTGACGTGACCTGACCCGGCAGGCCAGCGCAGCTGACCACGGTGGGGAAGCGCGCCTGCCTCTGGGCCTGACGTGACCTGACCCGGCAGGCCAGCGCAGCTGACCACGGTGGGGAAGCGCGTATCCTCTGGGCCTGACGTGACCTGACCCGGCAGGCCAGCGCAGCTGACCACGGTGGGGAAGCGCGCCTGCCTCTGGGCCTGACGTGACCTGACCCGGCAGGCCAGCGCAGCTGACCACGGCGGGGAAGCGCGCCTGCCTCTGGGCCTGACGTGACCTGACCCGGCAGGCCAGCGCAGCTGACCACGGTGGGGAAGCGCGCCTGCCTCTGGGCCTGACGTGACCTGACCCGGCAGGCCAGCGCAGCTGACCACGGTGGGGAAGCGCGCCTGCCTCTGGCTGCAGGACCTGTTGGAAGACGAGGTGCAACTGCGGCTGATTCGTGGTAGAATGCGCTTCCGAGGCGTGAAGGGCACCACCGGCACCCAGGCTTCATTTCTACAGCTCTTCAATGGTGCGAATCGTGATCTTGATCTGATAGATGGTTGATCTACTCAATCATCTGAACGCTAAAAGTCATCTTTATACTTTGCCTCTTAGTTCTGAATGCAATGCATGGGTGCGTACATCTATGGAATGCTTAAACAAGTCAAGTTTCAGGAAATCTGTTGAAGGTCTTAAAGCTCTGTGTTTTATTCCTTCGCTTTTGTATTTCATTGCATCTTTTGAGCTGGCGTCGACACCAATTACTGAAAACAAATAATAACATTCTGTGAGAAGGCTTGGAAGTTTTGAATGGAAACAATCTGTAATAATAATGTGCCAAAACTAAAGAAAGCCACGTGAGAAATGTCTTATCGTATCATCCTAACCAGTGTAGATAATATTTTCGTTTTTAGTCTTTGCCAATAAAATGGTTCAGGCCCATGGCTCATTAAAATCGCTCCGGTATATTGCTTTGAATGGTTACAAATTTTAGTTGGAAAATGAAAATTTGCGTTCCTTCACACCATAAATGTAACACTTTGAGTCAATAATAGTTTCAGGACCACAATCCAAAAATTTGTATTTGGGCTCAAAATCTGACAGTTTTTGGTTTCGAAACATCGAAAAGCCAAATAGAAAACGAGATGATTTTGCTGAAACCAATAATCAGTTTGTGGCTAGTTGTCGATGATACGGAACGGAGCTCACCTGCCTCCCAAGGAGGGCCTTCGCCGGTCAACACGCCTCAGCGTCTTCCTGAAGCCTGCTCGTTCCAGGATTCCGGGGTTGACTGAAATCTCGCTGGGCTCGGTTCCGGGATTGCTGCTGGTGTGTTCGGTGTGCCACCCTGCTCCTTTGTAGTCGCCGGACCGGCACTAACCGTCGCCGCCGGCCGCAGGGGACCACCAGAAGGTGCAGGCGTTGGACCGGCGGGTGACCGAGCTGGCCGGCTTCGACTCCTGCTACACGGTCACCGGTCAGACCTACCCGCGCAAGCTGGACGTCCTGGTGGTGCAGGCGCTGGCCAGCCTGGGAGCCAGCGCCCACAAGGTCAGCCGAGGGCACGTATCCCACTCTCCCAAATAACACCTAGCTAGAAACATTTCCTCATATTCCTCATATCATGGCTGCCAATATGTCGAGTCGCCAGAAGCGTACTTTTGTGATTTCGTTATTTTGCGCCGCGACGTAGCCTAGCGTTGTTCCATTATGGTGGTGGTGTAGGTCGGGGCTCCCAAACAGACGGAGAGCAACTCTAATGTTATTTTTACCGTTCCGTTTGTTTGACGCATACTTGTCGTTGTAGTGAATGCTCTATCTGCCGTCCGTTCCCCTATCCGTCCCGTTTCTGTCGTAAGCTTCACGTGGTAGACGGGGCTCTCCTCCCTGCCTGGGCCGGGGCGTAAGGCCGCTATTCGGCTGTGGGAGTGCCACCCATTCTCACGAAGCACGTGCGAGACCGGCCCTAACACCACACGTGCCGCATTACTGCCGTGCAGTGGTGCGATGGCCGCCTGCCCTGACGCCGCAGTCGGCGCGACAGATGTGCACGGACCTGAGGCTGCTGGCCAGCATGAAGGAAGTGGAGGAGCCGTTCGAGAAGTCGCAGATCGGCTCCTCGGCGATGCCGTACAAGCGGAACCCCATGCGCTCGGAGCGCTGCTGCGCGCTGGCGCGCCACCTGATGGCGCTGCCGTCGAACGCGCTGCCCACGGCGGCCACCCAGTGGATGGAGCGGACGCTGGACGACTCGGCCAACCGGTCAGTGGACAGGGGGCGGCCGGAGCTCCGGCGTCCGTCCAACCAGTGGCGGACGCTGGACGACTCGGCCAACCGGTCAGTGGCCAGAGGGGCGGCCGGAGCTCCGGCGTCCGTCCAACCAGTGGTGATTGTATCGTCTGACGCTGAAGATGGGAGTGTGCATTGTACGAGAAGGTCATGATGTTTTCTGTTCATTCCTGTTCGATTTTGATGAGAGAGTCCTGCTCCCAAGCTGGTGGCGCAGTGATGGCCCTGTTCGCTGCCACAATACTATCGATGGCGAGTGAGTGCTGAGCGTGTGCCGTGGGCCGCAGTCGAATCACGCTGGCAGAGGCGTTCCTGGCGGCGGACGGCGTGCTGCTGACCCTGCAGAACATCTGCGAAGGCCTGGTGGTGTACCCGCGCGTCATTCAGCGTCGCGTCAGCCAGGAGCTGCCCTTCATGGCCTCGGAGAACATCATCATGGCGATGGTGAAGGCCGGCGCCGACCGACAGGTCAGTCATTCGCAGGTGCAGGCTCCGCTACTGCGTCACGCTAACTTCTGTTCAATCCGCTCCAAAGTTATCACATATATATTTGTTGAGGTGTGTATTTTGTCTGCTTTCTATCGATCAATCAACAACCCAGAGAGGTTGTACAGCAGTGTTGTCGGTTTCTGTCGCGGTGCGTCTCGCCAAGCTGTAGTGTGCTCCCCCCGGAAGTGCTGCGGTCTGACGCTGAGCCCTCTCCGCCGCAGGAGTGCCACGAGCAGCTGCGGGTTCTCTCGCAGGCAGCCGGCGACCGCGTCAAACAGGAGGGTGCCGACAACGACCTGGCGCAGAGGATCCGCGCCGCCCCCTACTTCCAGCCGGTGCACGCGCAGCTGGAATCGCTGCTGGAGCCGGCCTCCTTCATCGGCCGCGCGCCCGAGCAGGTACAGAACAGAGGCTGCTCTCACTCGCACCGGTCACTGGTTACCGAGTCACGTAGTTCACGCCGCGAAACTTCCACAGGCGTTACCATTGATGTGTGCTAGAGCCGGTGGTGTTGCAGCCACGGGCTTTAAAGGTAGTGGAAGGGGGCGTGTCGCCCCAGCGTATATTTTCCCAACTTTGAGGAAGTGAATTGCCTTGGCAGTGCGTTCTAAGAGAGCTGATAGGTTTGAACTCTGCTTCCCCGCTCCTCCCTCCCCAATCTTCAGCGGGTCAGAGTCCTACTGCCCCCTCTCCCCCAGTAAAATTCATGGTGACAATATGTTTTTTTCATAAGCAAAGGAACATGTATACAGACAACCAAATTAACAGGCCAAACAAATCAGATAGAAAATATTTTGGCAAACATTCCAATGCATGGTAGACGAACACAACGATATGCACATGGACAAAATGACTCTGATGTGTTCTCAGACTGTTGTCAGATGCAGCCTGCATGCTTACATAACGGGCTGTTCTATTGTTCGACTTCAGCTGTAATTGGGTTCAGGGGGAAATAAAATGTATTTGCGCCGAGAAAGTTTTGCCGTGGTATAATCACGGCGTAAAATTCGAGAAGCTCCGGCCAAATGCGTAAGTTTGCCACCCCAGAACACATAAACGTAAATATACCGTCACCCCATATAGAAGGGGGATAATGATATAGATAGGAGGAGGGTGGGGGGGGGGGCGGCATCTCATAGATAGGGGGAATAGTGCCAGGGGAAAACAATACTTGGGTAAGGCACGAAGCCTTACGCAGTGGGCTTTCAGGCAATGAGCAATTTTCCGCCGTGCGCCATACTAGAAAATTTACGCAGCGTAAGAAACCCGTTGAATTTTTACGCATTTTAGTAAATATCAAGGAATACACTCTGTTTATAATGTTTTATTTTTCCTTGAAAATTCTTCAATACTTTCCACAGAACCATTCCCGAATCAAACACAATTTTCATCAATCTTTAACACTGTTGGAAGTTACCCACGCTTTCAAAGTAGTCTCATCGTACGTAACGGACTTTTGCACACTTTGGTACCAAAAGTCTAGAGGAAACGTGGAGGACTTCGACTGGTTCGCCCTGAATATTTTGATGACCATGCCGCCGCTCTGCTCTTTCCGTGCCTTTACGTTATGTATTCGGGGGTGGAAAACTTACGCATATGGCCGGAAGTTCGAAATTTTACGCCGTGGTTTCTCGGCCCAAATCAACTTTTATTTCCCCTGCATAGTGCTAGTGTTAGAGTTTTTTTGCATCGCAGGTCTCGTGTTAAGTGGTTTTAAGGGAGCCTTTTCAGGCTCAGTAGGGCGTCTTTTGGGTTTTAGAGGGAGGGCTCACTTTTCGCTCCCTCCCTGGATCCGTCTGTGATTTCGGGTGGGCTTTATCCTTTTTACGATAATTCCGAGTTCTAAGGGAAACGATTGCTGATCGAGGTTTTTCCCGGGTGTTTTACTAAATGGTTCTCTCAGTTATGATAGTTACGTAAGAAGGGGACACTTTCAAATCGTGGGTAACTTTCAACTGTGTTATAAATTGATGAAAATTACATTTGATTCAGGAATGGTTCTCGTGGAAAGTGTTCCAGAATAGTCAAGAAAAATAAACATGTATAAATAGAGTCTATTTATTGGATCTTTACGTAAACGCGTAAAAACTCCTCTGGTTTCTTACGCTGCGTAAATTTTCTAGTATGGTGCACGGCGAAAAATTCATAATTGTCTGAAAGCCCACTGCGTAAAAATTCTTGCCCTGTCCAAGTATTATTTTCCCCTGATTGGTTTTACAGGTACCTGTTGCTGATAAACCTGAATAAATGAAACGAAATGAATTAAACACAGTTTCAGACTGAATTACTCCGCAAAGACGCGTGAAACCGCTACAGCCCAAATGCTTTGTCCAAAGCAGTACTGATTAAAACTTATGATTTTGAAATGGTTGCATTATGTGTAGGACTTGTCACATGTCAGAGGGCTTTTAAATTCTCCGCTCACCTCCAGCAAGATTGAAGAGGTCTAAAACGTCGCGACAGTGTCTTTTGCATGGAAGGTAAGCTCAAAGAATTGTGAGGTGCGAGTCGACCTCATGGAGAAATCGTTTGAGGCGGCTGGTGCCTTTGAGGTGTTTTTGTGGTACACAAAAACTGACTGTGGTCTTAACGCGTTGATGTTTTTAATCGGGCGTTACAATGTTCGGCCTGTTTGCTACTTATATTTTGTAGAATTTTCTAATGCAACTCGTTTTAAAAATGACAGAACTGGCTCCTGAATATGGAGTCTAGTGAACCCTGGCTGTTTTAAGACGGCGTTCTGGGGATGCTGGCCGTGTGAGATGGCGTCCAGTTAACGCTGGCTGTGTAGGTGTTCAGTTAATGCTGGCTGTGTGGGATGTTCAGTTAACGCTGGCTGTGTGGTATGTTCAGTTAACGCTGGCTGTGTGGGGCGTTCATTTAACGCTGGCTGTGTGGTATGTTCAGTTAACGCTGGTTGTGTGTGGGTGTGTGGGGATGTTAAGTTAACGCTGGCTGTGTGGGATGTTCAGTTAACGCTGGCTGTGTGGGATGTTCATTTAACGCTGGCTGTGCGGGATGTTTATTTAACGCTGGCTGTGTGCGTGTTCAGTTAACGCTGGCTGTGTTGTATGTTCAATTAACGCTGGCTGTGTGGGGTGTTCAGTTAACGCTGGCTGTATGGGTGTTCAGTTAACGTGGCTGTGTGGGATGGTGTTCAGAGGGCGCTGGCTGTATGAGATGGTGTTCAGAGGACGCTGGCTGTGTGGGTGTTCAGTTAACGCTGGCTGTGTGGGATGGTGTTCAGTTAACGCTGGCTGTGTGAGATGGTGTTCAGAGGACGCTGGCTGTGTGAGATGGTGTTCAGAGGACGCTGGCTGTGTGGGTGTTCAGTTAACGCTGGCTGTGTGGGATGGTGTTCAGTTAACGCTGGCTGTGTGAGATGGTGTTCAGAGGACGCTGGCTGTGTGAGATGGTGTTCAGAGGACGCTGGCTGTGTGAGATGGTGTTCAGAGGACGCTGGCTGTGGGAGATGGTGTTCAGAGGACGCTGGCTGTGTGAGATGGTGTTCAGAGGGCGCTGGCTGTGGGAGATGGTGTTCAGAGGACGCTGGCTGTGTGAGATGGTGTTCAGAGGACGCTGGCTGTGTGAGATGGTGTTCAGAGGACGCTGGCTGTGTGAGATGGTGTTCAGAGGACGCTGGCTGTGGGAGATGGTGTTCAGTTAACGCTGGCTGTGTGAGATGGTGTTCAGAGGACGCTGGCTGTGTGAGATGGTGTTCAGTTAACGCTGGCTGTGTGAGATGGTGTTCAGAGGACGCTGGCTGTGTGAGATGGTGTTCAGAGGGCGCTGGCTGTGTGAGATGGTGTTCAGTTAACGCTGGCTGTGTGAGATGGTGTTCAGAGGACGCTGGCTGTGTGAGATGGTGTTCAGAGGACGCTGGCTGTGTGGGTGTTCAGTTAACGCTGGCTGTGTGGGATGGTGTTCAGTTAACGCTGGCTGTGTGAGATGGTGTTCAGTTAACGCTGGCTGTGTGTGATGGTGTTCAGAGGGCGCTGGCTGTGGGAGATGGTGTTCAGAGGACGCTGGCTCTATGAGATGGTGTTCAGAGGACGCTGGCTGTGTGGGTGTTCAGTTAACGCTGACTGTGTGAGATGGTGTTCAGAGGGCGCTGGCTGTATGAGATGGTGTTCAGAGGACGCTGGCTGTGTGAGATGGTGTTCAGAGGACGCTGGCTGTGTGAGATGGTGTTCAGAGGGCGCTGGCTGTGGGAGATGGTGTTCAGAGGACGCTGGCTGTGTGAGATGGTGTTCAGAGGACGCTGGCTGTGTGAGATGGTGTTCAGAGGACGCTGGCTGTGTGAGATGGTGTTCAGAGGACGCTGGCTGTGTGAGATGGTGTTCAGAGGACGCTGACTGTGTGAGATGGTGTTCAGAGGACGCTGGCTGTGTGAGATGGTGTTCAGAGGGCGCTGGCTGTGGGAGATGGTGTTCAGAGGACGCTGGCTGTGTGAGATGGTGTTCAGAGGACGCTGGCTGTGTGAGATGGTGTTCAGAGGACGCTGGCTGTGTGAGATGGTGTTCAGAGGACGCTGGCTGTGTGGGTGTTCAGTTAACGCTGGCTGTGTGAGATGGTGTTCAGAGGACGCTGGCTGTGTGAGATGGTGTTCAGAGGACGCTGGCTGTGTGAGATGGTGTTCAGAGGACGCTGGCTGTGGGAGGTGGTGTTCAGTTAACGCTGGCTGTGTGAGATGGTGTTCAGAGGACGCTGGCTGTGTGGGTGTTCAGTTAACGCTGGCTGTGTGGGATGGTGTTCAGTTAACGCTGGCTGTGTGAGATGGTGTTCAGAGGACGCTGGCTGTGTGAGATGGTGTTCAGAGGACGCTGGCTGTGTGAGATGGTGTTCAGAGGACGCTGACTGTGTGAGATGGTGTTCAGAGGACGCTGGCTGTGTGAGATGGTGTTCAGAGGGCGCTGGCTGTGGGAGATGGTGTTCAGAGGACGCTGGCTGTGTGAGATGGTGTTCAGAGGACGCTGGCTGTGTGAGATGGTGTTCAGAGGACGCTGGCTGTGTGAGATGGTGTTCAGAGGACGCTGGCTGTGTGAGATGGTGTTCAGAGGACGCTGGCTGTGTGAGATGGTGTTCAGAGGACGCTGGCTGTGTGAGATGACAATCTGCCGAGCCGACGCCGCGTCTGCGGTTTGGCAGGTGGTGCAGTTCCTGGCGGAAGAGGTCCGGCCTGTCCTGGAGCGGTACAAAGACAAGCTGGAGGACACCGTCGAGCTGCAGATCTGAGGGACGCCGCAGGTGATCGTAACCTCCACACTCCTGACGGGGAACCTAAGTCCTCTTTGATAGCCAAAGCTGTATAGCTATCTTTAAGAAATGAGTTCTCATATGCCGGTTGCGAGGCGGCGCGTTGTGAATAATGGCTCCAAGAGCGCAGGTGAAGTGTGCATCCCTCAGACGTGTTTACACTTATATGCGGGACATGAGAAATGGGGCAGTCCTAGGAGCAGTTTGGCCGACGTTTGGATGGCTGCCGCGCGATTTTTCGCGGGATTTTGTACGGGTGGTGTCTCCATGGCTGAGCTGATGGTGCAATATGTTTTTTATTCGTACACCTTAAGGAAAAGGCGAGTACCGTGTAACCGGCAGTGCGATTACGTATCAAAGCAAACACTGCACTTTGGTCCCGTCAGAATGGATATCAATTGAATAAATACATGGGTAAAATAGTCACTGTGATTTCCTGAACGTCTAAACTAGCCGCACTATAGTTTTCGAAACTTCATGGGAACGGAATTTATGAAAAACAATTTGTTATATGTTTTCAGTCTTCTAAAATATACCGGTTTATTATGCATCACGTTGTGCATGTCGTTCAAACCAATATTTTTATTTTAAGTATTCTGTTTCGCTTTACGCAACTTGTTTAGGGCGTGGTAGTCAAAGCTAACACGCTCACCACATCCATTGTTCGTAGTATATGTACGTCACAATGCATTAGTCTTCCAAATCGGCCACATCATCACTTGTCACGTCCTGGCAGAGCTGTAGGCTGATCTGTCACTTGTACCGACAACACCGTCGCCGCCATGTCGAGTTCACACGAGCCCTGGCGGACTTGGAGCGAGCCAATTTGTTTAGTAGCGGCAGAGTGCTGCTTCTGGGAGTTGACTTGCCCGGTATCTGCACAAGTGTAGTTGTATTTACATTTTCCGATCGCGATCCATCGAACCAGCACGCCGCGTTCTCACTACGACCAAGTGTGTTCATCGCTGCTGCTGCATCATTTCACCAGCGACTGAGCGTACATAGCCCCAAAACTGGGCTGCCTTCTCGGCGACGGGTCACCAGGCATGGCCATGGGGTGCACGTAGTTCGAGGCCCCGAATCAATCACCCCGGACCTCATCCTTGAATGGAGTCTTCCCCTGTTACCTCGCTGTTCAACAGTTCTTTTCGCGGAGTAGACCAGAGTTTTGTTCCCTCACGCTCACGATCAGCTGTCCGTCCTGTCAATGTTTCCTTCAATGCCAGCATGTAAAACTAGCTTTGCTCCCTTACATTACGCGGTTTGGTTATAACCGCATGCTTGCCCTCCGGACCTGTCAGAATGGCCCGACACAGTGGCATTTCGTGCCACCGCGACAGTATCCCCTGTCTGCAGGTGCCGCACTAAGTCTGAGTCGGGCGCTACCGCCACCAGGGCGTGACCTGGTTGGCGCGGTACTCGCAGATGAAGTTCATCTCGAACTCGCAGTGGAGGTCGGCCCACTGGTAGCCCAGCATGCCGCCGACGATGTACATGCAGTGCTGGTCGCCGCCGGTGGGCTGCGAAGGCCCCCAGTCTGTGTAGCGCACCTGCTGACCTGCCGACGCACACTTCAGGTCAGTGGCGCTGCTCACAACGCTGCCCAGGCGGCATCGTCATCATCCTGCTGCAGGGGTTTCAGAGTGCGGCAGACAGTCGGGGCATTTTACCCTCATGCATGGCTTTGGCAGGCTGGTACTGCACTTCTGGCTCCCTGGGTTTGGAACAGATAGCCATCTTTGCACTGGAGAGGGTATTCAGTTCATTCCAGTACGAAGCTATAAACAAAATAGTTAAAGCCCGCTCAGGTGTGCTCAGATGATCTTTGACAGTGTGATGTCCAAACGCTCAATTTTGGCGCCAAATTTCGCTCTCCCGGGGGGTGCGGGTTGAACCCCGTTCTTATTCAACAAAACACAATAAAGCTACAATTTTGTAGACCTGAGTATATTGAAAATGTGATCGTCATTTATTTGTACAAGTTACAAAAATCTGATGTCAAGAACTGTGATAAAGTTTATGATTACGTCATACATATCCGGTAAGGTGATTTTGCTTTGTTTTACCCTGACATGGGTTAATATGTAGGTAACATGAATACAGTGGCGGATCCAGCCGGTCGGTTTGGGAGGGGCAAACCAAAGTCGAAAAGCAAAAAAAAAGTCGCACGGTGATAAATTTCGCTACGCTATGACTTGCCTGTAGAGTTTGGGCATTTGAGCCAAAAAGTCTCGGCGTGAAAAATACGGGCTCAAGAACTTTTTTCCTATCGAAGGCCCAATGTTTACTCTGAACTTAACTGGTTCTGTTTGATGTTGAGAGTTGAAGCACCAAAATCTTGCTTATAACCTAAAAAGGAGTCGGGAAAAGGAGGTCGATCGCTTTGGGGGGGCAAAACATAGTTCTGCTCCGAGCTTTTCTGTTTCGGGGCAAATGCCTTTTTTGCCCCCTAGATCCGCCACTGCATTCATATGCAAGACATTGGACACACGCCTTTGGAAAATTTTGAAATATCAGCTGTCTTTGAATGTGGCGAGCAGACTAATTGGAGAGGCAGCTGCGTCGCGGTCCCCAGCCACAAATCTGGAGCCGCCTTGACTGTGACGTCATGCTAGCGATAAAACCTTCCTTTGCCCATAAGGCCCCATGTTTGAATTGATCGATTCAAACGTATTTGACACGTATAGCATGCCTTAGAGATATCTATTTTTTCTTCATCATTCTCGTATATTCAATTTGTTTGCAAATTTGGTCCTTTCAAGATGATTGTGTTTCAATTAATAGCAAATATGAGCGTCTAAAATAAGTTCTGCATTCTGCAGCCTCCATAAAGGTAATGCCTTAGCTACTGCAGCCATGCCGCTGCCATATCGCTGTGTGACGTCACCGTGGCGACGAAATTCCCCCGGAGTGGGCCAACCCTATGTAAAGTAACCGTGGCTGTCTCGTGGATAAGGTGCAGCTGTAAAGCAACAGAATGGTCCAAGGTCCAACATCTAAATCAAAGTGCACTCATTTCTGTCGGAAATGCAACCCTTCCAACGGTTCCATATCAGCACTGTAGAGAGGAATAATTGATAAAGTCGAGCACAGAAGTATGCAGCTGGAATTGGTCACCAATTGCATTGTAGAAGACCAAAGATGCAATCACTTACGAAATGTCAGCAAAGTCAACTCTTTGCAGGGTGGCGGTTCCCGGCGGTTGGTTTGTGGAGGGGGAGGGGGCGAAACCCATATCGGCGATCAAAACAGTTGAAGGGGGCAACTGGTTCAGTGAATTAATTTTTTCACCTTCAAAGAGGTACCTTGCGAACGGACAAAAACGCGTAAAGATACTTTTTCTGACGGACACATCCTCCCCAGTCGATAGATTATGGAATACCAGTTTGCTTGGACCGGGGGCAAACTAGGATTTGGACTCCTCTATTTCGCGATGGGGGCGAGGGGCATGACTGGATTGGGCCCCCTGGGTGCGCCCCTGATCCCTTGATTTATCAGATGGTCTCCCCGCCATTGCCCCGGATCATCAAAGGCGCAGGCCTTTGCATTTTCTATAGGCACTCTGACACGGGGAGACTTGAGGCCCCCCTAGCCCCCGCCTGTATCCGCCAATGCTACCCCGGATAATTTGACGGCGGTAAAGAGCCTCTCAAGGCAGGTAATGGAAATACATGGCACAGTAAAGAACGTCTCCGTGATGCGGTGAAGAACATCTCAATGGCACAGACTATCTCCACGGCAGATATTTCCTCGGGTAAAGACTCAAATATTTTTATTCTTAGGAAGCAAAGAGGCAAGTGGGACAGGTTTAAAAAGGTGGAAAAACTAAATGTCGAAGCATCTCGAAGGAAAGTGCACAAGTGAGCAGGAAAAGGGCTACCGGATTTTTTAAAGCTACATTCGCTAGTTGTATTTCAGGGTACGGTATTATGCGGCAGAGCCTGGAAATGTCTTCTGCTTACCCTGTATCGGGGTCTAGCTCGAAACCGCACAGAGAAGTGTAAGAGGGCAGATGTTGCATGGTAACGCCTTTCTAATGGTACTAGTTTCAAATCGAAATGTTGGCATCATTTGGTCAAGGATCCATAACCATACCCAAAAATAGATTTTCGAAAAGTGTTCTTTTAGTTTCATTTTGATTTCATGATATAAACAGACCCATAAACCTTAACTTATATTTTTGAAAAGTACCGCTAAATACGTCTTACATCTAAAAGAGCTAAAAGCGACTTGTATCTTGCTTCAATGAGTTTCCGTAATCTTACCTGTATACGCTTGTGGTCCTGCGAAACCCCGCCATTTCGGACAGTGAGGAACAGCACTGATCTTAAGCAGGAAATAAATCGCAGTGACGTTCATAAACCGGAAAATGGCACCGGCTGGACTTATCGAGGAGGCATCCACCATGCAGATGTTACAGTGGAGTCCCAGGATATCCGGACCTTGGACCCCCACCAACTGATCTCCTCAGATTGTGACGCTGAGAGTTTGACTATGTCTCCTTCACTGGGATTGTGACTGGATGGTAGTCTGGTTTACACGCGTTCCATCACGGACCGGTCGCGTGGCCTGCCGACATACAGGGTGCCAGGACTGGCATGGGGGCAAACGGTAATATTGGGCTCCAGCGTGAATAGCTGTTGCTTTCTTTTGGACTCAACTGCCATCGTTTTAGGGGGATGAGGTGGCTTAGTGGATAGCACCCTTGTCTTCTAAGCCACCGATCCCGGGTTCAAGTCCCGGCGGAGCCTCTGAATAAGTCGATCTGATCCCCCAGATCCCTTCCAACAGGGTGAGAGTTGGCGACGCCGTATGACCCTGGCGGTTGGTGCGTCGTTAAACCCCAACAATTGTATATTACCATCGTTTTAGAACACTAAATTGAGTGTTGTCCTCTTATCCCACTTGACTTGTTGCTTGACACGCGCTTGGCGACGACGAAGACCGAGCAAGCGCATGCTCAGCACCGCGATGAGGGAAATTCGAATACAACACTCGATCTGGTGCTCTAAAAAGTTGGAGGTTGAATCTAGAATTATAATTATTGGGGCTTATCGACGCACCAACTGCCATGGTCATATGGCGTCGCCAACTCTTTCCCTGTTGGAAGGGTTTCTCGCGAGCCAGCTTGCTCCTTGTTCAGGGAAGCCGCTGGGCCTTGAACCCAGGTCGGCTGCGTGGCAGCCATTGAATCTAGAAGAAAAGTATTTGAGTTGAAGCACAATCTCACAGCGTGCCCCCAAAAAACTCAGCCCAGATACCGTGCATGTCGGCCGGGTCCGCGACCGGCCAGGAATGAAACGCCTGTAAAGCGTGCTAGTGTTTTTGCTGGAGGATCAATCAAATAATAAATAGCCGTCCACTTGAAACACGCTGTTTCATGACTCGGATAATCGGAGTTGGCTTTGGGCACGCTGTATGCGTGGGCGGATTGAGAAGGCAAGGGGGATGGGACACCACCCTGATCGGGCACACGGCGCCCCGCATCAAAGCCAAGCCTCAATCATCATTCTTGCAAAGTTATTCACCAAGTCTGAAAACCAGCTTAAAGGGAATGTGGCACCTTCACAACGTGATTTTAACTGAGATAGCCATGTTGTAAAGCAAGTCGGAAAACCCGGTACTCCATATTTCATTTGTATTGGAACTCGATATTTCCGTAGAAAAAAGCTAAAACCTACCTGACACCAGCCCCTCTCAGCCCCCGTCACCGGCGGCCATTGTTGTGAGCTACTGGTGTGACGACATATGCTGACGTCACGATGAGTATCAGCCAATCGAAGCCCTTGAAGCGTTTCAAGTATGGTAGTGGTTGCCAGATCGTGACATCATCCACAGTCTGATATTTATTTCTTTTTCTAGAGGAGTATTTTTAAAAACCAAATATTGAGCTCATTGTACATTTTTTCAGATAAATCGTGAGTGGTTTCATTATTTTTTACTAAAAGTACGCCTAATATCACTAAATTCCAGGATTCGACCAAGGTGCCACATTCCCTTTAAGTATTCCCAGATGGCCTCTCAAAGGTCACAAGTCCCAACTTGCAACATGGGCCTGGAACAGGACTTAAATTGCCACGATTTAGAGAATATGAAGGTACTCTAGGCTGTATCTACACAAAAAATATTTTCACCCAATTCCGGTTTTCCCCATGCATTTCCAATAGAGGTCATGATCCGTACCTGACCCTAGGTGATCGATATGAAAAATCCCGGAATGTATTTTGTAGCACTCGGTGGGCACATTATGTGATGAGTTTCAGTTGGATATATTAGCCTTGTTCTTACGTATTCTACGTTAATTTTTTGTGGAGGTGAGGTCACTTGACCTGCGCTGTTGACCCGACCTGAGATGACCCAACCTTTATATTATGGGAAAAGGTGCAGAATTAATGAAGGATAAGGTGTCCCAAGTACGTTTGTTGTGCCGCCTAAAAAAACCCGAGGGGGTGTGTTCAAACACCCCTTCACCGGGCCGAGGGGTAAGAAATGCGCTCCGCTTGTAAAAATAACTTTCCTCTGACCGAAATGCCTCCCGTTTGACCGACGTGCCCCTCCCCATCGCAAGCTATGGATCTGCTTGTGCAGTGTCCCAAACCCTGGGGTGCTGGGTGCAGAACGACACCCAGTCAAGCAGAATTTTCCACTCACTTTTGTATTTTTTTGCTGAATTTTCCACTCACTTCCAACAATACTTACTACTATTGAATTTTACTCAACAATACTTACTACAAAGGCCAGTTCCATTGCCTCCTCTACCAACGTCCACTGGAAAAGAGAGCAGCAGAATCGACTAGAAGATCGCCAAATTAACTCAGCTCTTATTGGCTTCTTTCGCTTTTCTGCAAGAAAATCTGGCGATTTCTATTTTTCTGGCCAATTATACCTGGCATCTTTATCTCCACCGATCTCAGTGGAACAACAGAATCGACATTCTGGCGCGGGCAAGACGCTCATTGCCCCCTGCCCCACCGGAGAAAGTTCCAATGGGTGAACACCGCCACTATATTCCACCACTCACAAAATTTGTCAGTGTAAAATTAGACACCCTAGCCTTGTCTTGCCAAAAAAATGAGCTGACCTGTTTGAAAGATAAATTTCTGGAAAGCAGTTTATCTGTGCACATGACTTCTAGGCTTACGTCTTTGAAAAGTTGTTTTTGTATTTCTGGTACCGAGAAGAGTGAACAACCATTTTTGGTCATCTTGTTGTTAAAAGCAATTATCTTGAAATTTGTATGCCAAGCAGCATATTTTTTGACATTGTATGGTAGAAAATTGACCATTTATTGCGAAGAAAATAATTTTTATCCATATGAACCCTTCATTGCTGCGTCTACGCCCTGTGACACCCAAATCCACTCACGACACCCTACGACACCCTTGGCATAAATACGCTAATATTTAAGTTGAACTGAAAGTGTCCGGTACTTGAATACATTGAAGCTCTACATTTTCATTTAATGATTTTTTTGGGCAACAAGAATGCATCCAGTTACCCTTCAAACATCGGCACTTTTTTGTATGGCTGGTCTACGGCGTGGACTTACCAAATCGCCGTCTTTACATCTAGTAAATAAACGCGGTATCTTTAGGCTTTTTGAAAGGCCGGTTTCTTATTCGTTATTGACAAAACATTGTTAGTCTTCCTCTTGGTGTGCTTTTAGTTGTATAATTTTCTAGTCTATAGGGATTTAGAAAATTAATTTAGAGCAATTTTTGAAACGCAAATTATGTAACTCATGCGACCGGTAAGCGGCAATCGATCATAAATTTAAAGTAGTAGTCGCTCTGACGCTGTCGCAACCCGCCGCGCCTGGCTGATAGTAGACCAAAGGAAGAAACAACAGAAGGAAGGCTGTAGCTTCGATTAGATTTATAGAAAGCAGGGCATATTCATATGAAGGTGAGTAGATATATGAAGAGGAGCAGGGGAATTGACAGGCAAAGAAAAGAAACTTTTAGCAAGAGTCTGGAAGTTTATTGCCATGATAGAAAATTTGTAGTTTCGTCTGGGTTAGTTAAGTGTAAACCAAGGCTCTACTGGGCCTTAGCATAGGTGTATGTGAGATTGCGAGGTGCAGTGATTGAGGTCAGGAGTGGCCTCCAAAATTCCGATAACTATAGGTATATGTAGAGGAGGGGCGTTGTCCCGGACAGAAAAAAACTATACAGTGTATGGTTAGATAATTAATTTTGGTACTAGGTATTGCATGAAAAAATCTCTTCATTTTTCACCACCTGCCGGTCTCGGAGGCCCCCTCAGCAGAGTTGGTCTAAGGGGGGCCCCGATATTTCGTCTCAGGGGCCCTTTAGAGCTGGTCGTGTGGGAGAGGAGAGGAGGGGCACAAGAGTTGGTCTAGGGAAGCCCCCAAGAGTTGATCTTCATCCCAAAAATGTTAGTCTTCGTGGCTCCCAGAGTTCTTTCCCCGAAGGTTGGTCTCAGAGGCCCCCCAAAAAAGTTTTTTATTTGTGGCAATTCACCGATTCCTTAAAAAACTGGAGACTGCATCAGGGGGTTTCAGTTGGTAAAGACTTACCTGCTTAACCCAAATTTTTCACATGGTAATGGTCAAACAATGCTGCTTGGGGACGATTTAAAAATATTTACTTTGAGAAAATTAAAGGAAATATTCATCCTTCAGTTCAAACAAGGGCTCTGAGAGTTTACCACCTGAGTACCCAAACTGGAAATTTTTGCTCCGCCATACATTGAGGGGAATTTTCCACTCACTCGCCATACATTCCGAGCTGAATTTTCCACTCGACACCCTAGCGCAAAACCTATTTTTGGTCACTGTGCTTGTGTGCCATTATAAAAGCTATCTGGTAAACTCTCAGTTACGAAGATAGATATGCCCATTGCGTAAGGCGACTACATCAAGTGTGCTCGAATTTCAGCGCGACGGTTGCTCGGCCCGATAAGATCAGGCTGGTAGTGACTAGCGATACATCGCACTGTAATGGACAAAACTCCGGCTTGTGCGAATTTCCACGAGCAGAGCACTCTGTAGCTGCGTCGGAGTGTTATTTACTCCGACGGTCCACGCAATCGAGGAAACGCTCCAGGATGTGTTCAGCCGCGGGGCACGTGCGGTATATTTCGGCCGGCCGAGTGGCGCGGTGGCGCAGCGACACCTCTCAGAGTGGCGCACAGGGTCGCTGAGCTGCAGGATCAGCCTCTCAGGTCCCACTTGAGATACATGCACAGGAAATTCTGACGAATATGAGCTGAGACAACTGCAGGGGATTCCCAGCCTGGTCTCGGCAAGACCGTCAGAACTGATTCTAATTTAGTGGCGTGGATTTTCTTGGAGGTAGGAGCGCTGCCATCACTGGGTCAGATGATGACATGAACAGGGCTGGCGTGCGCGTGCTCGGGAGCTGACCGTCGGATGCTCTCCACTTCCTGTCTCACCTGTGGGAAACCAGGCCCAGATTCCGTGGTGTCCGTTGTCGGATCCGCCTATCCACGCCCCCGTTTTGTGGTCCCCTGTGGTAAAAGACACGTGTCATAAACACAGTACAGATGCGCATGAATCTGGGTCGCTGTTAATCCAGATCAAAGCCGGCGGAACGCGAGTCATGCAGGCAGCCGCGGCCGAACCGAATGGGAGCCCTGGTTAAAACCTTAGTTACGCCTAACCCTTGCCCCGGTGGCGAACACGAGCCACCTGGTGGGGGGCGCTAAAAAGACCCCCACGACCTAAAAAATTAAGGGAGCTAGGAAAAAGCGTAAAACGGCGATCGAAAGCTCTTCAAAAAGGATATCTAAAATAATTCGGTCATTTTTCTCGTCAGGTCAATATCAAGGTCACCAGAGGTCAAAATAGGTCAAAATCGCTAATATGAGGTGTACTAAGAAAACCTCATATATCTCAGAACCTATGGTAGCTAGAAGCATTTTCGCAACACCATTGGAAAGCTCTTGAGTTGCTCTTTCATTAAGTGGGAATGGTTTTTGGGTCAGGTCAAAGCCTAGGGAGCTGCAGGTCACTGAATGTTGGGAATGTTCTTGGAAATGTCCATAGCCACCCATCAAAAAGGGCGTTTCCTTTTTCACTAATAAGTTCCAAACCAAGCAAGATGCAGCCATAGTTCATGCACCATTGCAATCCTCTCGTCAATACGAATCAAGTGATATATAATATTGCTATGCCAGGTCAAATCTAAAATCTGACCTGACCCAGGTCAACGGTCTGACCCAACTTCACCTGGTATAGTCATGATGTATATCATTTGACTTGCAGTGACCATACAAACACTTCGGTGACAGAATAAAAGTTGTATCTTTGTTTATCCAAAATTTATAGAGTAAAACAAAAAATGCCTATTTGACCTAAGGTGACCTTTCAAAGGTCACAAGTCAGAATTTTTATATCAACTTCAGAAATGGGCTAAGACCAAGTCATAACCGATGTTTGAAGATGATTCCATCCATGCTTACTGAGAAAAGCTCATTTCATGATTTTCCCCCATGTATTTACAATGGGGAGGTCATGCTCTACACAATGTGCAGAGCATGACCTCCCAAGGACCTGTGCAGTGCACATGACCTTAGGTCACCACTATAAAAAATCCTGGAACATATGTTGTAGCTCCTGGTAGGCCCAATATGTGGTAGGAGTTTCAACTATTGATTAACCCTCCTTTTAGTTATGCAGTCCTAAGCATTTTTGTGAGGTGTGGTCATTTCACCTGGTCTGGTGACCTTACCTGATATGTCCTTGAGCTAAAATTTTCAGGAAAGGTGTAAAAATGATGAAGGAAGAGTTAGACTAAGTTTTGAAGCGCTGCGCGCCGCCGTTTTTTGGTCACTTTTGAAAAACACAAAGGGGTCTAAAAAGACCCCTACCCGGGCGAAGGTTAACACGCGCATTGACGGGGGTCTGAGCCACCTTCGCCTTGACAAGAGGGGCGGGTACCCGCCCCCTAAGATCTCGAGAACCGCGCTAGGTAGCGAAAAACGGTAAACGGCGTTGGATAGCCCATCCACTTCTCCATCGAAAACATTTGAACCATTTTTTATCAGGTCACATTTAAGGTCACTAGAGCCGAGGTCAAAACATGCCGTAATAGGCGTAACATGTAAATTAAGTTTTTCGGAAACTACATCTGAACAAGTAAAGATAAAGCAAAACGATTTAAGCTATATGAATCCTCGCAAAAAGCTGAATCGAATGATAAGTTACATGACCTTGCTAAGTCAAATTAAGGATTTAACCTGACCTGAGGTCAGGCCAAGATAAAATTGGGCAAAATGCATATCATTAGAACCGCAATGGCGAGGCAAATCTAACGCAATTAAAGTAAACGCTCTATCTCTATTCATTACACTAAGTTATTCAGTTAAAACCATTTTTTGCATGTATTTCCAATGGAGAGGTCATAGCTCTTACCTGACCTTAGGTCATCGATATAAAAAATACCGGAAATTTTTTTAGAGAATTCGGTGGGGCCATTATGTGATATGAGTTTCAATCGGATAAGTTTACCCTGCTCCGACTTATGCTATCTTAAACTTTTTTTGAGGTCAGGTCACTTGACCTGTACTGGTGACCTGACCTGTGATGACCTGACCTTTAAATTTTGAACATAAAGTTGTGAAAATGATGAGGGAAAAGGTATGCCAAGTGCGGCGGCGCTACGCGCCGCAATTTTTATGTTGTCTCCGAAAAACCCGAGGGGCGACGGGTACCCGCGCCCCCGTCAATGCGCGTGTTAACGGTGGTTGCAACTTGAAGGCTCGATAAGTTTTATAGTTAATGTGTAAGATTCCTTGGTTACAGCTCGAGCGGATTTTACGTGGATTAATCGACTAAAAATGAGAGGGAAATCTAGCATCGCGCCAACGTACCTAATATTGTCTGGAATATTATTACAGACCACAGGACGCAGGTAAGTAGATGAGGACCACATGTGGCGGGAAATCTTTCGAATATAGTATAGGCTGCTCGCAACGAAATTTTGAAGGGTCGCCGATCTCAACTTTTCTTTATGTGACTACATTTTCCGGGATTTCTAGTTTTCCCAAGGATTGTGAATATAAAATTATCAATTTTAAGCCCAATTTTAAAAGAATAAAATTTTAGATCACATATGACTATTTGAAGATCATCAAAAACGCGAGGTGCAGGCTAAAAGAGCAAATGTGTGAATGATAATGGCCGAAACGTTAGTCATGTACTTTCACCTATACCTCTAAATCTGGTCAAAATAATGCCTGTCGCCAAAGATTGGCAGGGTAGAATTTATCCCTGGGTGCTAAATGTATAGCTATTTTTGTATCAAAACCTAGGAAGGCAATGGTAAGAAGAGATGATCTTTTTAGAAGTTCTTCGGGAAATGGCTCATTGCCACTTCCTATACCTACTGACGTGATTGATCGTATTGAGGATGTTCTCTCCCCTAGACACAAAAGAACGTCCCACCACCTAGGTTTGCTTTGGCTTGTTTCGACAACTTTCTTTGAATGACATATTATGATAGAACGGGAACATGTCGTTTTTGTTCGATGAATCGGAGGCTGAGGGGCTCTGCTTGTTGAGGGGATTGCGAGAAGGGAGGGAGGGGGAGTTTTAATAGTTCAGTTTCGATAAGCGTGACGGCTGATAATTCTAACGATAAGCGTAACTGTTCGCTCTCAAGTGTGAAGAGCCCTCCCCAGCGCTGCGTCCGGTTGTGTTCACGTGTCGGATTGGGTGGAACCTCCCATCAGCAGGAATCAGGAAGAGTGGCGCAGTTCAGCGGCCGCTCCCGATCCAGTTAGCGCCATGCAGAGAAAGAAATGGTCACAGCTATAACAGTCTAGTCAGACAATGCATGGTGCACAATCGACCGCGAACGTGGATAGCTGCTTATCTAATGCAGGCACCCTCACTAGCTCGCCTACCCAGCCCAATGGGTCAAGTGAAATGAGCCCTGGTTACCTACATGTGGCTTGCCATGCACTGATGCTGCGTTCGCAGTGCACCTAATCACGGCTGGTGGCAGGAGGCCGCACAGCAGTGCACGCAGGACCCGCGGGCGTATAGACGTGCCGCAGTCAGAGGCCGCGGGCGCCGGTAATCTCACCGCTCGGCACACAGCCCACGGGGTACGTCGTGACGTCACGAGGCCGGACGGCGCAGGAGCCGGCGGTCACGAATCGGGCTATCGGCACTCGCCGAGGGAACATTTGCCTTAGATTACACTGACTTAAGTTCAACCTCAAGCATATTTGTTCTCTTGTCGATTAATACATGGTGTTGTTGGGCACCGGCGCGGAGCCGTATCCTGTGTGGGCTGCAGATGCTGCAGCTGTCGGCAGCGGCTAACGATGAGGCGGCTAAATATCCTGGCCGTCAGCTGCGGTGCGCCCCGGTAACGCGGCCACGCGACGACCCGGGCGGAATCCCAGCCTGCCCAGACCGCATGACTCGCAGCTTAACAGCACTTGTGACGTCCTTTGTCGCGCTGCAAACTGCCGCCAGCAACATCCGATCGCACTTTCACCAAACTAATTATCTCTACCACGAGTACATCCACCCGCGAGACCGTGGAATGTAGACCACAAGCTCTCTCATGCTCAGTATGGGTCTTGTTGTGCCAAACACTGTTAGCGCTTTATCGATGGGAAGTATTCAGGGTTATCAATCAAAGCGGTCGAAATGCCGACCACACCTCAGTGCCCCTTGGGTTTAACGCGTCAGCTCTGGTGAGGTAGGTTCGTTGGAAATGTTCTTGGGATATTTGCGTCCGCAGATTTCTGAGCTGTGTTGAAACATTTATTAGGAAAGGTTGATACTGACGCTGATACTGTCATCAGTACTTCTGACTTCGGCGAATCAACGTTCTCGTTGTGGGCAGAAGGCTGCATTAAAAGGTAGTTTCCTTACTCTTCCTGGCCATTATTGGTTTTGCGGCACATCAAATCAAAATTGCGATACTAGAATTTGATAACGACTTCCTTCTTCGGTATGTGGGCTGCAGTTTCGTTGCAAATAATACCACCGGGCCCAGATAAATTCCCCTGAGCTTCCGGGACTCTACAACATCAACAACTACCAACATCTACAACATTTACAACTACCAACATCATTGATATCATCGCAAAGCTGCAATTTCAATGTGCTGTTCGTATTTCCCATCATTACCCTCATGGGGCTTTAACCCGCGCCCCACCGGGGGTCCAGCGCCACTTTCGTCCCACCGGGGCCATCGATGGCCCCCTCTAACTCCGAAAATATGGGGGTTAGCGCAAATCTGCAAAATGAATTAGAAAGCTTGCGTGAATTCAGTAGAAAATTACTTCGCATGTTTAAGCGCTCAGGTCAATGGTTTGACCTCCAGAGGTCAAGTTAGGTCACGATAGGTCATTTTCACTCATTTTGTGCTAACCATCTCATTTTTAAGTGACCTTTTCAGACGACACAGAGTTGAAACCACATATAGTATTAACACCTGAGAAGTTCTTGTAATGAAAGGCGCTATATGGCCAAGTCGCTGAAAGCGCCCTAAAACCCCAATACACACACACACACTCACTCAAATATGCAATGCTTAAGAAAACGTGGCATAACTCTCATGCCAATAGAGCTATTGAGATCTGGTAAAGTACATTTGATAGGAAAATGCCAGACCTTTTTCTGCTATGTTGAATTTAATGACCTTCCACCAGTGATTTGACCTCCAGAGGTCACCTCGTGACCTAATATGATCTGAGGTCACAAAAGGTCAGAAAGTGACCTTGCCGTATATCAAACGAAAGCCAGTGACGACACATACACGATGATGTTTGATTCAGCGCTCTAGCTTAATTAGGTCAAAAGTTATTGTCAAAATACTGTTTTTGACCCCTGGTGACCTTGGAGAGGTCAAACGGCAAATTTGGCCCCTGGGATCCGTGAAAGGGTGTCCAAGAACGTTTTTTGAGCAAGCTGAGCATTTGCAATCGTTTTTATAACTTTTAGACCATAAGACAGCTTTCCCCATGCTTTTCAATGGGAGAAATCACCCCATGACCTGACCCCAGGTCACAAAATCGAAAAATCACGGATATACATGTACACCCTGGAGGGGTCATGAAGTGGAGGAAGTTTCAAATCAATCAAGAAATGTAGCTCTTATAGAGCTCAAAAGGTGAAGTGAGGTGACTTTGGTTGATCTCGCTTGGTGACCTGACCTTGTGTGACCTGGGGTAAAAAATTTCAAGGATGGTGGGAAAATGATGGGGTGAGAGATAGAGCCCTCAATCGCGGTGCTGCCCTTCGACGTTTTTCTACCATCCCGAAAAAATCTTTAGAGGGGCCATCGATGGCCCGGTGGGGCGAGGGTTAATACAAATATTTGGCTATCAACCGATCTTGGAATGTCTAAAAGCTATATGATGCGTCGCGAAGGACAGGGCCGGGCGGTCCTCGGCTTAAATCTGCCCCTCTGCCACTTTTGGGCTCTCCAAATGGCAGCGGAGTAGCCGTAGCGGTGTCTATGACCAATAATTAGCGGAGTAGCCGTAGCGGTGTCTATGACCAATAATTAGCGGAATAGCCGTAGCGGTGTCTATTGACCAGTAATTAGCAGAGTAGTGGTTAGCGGACGCAAAGGAATTCAAAACAGCTAGCACTTCCGATAGCTTGTTGAGGAGACCGCCGCCCCAAAAAGGAGAGATGGAGATGGAAGGACAAGTTTTTATCCAGCAGAAAACCAAAAGACGAATGGAAAAATGTTTCTGTGCTGTGATTTTGTTTGCATATATTTCAATAAAACTGCAAAATTTTAAGCAATAAAGAGATAATCAGTATTTTTCATTGATGTACGTTTCAAAAGAAAAATGAATTGTATTTTTGGGATAACACTTAGGACCGCTCATATAAAAAGTAGTTCTAGAGGAGTAGCTGGTAGCTGTTTCACGATTTTGAAGAAAAAAAGAGCGATAGTAGCGGAGAGGTTTCAGCTATCCAAGGTAGCGGTAGTAGCGATAGCGGTTGCAAATATTTGATAGCTGCGCCCACCTCTGGGGTGGTATTTTTTAACGTAGGACCTATGATTCTCATATGCGTTTTGGGGCTAGAGCTCTCCAGATTACAAACTATTTTTCTTATTGCAATGTATTGTATTTGTTGCAAAAACCATCACACAGATGGCTGCTTTTCAAACGCCGTTGTAATGGTCATGAAACATTCAATACTATGGAAGGAGATGGAAGTGCTAAATATAATAGGTGATGTAATCCCTGCTGAATAGCGATTTTTTTGTGCGCGGAATATCAGGCATTTTTAGAAACTTCTCCAGTGTCTGAAATTGCTCTCATTAATTATAATGTCGAAGGTTACTTGCCTAATCTGTGATATGAAATTACTCCGTCGATTGGTGTACAACGATGCAAGCTGAAAAGTATACATCGGTAGCTCAATGATTTAACCAGTAGGTAGGTACCTAAAATTCAACAAGAATATGGAGGCAGCGCGATTCGAGGACACGATACTTAATTCACTTGTAATCCTGTATATGATTGTAGAAATATGTAATTATACTCATAGCAAGATTTATTTTGAATTTAAGGGGAGTGTGGCGCTTTCATAATGGGATTTGAACGGATATAGCTATGTAATTGAGCATGCTGAGAACCGCTTGATCGATGTTTCATTTCTCACAAATACCGTTTGCGGATAAAAAAGTAAAAATCAACCCCCTGTGGAACCCCTCCCCCGTGCCCTGCTGGTGATGTGGTGACGCGACCATTGCTAATTATCAAAATGTGATGTAATTCTAACGTCATGCTGGGGAGTCAAATGTGTCCACCTGAACCTTTTAACTAGGTATGTTCTAAACATAGCTTTGGTACAGTTGATTTCGTATGCATATAACCTGCTTTCTTTACAAGTTTCAAACGTGGACTATGTTTGATATATAGAAAAAATACATAAATCGATAAATATCTGTTTTGGTACCAACAAGAGCGTATTTGAGCCAAAAACGCCTCATTTGTACTCGTTTTAGTTGTGGCCCAAATGAGAGGTTTATCGCAACACGAACCATCACCACATGGTTCGCTGATTTGACGTCACTCCAATTTTCTAACAGAGGGATGAAAAGGGAAGAACTCTTCTAACAAGGAAATTAAATACAACGAAATAGCATGTGGCGATCTTGGAAATTGACGTCACGTTCAAGTCGCCTGCCCCTGCTACGCGGAAAATTTTTCTTGTTAGGACATGTTTAAAATCTACGTGCCTTGACTTGGGTATATAATATACCCTGGCTTAGGCGGATCCAGGTGGGTCAACGAGGGCACGTGCCCCCCCTTGATCGACTCTCGGCGCCCCCTGAAATGGTCACGGCGCCCCCTGAAATGGCTATGGCGCCCCCTGAAATGACACCCCCCAGGATGCGAAAACCGGCTCCCACCGATAGGATTTTGTGCCCATCTGATAGGTTTTGCCGGTCAAAAGTGGCGCCCCCGGACCAGATGGCGCCCCCTCCCCCCAGAAGGTGCCCCCCGGTCAGCAATCCTAGATCCGCCTATGTACCATGGGTATCGTCGATTATAATTGCGTATAACTTGCTTTATTGACTAGCTGGAAACGGGAAGGGATTGATATATGACACTTTGGTATCTCTATTAGCGTTAAACGCTTCATCTGTATTCGTATTCATTTTTGGCACAAATCAAACAGGTTCAATCTGGCACAAAGCTTTACCAGCTCATACGCCGATTTGACGTCACGATAGCTTGGACTTTGTATTGCCAACGGAGGAAAATTAGATGCAACGAAATATGAGGGTCATCAGCCATTTTCTAGCAGAGCTAAAGCCAAATCAATTATTTTTAACGTAGGTTGCCGTGAAGACCACCACAATCTGGAATTGCGCCAAGGTGCCACATTCCCTTAAAGTTATGAAAACAATAATACCCATTCTTAAATCAAATTGTGCCGTTTTAAGATACACCTAAGTTATGGTACCGGGGTGGCTGAGCATTATCGCAGCACAACAATAGTCTCTGTGTGTGAGTGAATTGGTTGAGGGCTGCGGGGGCGGCAGCGCGGCTGAGCTGGGGCGGCCGCGGCCGCAGGCAGGTGGCCGCGTCACGCGCTATCACGGCCTCACCAGATGGTGCGGTCGCGCCGACAGCCGCCGCTCCGGGACAGCCGCCGCGGCCGGCGCGACCGCCGGCAACACTCGTTGTCGGTGCCGACAGCCAAGACAATGCCGATGATTCATGTGATGGTCACGCCAACTAAATCCCCATTTCACTCGAACTTGCGGGCAGCCGTCCTTACGAAACTGACGAATCATCTTTTCAGAACAATTGTTCGTATATTTTTGGCTTATTCACACTTCATTGTTTTTATACATCAGTCGATTTTTAAGCCAGTTTGCATCGCCAGATCAGTGTACATATCTTTCCAGTTGCTGAGTCGCCCGAATGCTGGGCAGGGCGTCTCCAGTCCCACCGGGAGGGGCGTGCCTCCTTCGCTGCCGACCAGGACCGGGCGGGGCAGCCAAACTCCACGGCCAGCCAGGGCGTCCTCGGACCCACGGGGAGGAGTGTTACCAGTACCACTGGGCGGAGCGGGCCTCTAGATGCGGCCAGAAGCGTCCCCACCGGGCAGCTTGCTAGGCTCAGCCGTCCGCCTTGAAAGTGTAGGGTCGGGCCTTCTCCACTTTTGGCTACCGGATACTTGCTCCAAATGTGACGGTTGTCCCGGGATCAGTAATAGAAATGGCTTTTGGAATGGGTAAAACTCGTTCGATGATTCCCTTCCTTTTCTATCGCATTCCCCGTGTGTTGAGTTCCCAGTTCCTCCCCGGCTTCATTAAGTTCTCGTTCTGTGCCGGAGCATTATGGACCAGGGCCCGCTCTGTGCCGGGACTGTACGGACCAGAGCCCGCTCTGTGCCGGAGCCATGTGGACCAGGGCCCGCTCTGTGGCGGAACCATGTGGACCAGTGACAGTTCTGTGCCGGAGCTATGTGGACCAGTGACCGCTCTCTGCTGGGACTATATGAACTAGCGACCGTTCTTTACCGGAGCCATGTGGACCAGCGCCGGTGGACGTGGTAGCACCGCGATAAGCCCATACGCTCGGGCTTTATCGGCGGCTGCCGGCCGTGCCTCGCTTATCGAAGTTGGACGACAACTGGTACCGCGCCGAAGCACTATCCGCGTCAGTAAGGCATGGTGGGACCTGAGCTGTCCGTCCGGTCTAACAGCCCTATACTTACCGCTGGAGAATTCTGTGAATTGTGAAGCCGTCAGAATCCCATTCACATACTTTCAAATACTCAATGGATGGACGTTACATTACTGAATATCTGTGTAGCGTTCATTTTATTAAATGGAATGTGGCACCTTGGTCGAGTCCTGGAATTTAGTGTAATTAGGCGTACTTTTAGCCCAAAATAATGAAACGACTCATGATTTCTCTGAAGATGTTCAATAGCTCAATATTTTGTTTTTAAAAATACTCCTCTAGGAAAATAAATAAAATCTACCTGTGGATGATGTCAAGATCTGGCAACCACTACCATACTTGAAATGCTTCAAGGGCTTCGATTGGCTGATGCTAATCGTGACGTCAGCATATGTCGTCACACCAACAACCATGACAACTGTGGCCTGCTGCTAGGGGTACATGAGGGGTAGATTGCAGGGAGGTTTTAGCTTTTTTCTACGGAAATCTCGAGTTCCAAGACAAATGATATATTGAGTACCAGGTGTATATTGGTACCGACTTGCTTTACAACTTGGCTATCTCAGTTAAAATCACGTTATGAAGGTACCACATTCCCTTTAAGCGGGAGGCCGCGATTCTGCATGCTCCGTTTTCTTAGGCTTTTATGCCTCATTGAGTTTGACCTTCATATGATTTCGGGAGAAAGATGGTGGTCAGGCTGGATCCAGCAGCTCTGGGCCAGGCGTCGAATCTCACCTTCGGATTGGTTCGGACCCGCATCCAGTGCGATGCGGTGCGCAGTGCGCGGATCAGGCCCCTGGTCGTCAGAAAGCCCCCCCCCAACCCCGCTCTCGGTCGAGGGTATGTTTCTCAGAAGACTTTTGAACCGAAAAAATTGGGCACCAGGTAAAAAGTCCGTGGTATCGCCTCATGCTCGGACCGATTGTCTACCTACTGCGTACCACCTTACGACCTTCTCTCATACGACCGGTCCTAGGCCTTATCAATCTCCCAATGTTTGGCCTGATTATACCGTCATATCCTCCTATGTCAATATTCTCGTAGCCCATGAATGCATTTGTACACATTGAACAATGCAACACGCGTTTGCTGGTACACATGTCTGCTCAGCGCCACTCACCGTTGTAGAGGAGCCAGCGTTTGATGGCCCAGTTCTCGACGGAGTCGTCGACGCAGGCCAGGCTGACGGCCTCGCCGAGACTGTGGCAGTACTCAGCGGCCCGGTACCAGCTGGCCTGGAAGGCGCCGTAGTGGTAGCACCTGCCGCGCACCTCCGAGAATAGCGGCGGACAGGCGGCCGACGCCGGCCGCGAGCCTGGCGACGGGTCAGAGACGGTCATACATAACGGACTGGTGAGAGGTCAGACCCGGTCATACATAACAGCCTGGCGAGGGTCAGACCTGGTCATACACAACAGCCTGGCGCGAGGTTTCAGAACTCGGTTATACACAACAGCCTGGCGAGGGGTCAGACCCGGTCATACACAACAGGCTGACGAGGGGTCAGAACTCGGTCATACACAACAGCCTGGCGAGGGGTCAGACCCGGTCATACACAACAGGCTGACGAGGGGTCAGACCCGGTCATACACAACAGCCTGGCGAGGGGTCAGACCCGGTCATACACAACAGCCTGGCGAGGGGCCAGACCCGGTCATACACAACAGCCTGGCGAGGGGTCAGACCTGGTCATACACAACAGGCTGACGAGGGGTTAGACCCGGTCATATACAATAGCCTGGCGAGGGGTCAGAACCGGTCATACACAACAGGCTGACGAGGGTCAGAACTCGGTCATACACAACAGGCTGACGAGGGGTCAGACCCGGTCATATATAATAGCCTGGCGAGGGGTCAGACCCGGTCATACACAACAGGCTGACGAGGGGTCACACCCGGTCATACACAACAGGCTGACGAGGGGTCAGACCCGGTCATACACAACAGGCTGACGAGGGGTCAGACCCGGTCATATATAATTGCCCGCTGAGGGATCACATCCGGCCATACACAACAACAGAGTTCGGGTGGTGGGGTTGGGTTCTCCGTGACAAGTCTCTTGGTGACTTTAGTGAGACTTCGACTCCCTCATCCGTACTGGAAACATCTTGGAAAAATTATAAACAAAGATTCGAGGGGGAGGAGGTGTCAGCACTAGCCCAGCTTGTCAAATTTGGTTCCGATGTTGCTTTGCTTTTCAGCCTTAGTGATGCAGTGCACTCTAGTTTCTTTATTTGTATTGTAATAATTTAATATTGCAGCAGATTCGTAGTTTGCGTTTTGGCAGAACAATAATACGATCTTTAGGTGTTGAACAATTTCCAAGCTAAAAAGTGAAACCCGTCTATATACATAAATTGGAAGTTAATTGTAATGTTTTATCCAACAGCACATCACACTGTATGCGTGGCACCACGCTCTCCACGTGCAGCAGTCTCAGAGTCATCCGGACCGGCCCCTCAGACTCACGTCTGCGGCATTTATGTTCTTCGGAAATAAATGCCGCAGACGTGAGTCTGAGCCGCCGATGACTAACTGCCACGTGACGGTGCCACCACAGTAAAACAATTAAGATAAAAGAAAGCCATCTATATACAAAGTGGAGTTATGAAGTTATCCAACAGCACAAACGGGCGACGCCTACGTCAGCATAGTCAACCGCTCAGACCACGTCTGCAGCATTTATGTTCTTCGGAAATAAATGCCGCAGACGTGAGTCTGAGGGCCGGTCCGGATGACTGAGACTGCTGCACGTGGAGAGCGCGGTGCCACGCCCACAGTGTGATGTGCTGTTGGATAAAACATTACAATAAACTACCAACTTATGTATATAGATGGCTTTCACTTTTTATCTTGGAAATTGTTCCACACATAAAGATCTTATTCCTGTTCTGCCAACACGTTAACTACGAATCTGCTGCAACATTAAATTATTATAATAGGTACAAATAAAGAAACCATAGTGCACTCCATCACTAAGGCTGAAAAGCAAAGCGACATCGGAACTAATTTTGACAAGCTGGGCTAGTGCTGCCACCCCACTCGAATTTTTTCAACTTTGTCCAAGTTGTTCCTAGCACGGCTGTTGGTGTCGAAGCCTCACCAAAGTCATCAATGGCCTTGTCACAGAGACCCCAACCCACGAGCAACTCCCACAATGAAGGGTTAATTTAGAAGCCAAAGTTTAACGTCCCACAAAGCACGGGGACGGCCGCCCCGCTCAGGTCACCCTTTCACCTGTCAGTTGCCAGTCGACCTACGTCGGGTAAACTATTGAGCGCCGGAGCGTCTCAATGGGAACCGATCCCAAGCCTGGACATGCACTGTCACTGCACGTTTCTGAGCAGCGAGCCGAAGCCCAACGCTCTACCAACTGAGCTACCGGGGCGGCAATTCGGCTCCTGAGCGAGGTAGCGAAAAAGCGCAAGAATGGTTTGATAGACCATTGAACCGATTAAGAAACTATTCCCATAACATTTTAGCTCAGAGTAATATTGAGGCCATTAAAGGTCGAAATAACACAATTTAGAACACTTAACTATAGCGTTTGGCTTAGCTGCGTTAGAGCCAAAATTTAAACGTCATTCGATCCCTCTCTTTAAGGCGATTCGAATGGTGTACAATATGACTATACTAGATCAAAGTATAAAATGATATGACCTAGGGTCAGGTCAAGGCC
This sequence comes from Lepas anatifera, assembly GCA_034440635.1. Lineage (NCBI taxonomy): Eukaryota > Metazoa > Arthropoda > Thecostraca > Lepadidae > Lepas > Lepas anatifera. The sequence goes on along the minus strand of JAOTON010001720.1, from coordinate 365,657 downwards.
ATCATCTAACTAAACATAGTCAATATGCATATCACTGGACTCGTAAAGACAAAACAAAGCATAGTGGTATCCAAATGAGAGCTCTATTGCAATTCACTGCGCAGTTATTGATACAAGTCTCAAAACATGCTTAGGTAGACCCAAATGACCTCTCAGAGGTCACAGGTCAAAACTTGCAAAATGAACATTGCGAGTGGCCTGTGATACTACGATCCCGGGAATAAGAAGTCCCTATAAGCCTTATATACAGAAAAAGAAACATTTTTTCGGCAAACTCACGCTTTCCCCATGCATTTCCAATGGAGAGGTCATGACTCATACCTGACCTTAGGTCAACAATATACAAAATACGGAAACGAAGTTTGTAGCCCCAGGTGAGCCCATTATATGAAAAAAGGTTTCACATTGATAAAACATCCCTGCTCCGAGTTATGTAATCCCAAACATTTTTTGAAGTGAGTTCACTTGACCTGGCCTGATGACGTGACCCGAGATGACCCGAACTTAAAATTTGTAGGGGAAGTTACAGAATTGATGAATGATAAGCTGTGCCAAGTACGGTGGCGCTTGGCGCCGCCGCTTTTCCGCGACGACGAAAAATCTGTAGGAGGTTAGTCAGCACCCTTCCGCTCCACTGGGGAAGGTTAAAAGTAAAAATCCGTTGCTTAAACTCCAGAAAATACAGAATTTTTTTGCAGGATTGTCCTTATATTTGTGTATACCGTCAAAAACCACGTGAAAAAGTTTAGATTTCGAAAAAAGTGTTGTAACGCGCACCCTAATGGGCACCCGTATCAGTTTTAGAGGAAATGAATACACCGGGAAGAAAGTATTCAATGCCGCGATTCCCCGATATTTTACCCATGCAGTTAGGTTGGTAAGGTCGGTTTTTCTTGGAAATCTGCCCGTGAGAGCCAAATAGCGCACAGCACCACAAACAATTTGAAAACTGTTTTACGAATGTTTAAGGATAAGGGCAAGGACATGTGTTTTTCGTTATCTAACATGTGACGTAAAATCTTTGGAGTGGTCTGGTGCTGTTTAGACTGCCCGTTTGTTGCTGTCCTATTTTTTGTGGAATTCCAGTGGCCGCGGATAAAATAAATATCCTCTCACGGTTCTCGACACTTCTCTCATCCACACTGTCTGGCCGTTTCACATGGGCTGCCCTAGTGAAGACAGACAGAGCGCCGCCGGTGACGTCAGAATAGCCTCCAGAGATGACGGCACAGTGTGTTACTGACCTGGCGGATCCACCGCGGCCGGCCGGCCCACCCGCACGGCCGGCCCACGGGGCGGTCATTTGCCTAGTTGGACTGGCCTATCCATTTCCCACTTGATGTTTCTGACAGCCGTCGCCAAAATGCCGCAGTGGGCTCGATATCGTTGTCTTTTGACGTGTTTGCATTTCTTCGATTTGTTTTCAGTTTTGTGCAACATCAGAAAGTATTTTCCCTGTCGGCTCTGGCCATCTCACCGCTGAGAAGAGAAGACATACGTTTACATCACTGAGTCTGCCTCCCCTGAATGAGAAGTCGGTGGCGGCGCCGTTGCTAAGTGCCTGTCGATGCATCGGACAAAACCTCCGGCGTCATCGTGCCGTGTCAAGAGTTCAGACGGCGCCAACCGGCGATGCCACGACCTGAATGCAGGCTGAGCGCTGTTTGTTCGCTTTTTACCTGTCCCTAACGGACCTACGCATTTGAAGGTGGATTCCTCAAAGCCAGACTCTGAACACCTCCAAGTTTTGCGAGAGCCCGAGGAGCGGCGGCAGCGGCGGTGCGTGTCGGAGTGACGCGGTCGCCTCTTTACGCCATTGTGGGCTGCTGGCCGTATCACACGCCGGTGTCGTTTTCATCGCCGCCGCTCAGGCTGTCGGAAACGGCGCGGGGTAAGTGGGACGTGCAGCGATGGGCGATCTGCCACTATCCAGAGTGTGGTGAGGCTGTAAGTGGGGTGGTCGGGCTCTGCCCGACTGGGCCTGTCCCCAGCAGGCACGGGCCGGCCTCGTGGGCACTGGCCTGTCCACGACAGGCACGGGAGGCCTCGTGGGGACTGGCCTGTCCACGGCAGGCACGGGAGGCCTCGTGGGGACTGGCCTGTCCACGGCAGACACTGGCCGGCCTCGTGGGCACTGGCCTGTCCACGGCAGGCACGGGAGGCCTCGTGGGGACTGGCCTGTCCACGGCAGACACTGGCCGGCCTCGTGGGCACTGGCCTGTCCACGGCAGGCACGGGAGGCCTCGTGGGGACTGGCCGGTCCACGGCAAACACGGGCCGGCCTCGTGGGGACTGGCCTGTCCACGGCAAACACGGGCCGGCCTCGTGGGGACTGGCCTGTCCACGGCAGACACGGGCCGGCCTCGTGGGGACTGGCCTGTTCACGGCAGGCACGGAGGCCTCGTGGGGACTGGCCTGCCCCCAGCAGGCACGGGCCGGCCTCGTGGGGACTGGGCTGTCCACGGCAGACACGGGCCGGCCTCGTGGGGACTGGCCTGTCCACGGCAGACACGGGCCGGCCTCGTGTGGACTGGGCTTGTCCACGACAGGCACGGGCCGGCCTCAGGAAGGCGTCTGCATCTGGGAAATGCCAACGCCATTCGACCAATGCCTACACAGTACAGTCTTAGATTTTCTTTTAAAATAGGAATTTGATGTTTTCAGGGTCCCTGAAGCCGAATCTGGGAGTGCTTTGCTAGTTTGTCCCCATGGCACTGCCCTGGCACTGGCACCCTACTGGAAAGTCGATAGGGAAGGATTATGACTCAGGCATCCCGAGACCAAGCGTCCATGCAGGACCTTCTTCATGTACTATTTTTACCTTACCACCACTATGAAACCAACAATAATTTTAATCGTTAGTTCTGTTTCAGCCTCTTGTTTGGTTTCCTTCGGGAACAATTGTTTGATTCCATGGATGGATACCGGTACGACCGTCGGATTATGTTGGTGCGGGTAGCCCGTCAAAGGTTAAATCAGTACTTATGTTGTCCTGAAAGCAGGCGATGGTGATCGATGACGATCCATGGTGTTCCGATCATGAATATTCGTATAATAAAGCTTTGGTTTGACTGCGGTGAACAGTGTGGTGTTGAGAAGTGTGGTGTTGTGAATATACTCTGCCCTTCTTCACACACGGAGAGAGCAAAAGACATGTCCCACTTAACCAAAATAGCATTTATCCGGTTAAATATCATTATCTGTGGATTGTTCATATCAAGATGTTCAACACATTGTATCTCATCATTTCAGATAATTAGTGAACATATACGTCTGTGAAACGCATGGCACGTTTAACATCGTCAGAGTTTCGTGTGTTCCTGGTAAACTTTAATGAGAGTGGTGTCAATTAATTAGTGTAGATCAGGCCACCCGAATTTGCATAGTCCATGGACAAATCAAGGTGAGCATGCGTAATCCCCTGGGTTTCCCCTCTGATACAATTAAGACTGTGGGGATAAGATTGAAGACAATTTTTTGCCGTGACCGGTCAGACCGCGACCGGTACACCGGTACAACCTCACGCCAACCCATTCCGACGAAGCCCGATGTCTGCATTTTGACTGTTATCAAGTAACCATCAGCTGCTTTCCCTGGGTTTAAACCGAGAACGACTATACCCACATCTGAGATTTCTACCTCACTAGGAATGAAGGGCTTGGGAAACGAGCTGACCAATTCAAACACCACAGCCTCGCCTTTCTCGGACTGTTGAGGACGGGAAGTGTTACAAGTAACATTAAACTACTCCAATCCTTAAAAGTATCCCACTGGCGTGGAAAGCATACTCTCAAGTGGAGCAAATATTAGAAAAACAGTATATAAAAAATCACAAAATGCTCAGGCACTTAAGCGTGTTCATACCAAATTCTATGCCATGACTGAATGAAAAATACACTTTCTACACTCCGCGTCGTCATATTACCACCTCAATATGGAGTTCCCACTAGTGGTTCGGGTGAAACCGCGAAAGTCCTGACGGTTCTCAGGGCCCATCGGAGGAGTTCGCTTTCGAATCATACGTAGCAAATGCTTCTAGCTATCGTATTCCAGAGCTAAACGAGCTTTCTAAGTACACCGTATATCGGCTCACCCGGCCCCATTTGACCTCTGGTGACATCAATAATGAGTAATCGAAAAAAGATAGATGATATCGGAGTAGATTTGATTGGATTTCTGACGAGATTCTGTTTATATTTTTCGCTCTTGTAGTTTTTGGGTGAAAGGGTTTAAATTTGAACGGTCGCATGGGAAAGGTGGCTCATGCCCACGACCCGAATGCAGCTTATATTTTAATTTTTGTGCCCCCGACCTGGGAACATTTTTGCATATTTGCGCCGCATATATTCACAGTCGCACTGTGTACATGACAGATGGTTTCATTTATCGGTACCCTTGCGGGACAGTCGTGCCCGCAGGTTCCCTGTCGGATGCCCCACCGTATGATTTGGCGGGGCAATCCGAAATTATCGGACAGGACTGCTCCGGTGACACGAGGCAAGGCCGTGCCCTCGGAGCGCGCCACTGGACCGGTGGACCCAAACCACTGGACCATGATTAGACCCGTGCTTCCAATAACAAGGGCGCTGGTTGGTAAGCGAAACTCCTGTGTCAAGGCAAGCACCACCCAGTTTACTTCCATCTGCTGGATAGGAGGCGGTCGAGAAAAAAAAACTGTCAGGGGTCAGTTTTGATCCAGGGACATCCCAGCTAGAACGGTGGTAACCCGAATAAAGGCTAAGGACCAGTTAAGCGTGGCGCAAACAATGGTCTTGAGCCACTAAAGGGTCAGTACAGATGACGGAGTTTATCGTACCCTGGAGGCAGTGGCAGATACAGGGGGGGGCAGGGGGCTCAAGCCCCCGAAATGTCAGAGCGCCTATACCTAATGCATAGCCGAAGGCTGATCCAACGCAATGGTGCGGGAGGCTGGAGCCCCTGGCTCCCCGGAAGTATTGTGCTGGACCCGCCACTCCTGGAGGGTCGTGTGGTACCAACCATCTCCCGGGGTCTGACTGACCCGTGTATTTAGGATCTGTTCCTGCGCCTCTTCAATAAAACATGAAGGGAGCTTAGAGGACGTCAGAGCAGGTGCAAAAGTCAGTGTCCACTGGAACAGGCTGGGGAGAGATATCAGGCATTTGACACAGGTCAGTGAAAGATATGGCCGGCGTACCGAAGCTAAGGATTATCTAATGTCGAAATTTGGTTAAGGCCTTCCATTCTCATTTAATGCATTTTAGCAAAAATGGCGCAGGGAAAAACAACAAAATCACAATCACAAACTGCCCACAAATGTTCGTTTCTCACCCTAAACCGATTTGTTTTGGCTTAATAATCTAAACTCCTGCACTAGAATTGTGTCCCTCTAATCTCCTCCCACAAACCACTTCTCGTTTGATGGGAGATTGAAAGAGGTTCTGAGGAAGCTGAGGAGGCGCTGGGACGGACGGGAGGAGGTTGGAGAAGTTGGATGGGGTTGGAGCAGGTTTGAGGAGGTGCTGGAACATTTCCATACAGTGATTCCCAGGACTAGACATTCAGTTGCCTGCAAGGGTTGTGTGCTTATGTTGCGCCCTCATGCCGGTTGTCCCCACTCACGGGGTTAGTTTTGTTTTGGCTTATAAATTATTATGTCCCTGTCCCGCTCCATAATGAGCCCAATCCTACAATGATACAACGATATACACAATTGCAGAACACAATGTTCGTGCCAATCACCATGGCTGAAACATTAAAGCATAAAATACGGGATCAAAGGCAGATCTCGGCGAGGGGAATGCGAAGACCTACAGTGACTGAGACGCCATCGGGAAACAGACTAAATGAATTGAACAGACCATGTGATTTGAACTGATAGGTGTATCAATCTCGCAGAACATAAAAAACTCGCCTAGAAGTCTGTTGAAAACACTCGCCTAGAGTCTGTTGAAGAAATCTGTGACTTAGGAATAATCATTGACTCAAAACTGAATTTCTCATCCCACGTTTCTGGCATAACACGACAGGCCAACAAATCACTAGGACTGCTAATTTGATCTTTTCAAACCGGCCTGTGCTCAACAAATTTCAATACCAAAACACTGCTCACAACATATAACGCGAACGTTCGGTCTGTTTTGGAGTACGGTAGTGTAGTCTGGGCTGGTGTAGCCAAATCCCATGCCGAACGGGTTGAGCGGGTACAACACAAATTCTTGATGTGGCTAAATTCTCATACTTTTCAGTCTTGCGGCACTTTGAATTACCATTCACTTCTTCGGCATTTCGGCGTCCAGTTTTTGCTGCAAGGAGAGTTCAACACGATCTTCTGTTTCTGAAAGCAATATTTTCCTCAAAAATTTCCTCTCAAACTCTTCTGAACTGTTTTGGCCTTCATGTTCCACCCCGCTCGACCCGCAACCTGCGACTTTTCGCCGAGCCACGCGGCCGTGTAAACACGGTTGCCTCGGGGTTTCTGTGCCGGATACCAAAATCTGCTAATAGGTTTTTGACCATGATCAACTCCGATTTTTTTGTTGATACCTATGGCATTTTTAGAGCTCGCGTTGTGGAGTATATAAGGGACCTAAGAGTGTGAGGTCACCAAGGTATATGTGCACCAAATATATGAAGAGGGAATGAGCTCAAACTATTTTAATAACTTTATTTTTTCAGCACCCATTTTACTCATTTGTATGTTTTTAGCACTAGGGTGTTTCGGACATGTTTATGTGTATGTGTTAGTTTTTGGTGAGAGAGTTTTAACACCTGACTTCACCTGTTAGTGGGCATCAGCCTGTTGGTGATTATGTTTAATAAACTAATAAACAAATAAACAACTGGATATATATATATATATGTCAATTCCAAACAGCGTTGCTTGTGGAGAAATACTGGTCTAATCCTGAGAAATGGCTGCGGTTGTCATGACCGTAATGCTTGCCGGGCGTACTACAGTGCCTCCTCTCCCCAGCAGTCTGGCGGCCGAGCGACAGCGGTTCGTCCTCGGCTGTGGACCAGAAGGGCTGCTTTCCGCTCCAAATATTTTTTTAGTGTGCCCAAGCAAGAGCTATTGTATTTTGTATTTTCCCTCCCTACCTCTTCCTTTCGTGAATTTCATTAACCGTCATCAATTCACATACAATGTATTGGGCATGTTCACTGGTGGAGCCAGGCGGTCAAAAATGGTAATTGCCCTCCCAAGAACCCCTGACTTTCCCCGATTTTTTTTCTGAAAAATTGCTTTTAATGATGATCTGCCTCGTTGCCTCCCAAACAACCGGTCTAGGCCCGCCTCTGGGCATGTTACCGGTACCTGTAGTGTATACAAACTTCTCGTTCGCGAGCTACAGCAATGCCAAGTCATTTGCTGACGGCTTTTAATAAGTGTGACTAAAACAGCAGTGAAACACGCAACAGGTGTATGGTGCAGCTAATGGTGCGCAGCACAGCCAGTCCTTCTTTACCTCCCTCCACAGGCGTTGAGTTTTGGAATCATCAAAATATATCAGCATATTTTATGTACACTTTACAAGATTGCTATCTGAGTTCAAAACCCAATGTTAAGGTGCAGCGTTCCCTTTAAAGGGAATGTGGCACCTTCACAACGTGATTTTAACTGAGATAGCCAAGTTGTAAAGCAGGTCGGAAAACTCGGTACTCCATATTTCATTTGTCTTGGAACTCGATATTTCCGTAGAAAAAAGCTAAAACCTACCTGACACCAGCCCCCCTCAGCCCCCCGTCGCCGGCGGCCATTGTTGTGAGCTACTGGTGTGACGACATACGCTGACGTCACGATGAGCATCAGCCAATCGAAGCCCTTGAAGCGTTTCAAGTATGGTAGTGGTTGCCAGATCGTGACATCATCCACAGTCTGATATTTATTTCTTTTTCTAGAGGAGTATTTTTAAAAATCAAATATTGAGCTTTTTGTACATTTTTCAGAAAAATCATGAGTGGTTTCATTATTTTTGACTAAAAGTACGCCTAATCACACTAAATTCCAGGATTCGACCAAGGTGCCACATTCCCTTTAAACATTTATGTCCCACTGGTTCAAACGTCCTGTTCCCTGGACTGCAGAGGGTACAAAGTAGATATGTATGTACCTGTGCCCTGGATGTCGCCTGGCCTGGCAGATACTCACTTCTATCGGGCAGCATGTTGAGCAGCCGCTCCAGCATGTAGTTGGCCTGGCCGTGCGGCAGCAGCAGTAGCAGGGCCGCAGTCCATGCCAGCCGGCCCCACATGGTGCTTCCGATGCAGGCTGCCCGCCGGCTCAGCCCGACTCACCACATCTAACGTGTCTTAACAACTGAACCAGGGCCTTCCGTGGCGTTCAGTGGGGCTTATGTATCGTCTGCTGGCTTTGTCGATGTACCCAGAAACCCTACTTTCCTGTAGTCGTTGTTAGCACTTGTTCGAACTCCACCAATATCGGCTAGCCAGGGATCAGTGAATGCATTTTATGCAAAGTGCAACCTTAGCGTTTTCCTTTGTACTTGCGTTGACGTATGCAGAAATGTCACCCAGTAGCCGCCCGTCGACGACAGTCTGCGCGCTGTGCGGTACTTGCTTCTTCGGTTGTCGCTCGTCCGTTAAAATAGATTAGATATGCCAGTGAAAACAACAATCGCAGAATTCCATAAACCCTTGGTTATGCACTAAAAATTGTTTCTGCCGTACACAGAAGTTCTGTATGATATGGCAATCAACGATCTTACTACATCATTATAATATGGGTTGTACACACGCACACATGTATCGCCAACTATATGTGTGACTGGGAGGCTGCAGAGGTTCGCCGGACACCGTATAACCCGTCGCGGACTGCAGCAGGCGCGCGCGCGCACGTGTGGCCGCTGTGACGGCGACTGACCCACCTGCGGTGATCGCGGCACGCGCGCTGGAACGCCTCTTGTGAGAACAGGTGGCGCCGAGTAGTGGACACTGACACGACCTGGAATCCTCACCAGAAGCGTCCTAACACACATCCTAGAAGAGGCAAGAAAAAACGAGGAGAGAGTGAGGCTCCCCAAGATGGAGCGCGCCACAGGTTCTATAAATCGTTACCGACATGTCACAGAATATAACACGACATGTGACAGGACGTTTACAAAACGAGGACTGACGTCCGGTTGAGCTCTGACGGAGGGTCAGCGCCGATGGCGCGAAGCCGTAGTTCCGCAAACGATGACAATGGGGGCCATGTATGCGTGTATGCATTAAAGGGATAATGCGGAGTCTGGGAGTGCGGATATTCCCTGGCTACCCAGGGATTTTTCGAAATCCGAATGGATTTTACGAGACCCCTGGCCATCCAGGGAGCCCACGAACAGCCTAAAGACATCTCAAGCCCTCTTAAACTTCAGCGATTTCGTGTATCACCTGAGTATTTTCTAGGGGTTTGGCAAACTTTGATGTGCCAATATACCATATTTTTTCCGATTTTACGTTTTTATTTCTAAAATTTCTGTCCAAACATAAATATATATTTCCAATACACATAATGCCCAGACATATCGAGAAAAAGTCACCCTGAAAGTCAAGGCATGATTAAACTCAACGAACGACTTCGTCCCAACTGCCTCGGGAAAGGGGCAGGTGGTGGGAAAAGGCAGGTCTGCGCACGAATAGGCGCCGACCCACCTTTCCACCCGAATAATGGGGAGGGGCGAGGTCGGCTCACGCGACCCACGGCATGGGGACGTGGGTGGACGGAGACATGAACAAACATTTACGTATGCTACAGAAGAGCATACATTGCTTATCACAATAGCGCAAATAAAAACAAGAGAAAATGCGATGTCAGCCTTCAATCCTAAACATGACGAGGACACCAACATCGTCTCTTCACTTCCAGATGCTGCATAAAAGAAACTGTCGCAATCGTTTTGATGCATATATATGACTCATACTTGAAGCATTCTAATGAGTCAAAAATCCATCTCAATTTGAGCATCATTGCTCCAAAGTTTCATAGTCAAACGCCACCACTTGCGTCTCTATTCAAAGACAGAAGAGACCGCGTAGAGCGCTGTTTACTCAGTCAGCCGACAACATTTGGACACTGCTGTCACCTACGAACACTTTGCTCACGATCGTGAATGTCATTAAGACGCTTCCCCTTCATACACCACACATTTTGGACACCCATATGCACAGTGAAAGCAAAGGAAACATCATCTGGTCAAAAGCGAACGCTAGGATGCATTCCTGCAAGCATGGTGCTATTTTGATCCACTTTTTGGCTAGCTCTCAAAATGTCTCACGAGAACGCTGATTTTAGGCCGTTTGAATTTATGACACAGCTCTTGTTGAAAATTCAGGCTGCAGATGGAAGGTTCATTCCAAAGGAGAGAGGATGTCAGATTACTTTCATCCACACTAACTCGTACAAGTTTGTTACTTTGCCTGGCACTCCTTCCACTCTAAGGTTTCTGCCCCGCACACGGTTAGGGTTCGTGTGAATCACGCGGAACCCCTGCTGCTGCATTCTCTGAAACATGCTGTAATAGCGCTTCATGGTCTCAGCCTTATCAAAGTGTTTAGCTGGCATGTGAATCTCCATTCCCAGCTGGGCGACTTTGTCCAGCGCATCTGGCTCCTGTTCCAACCAGTCCCATTCACTGCCCTCTATGTCCACTTTCAAGTAGTCTATCACGCGCCCCGTGTGGCCCAGCTTCACCCGAATGTCACGCAAGGTCATCATCTGCCATTTCTTTGTCTCGAGATATTCCGTTTTGGCGCCGAGTCCGATTCGGTAGAAGTGCGCGCCGAAGTCAGTCACGTTCTTTTTGAAGTTGGTCATCGATGGATCGAACGCGTACACCTCGCATCCATAGTTGATGAGAGCCTTGTCGAAGCTCCATTCGTTGTTGATTCCGACCGAGTAGATCAAACATTGACTGGGTGGCGGTGCAAAACCCTCATCGAGGCATATAAACTTATCACCATCTATCGCCGTCCCAATTTTGACGCCTCCGAACATAGTGAGCTTTTTGCAACAGAAGTTCGGCTTCTCAATGTAATCAAACAGCATCTGCCGCATGACGGTATCGTCTGTGACTGGAGGGGGCAGGGTTCCTGAGCTGCTCCCCTCTGTACATACATGGATGTCATCCCGGGGCTGAGCGTAACGCAGCTGCTGGATCAGGTATCCGTTCCTGCCAGACACGCACAGTCTCGTCAGAGGGGTGCGGTAGTGGAGTGGTCAGCCTAGCTGGCTTCCACGCAGCCGACCCGGGTTCAAGGCCCGGCGGCTTTCCTGAACAAGGAGCAAGCTGGCTCCCGAAAAACCCTACGAACAGGAAAAGAGTTGGCGATGCCATATGATCCTGGCAGTTGGTGCGTCGATGAGCACCCCCAAAAGTTACAGAACAGTCTTGTCAGATCATTCAGATTACACTCCCATCCACTCAGAACCGTTCAGCATATCTCTGCGCCTGAACTAGAGTCTGACCCGCGCGGGGTTCTTGACCCCATCTGGAAGGTCATCTGTATACTTAAGGTCATAACAGTGGACGTGGGTCTGTTCATCCGACCATATTCAGGTACACTTACGTAATATGATGGCCCTTACGTCACAGGCGGATGCAGAATTTCCGATGGGGGAGCATTCTGTCACAGGGCGTCATTGGGGCTAGGGGGTGCCATTTCCATTTCTAAAAGTACAGCCTATCAGGGAGGCGCCAAGCACCACCATGAGGACGCCGCCACTTGCAGCCTGGGGATACGGGGTGAAGTTTGCTCACCCTTTTCCGGGCATATCCCAATGTGAGTGGTTGGACCGGGGATTAAACAAAAGCCTTTACTATTGGGATCAGTGCATCATTGTTCCCTACGCCCAGTTTGAATCCGTTTTGATAAGCCAAAACAGAGTTATGGCGAAACAAGTAACGACAATCCGGTGATTTGGCATGCTCTTACTTTTGCATGAGCTTTACCGACATCCCACCCAGCTCGTGCCATCCAGTTTAATTCATTGAATACCTGAATTGACCAGGCTTTAAGATAGCAAAGACTCCGTCAATGTAGCATACCTACCTGGCTTTCGGAGCTATGTCTTTCGTTAGCGTGAAGATCAGGCCAAGGAGTTTTGCTCATATGAGAAATGTATCATATAGCCATAGCCGTAAGTATGGGGAACTCGCAGGCCCTCCTCGCCCGCCAGGCTAGGACAGCAGATGCTCAGTTATATTGTTTACCATGCTTTATAGCCACCCCAATGCCCATCCAACCCGACATTCGTCCCTGATCTTTCGACGTGCCCCTGAGCTCACTGTTCAGTGCTTACCCGCTGTGGAACATCAGGATCACGAGGCAAATGGCGACGGTGACGACCATGAACGTCAGCGTTCTCTTGGAAAAGCTGAAGGCCATACTGCTGCCAGCTCTGCACAGCTTTACGCAACCGTCGATAGCCTGGGAAAACATTGGCATCTTATGAATTTGGAACGATCCTTGTTCCAATTGCATAAAGCAACACCGAAGTCAGAGACATGCAAGAGAAGCCTATCTTTCCAGCCTGTCTGTCTCCAAATTCTTCACTTCTGGCCTGTTGCGCCCGGTATTAAAGAAATTCTCCCTGGACCTACATTCCATAGATAATTACCGGCCAATTTAATTACCATCCACGCTTTCCAAACTTCTGAAGCGGATCATGCTTGACGAGTTGAGAGTGTCCTTCCTTCCTTATGAGCTTCAATTTGGGTTTGCACAGTGCCATGGCACCATGCAAGCATCCCTTCGCATAGTTGAAGCAATGCATTCGCACTTGCGGCGTAGGATGCCAGTTTTTGCCAGATCAGCAAATCAGGTTTGCTGATCTGGAGATCTGAAAAGCAGGAAACCCGAAAACGCTTTGACAGCATTTGGCACGATGGGCTCGTCGTTCGCCTGCCCTCACTCCCTGGTACTCGCCCACGGTGCCTTCTGCGTGCCTGGTATTGCTGCTTTTCTGTTCAAGTCCTCTATGAAGGGATCATGTCTGACAGTTTTAACACGCTCATTGACGGGGTTCTGATCCACCTTTGCTTTGACGGAAGGGGGGTCAGGAAGCCGCCCTCATAAGATACTGAGAGCCACGCTAGATAGAAAAAATGGTAAAGGGCGTTGGGTAACCCATTTAAATCGCTATGACACATTTTTTACTTTTTCAGGCCACCTTTAAGGCCACTAGACGTCAAGGCATGTCACAAGAGAGATTACATGGAAATCAAGGTCTTTCAGTCATTACATCTGAACAAGTAGGGACAGAGAAAACAAATCTACACAATTTGAAATCTCGCAGCAAGCCAAATCGAATAATGTATATTATCACCTTGCTAGGTCAAATGTACGGTTTGAACTGACCTGGGGTCAGGTCAAGGTCAAACTAGGTCATAATGTGTGATTGAGTTTAAACCATTTGTCCCATGTATTTGCAATGGAGATGTCATGGCTCGTACCTGACCTTAAGTCATCCATATAAAAATACCAGAACCCGAATAATTTTTAAAGTAGGGGTATTTCACGACAAAACGATTATAAAAATCTCAAAATAACACCCTACATCTCATATTTTGATTTTGAACGTTTGGTAAGGTGTGTGCTCATATGCTTCTTTAGCTTTTAATTAATAATTTGTAAGGCTGCTGAGCAAATCTTATTTACAAACGAAATTTCATATAATATAGGCTGGTGCATGCTTCGGCGAGTGTTAGTAATAAAGGTTAGTAACGCCTATGCCGCGGCTGGAGAGGTCATCAAATATGTGCTCAGTGCACCCTGCACCCCCGAGTGCAGCGTGGGCATTCCAGGACAGATCGACCAAGGCTTGACACCACCATGTCTAGAAAAAATCTGGAACTTTGTCTCCTGGGTAGTTTTAGGCCAGAAACACGCCTGTGAAAATCTTAGCCCCCTCCGACCAACGGTGACCGAGTTATAGCCCGAGGCATTTTCGGGAGGTCACCTTGTAGGCTCATCTTTGACGCTTCATAACTCAACAACACTTAGCCTGATTATTATGTTTTGTATATCACTGAACTCGTCGTGAACTATACTTTATTTTGAAAAAAAATATTTCAAAATTTGAAAAATTTTGACCTTTAATTTGTTTGACCTTTTCTTTTTTTACCATTTCGCAGTTGCAATTGCCCTCTTAGACACCTCAAAGATTTTTCTTCATAAAATATTTTTCCTTAAAAAGAATAAATGCGTTATTGCTATAAGTTCCAAATTTTTAGCACCTAATGTAGGTATGCAGACGGTTTTTGACCATTGCGGTAGTATAGCCTTATGTTTAACGCCGCAAACAAAATGATTCCTTTTGTAATCGGTTGCTTGCAATCATATGGCATGTCTTTACGAAATTTTCATCGAGCAAGTGTCAAAATATATGAGAATTAACACGCACCCACACAAGAGGGTGGGCAACCGGCCTCTTCAGGTTTCCACAGGTAGTAAAAAAACCACCTTCGCGCAGCGCCACCGTACTTCATGTACCTCTAACTCGAAATTTTTGCAGCTTCTGGCAAAATTTTAGGTCTGGGTCATACCAGGTCAGACCGCCAAGCCAGGTCAAGAGACCTAACCTCGAAAAAACTTTGGGAGGTGCATCAATAATATCAAATTTAGCCTATCGTGGTTAGATTCACATTACATAGTAAGGTCGCCGAGCAAGATAATTTTTCGTAGCTGGATTTCTATATCGATAACCGGGAGCAAAGTCAGGGTCATGACCTTTCCATTAGAAACGCATGGGGCAATTGGTAAATTTTGATAACTTGCGAGGATTGAGAATTTTCGAGAATTGCGATGGAGGTTTTATTTTTACGTTGTCGTGTCTGACTTGCCACTGCAGTTTAATTAACACGCGCATTGACGGGGAGGCGGGTTTTTCGGAGATAGGAGAAAAACGGCGGCGCGTAGCGCCACCGTACTTGGTATAGCTTTTCCCTCATCATTTTTACAACTTCTGTGAAAATTTTAAGGTTAGGTCATCTCAGGTCAAGTCACCAGTACAGGTGAAGTGACCCGACCTAAAAAAAGTTTAAGATAGCACAAGTCGGAGCAGGGTGAACTTATCCGATTGAAACTCAGATCACATAATGGCCCCACCGAGTTCTCTAAAATATGTTCCGGTATTTTTGATATCGATGACCTAAGGTCAGGTACGAGGCATGACCTCCCCATTGGAAATCGGCGGCCGGCACAGCCGCCGCCGCCCTGCACCGACGATGATCAGCACGCTCATAGGTAGTGAACGCGCAGGCAATATGCCAAGGTATTCAATAGTTTTGGGTAAATACTACATCGCAATAATACAAAAGACACCTAATTCTAACACTATTGGTCTGAATAACAGCGTCCTGTCCAGCCATGGATCAACTTATTCTGAACCTTATCTAAGTAACGGCTAGAAACTTCCACGGTGCCTCTGAGGAAGTGCTGCTTAGAAATAACTCACGAATTGTATTAGTGAAATTTTGTAAGCATTTCCCTTTGAAAAATGGTGAAAAAAGTGAGGAATCACAAGTGTTTGAAATAAAATTTAAAGATAGCCAAACGGAGCCCTTTATTAGTGAATGGCAAGTTATAGGGCCTCGGTGGCTTTGGGCATGATTCACGGTATCATCAATTCGCTGACTTTTTCGTTTGTCTGTGCTATATTACCTTTATCGAGCTATATTCAGCGCTTGGGTAGGTACTTTATTATTTAGAATATATTTTCTTTCATCATATCTCTCTTTTCATCTTAACCTGCTAGAACAAGTTACCGATATCAAAATAGGGATGTGACCGGACGTTTTGATTTAGTGTTTGATTGGGCAAGTACACGTATGTACATACCTATATGTCCCAGAGAAGATTGACTTTTGTATCGCTTATTCTCTCAAAATACTTAGCAAAACCATTGTGTCCTTCACGCCCAAACATGCGCAGGGGAGAGGTCCTAAGCTTCCCCCCACCTATTTTCCAAGGTGGCTGGATAATCATTCGCGGCAAAGAAGTTACTTGGCTGCATTTGAGAAATTGATGACAGCATTGATTGGTGAAAAATTATAGACATGTTCAAAATGCTTGGCTTAGGGGCTTTCAAAGTTACACCTAAAATTTGGCATTGTTAGGTACAGCTGCGTGGTCGCACCAATTCATCTACATTGTAGAACGAGGGGTGACGTTAGAACGCCATATAATCAGGATTATATGTAACGGTCACCCCACACTAAGGTCAAAGTAAATTTCAAAGATCACATGGCAAGATCAAGATCATACTCACACATGCATAAGGTCATTGGCCCCAGTACCTCAAGCAGAGGGCCATACGGGAAAGCTCCAGTGCCAAAATATACTGAAGAGTTGGAATTAAATGTATCATTTTGTTTGGGATGGGGGACGAGGCAAAATCAAGAGGGAAATTTTGAAATTAAAGTACAAAAAGGGAGACGACGTTTCCTAACCTGTGTTTCAACCATAGAAGACACGTTGAGTAAATATTTATATCGAGACGACACCTAAAGCTGATATCTAGAGATTTCCTTCGCAACCGGATATAGTGATATTGTTAAGATACATCCCAGAACAATATTTCCACGACTGGACACCAAAAAACAGGCGGTGCACATTCCAGATATATTACCCCGGATACCTGAGCAGCTTCAGTACGGTGCCGACCGCGGAAACAGCCCAATCGACTCATGTACCCTGGTGTTTGGTATGTTTCTACCACTCGGTCCTGGTCCTTCTCTAGGAAAAGAACCGTGGGGTTAGACCGTACCATTTGAGAAGTTTCGATTAAAAATGCAATATTTTCGTGGAATATCAGTGATTTGACTGTAAATTATTTTAGAAATTAGAGAAATAGATTTTACGAACTTACGTAAATTCAAATAAAATGGTGAGCAGGTGACCTCACCTCAAAAAGTTTAAGACAGGATAAGTCAGAACAGGATGAACCTGTCGGATTGAATCTCATCACATAATAGGCCCACCGAGTTCTAAAAAAATATTCTGGTATTTTTTATATCGATGACCGAAGGTCAGGTATACGAGCCATGACTTCTCCATTGGAAATACATGGGAAAAATGGCTTAAACTGAATAACCTGTAAAGGATGGTGGTAGGGCGTTTATCTTAACCGCCTTGGGTTTGCCCCATCCTTGTAGTTCTAATGATACACGTTTGGAGCTAATTGAACCCTGACCTGATCTCAGGTCAGGACAAAACCTATATTTGACCTGGTTTGACCTAGCACTCATGGTATGAATCATTCGATTCGGCTTGCTGCGAGGATTCCAATGGCCGATATTTTTTGCTCTATCTTCACTAGTTCAGACGAAGTGACTGAAAACTTTCATTTACATGTTATGCCTATGGTGGCATTGTACTCTAGTGACCTTAAACGTGACCTGAGAAAAAAATGTCTAAATTTTTTCTGTAGGGTTTTGGATGTGCTATCTAACGATGTTTAGCTTTTTCTATCTAGCGTGGTTCTCGAGATCTTAACACGCCAACGGGGTGAGCCACCTTGCATTGACGGGGGGTACCCGCCTAAGATCTCGAGAACCACGGTAGGTAGCGAAAAACGGTAAACGGCGTTGGGCGCCCATCCACTTCTCCATCGAAAACATTGAACCATTTTTTGTCAGGTCACATTTAAGGTCACGAGAGGTCAAAACATGCCCGTCAAGGGATAACATGTAAAATTCAGTTTTTCGGGCATTACATCTGAACAAGTAAAGATAGAGCAAAACGACAACTATAGAATCCTCAGCAAGCCGAATCGAATGATATATAATTGACCTCTAGGTCAAATCAAGATGACCACCGAGGTCAAGTCAGGGTCAAATTATATAAAATGCATATCATTAGAACCGCAAAGCCCAGGCGAGTCTAATGCAGCTAAAATAAATGCCATCACCATCCGTTACTGAGTTATCCATAAAACCATTTTCCATGTATTCCAATGGAGAGGTATGCCTGTACCGACCTAGGTCATCGATATCAAAAATACCGGAACATATGTTGGAGAACTCGGTGGGGCCACTATGTGATATGAGTTTCAATCGGATAAGTTCACCTGCTCCGACATGCTATCTTAAACTTTTTTGAGGTCGGGTCACTGACCTGTACTGTGACACCAGTGACCTAACCTAAAATTTTCACAGAAGTTGAAAATGATGAGGCAAAGGTATACCAGTACGGCGGCGCGAGCGCCGTTTACTATCGCCGAAAAAGGGGCGAGCCCCGAATGCGCGTGTTAAGGGGGCGGCAGATACCCGCACCCCCTGTCAAAGCGAAGGTCGCTCAGACCCCCGTCAATGCGCGTGCTAATCGTGTGTACCAAGGGCATCGATACCGGGTCTACTCATGTATCCTGGGTAAATGAGGAGTTCAGTGGTTTGGACACTGGAGTCATCTCTTACCCGTAAAAACTGTCTACAATCCGATAGCAGAGTTTAACTGACTGGGCCAGAAATCTATTTCAGTCAAAAAAGATATAAGATTAGCTTGACGTGCACAAAATCAGGGACTTTAGCCCGCGTATCTGTGCCCCCTTAACCACTCCACTGATTCCCCGAATGCGGCCTGCACCAAGAGAAACCAAAAAGGAGAGCTGAATAAACGTGCCTTTAATACGGAAACTTACCTAAGAGTTTGCATGTGGCGGCTTTCCCACACAGGCATCGCCTGTGGAACGCATAGTAACTGGTGCGGCTTTCGTCACGAGCAGCACCCAACCGCTGATAGGGCAGCACCTTACTGCGGCAGTCGCCGAGCGAAGATCGTAGACCCCTTCGACTGACGGCTGACTGCCTGCTGACTTCGCTCCGACTGACGGCTGACTGCCTGCTGACTTCGCTCCGACTGACGGCTGACTGCCGAACCCCGCTCCAACTGACTACTGACTGCCGGCGCCCGCTCCGACTGCGGCTCAGACTCAGGCTCAGGACTGAGCTCGACCGTCTGCGAGATACGCGCTATTGGCTAAGTAGCCAATCACAGCGCTGTTCGCGGCTGCGTTGGAAAAATTGTAAGAGACAGGGGCGTAGGAACGGTTTGGAAAGTGGGGGGAGGGGCAACCTTGGAGGGGGCCCACCTCAAGGGGGCCCCAGCCCAAGGGGCCCATAATTATGAACAATTTTTGATAGCTCGTTTGGTTTAATAAGACACGCATGCACAGTAAGTTGTCAATATATGAGAAATTGAGAAATTAAAGTTTGCCCTATGATTTTGAGGTTACCTATTATGATCTAATAAATTATAGGAAAAATCAAAAAAATATTTTTTGGCCTTTTACCCATATCTTTTCAAATAAGAAATACATTTTTAAGCTCTTTTGGAGTATTTCAATCATTTCTTATCACGAACAAGTTTTTTTACATTTACAGATCTTTAGGCCCTTTTTATGATATTTACAAAATTAAAAACTGTTTAAGAAAACTGCAAACAATGCTTTGATACCAAATAGTCTTACTTCGCTATGCCTAATCAACTTGTATTTACTTATTTAATGACAAAACATGGGAACATTTATTTAGGTTATTACGGATCCCTTCTTTACATCCTAATAGATTGATTTAGGTAAAGGCTGATCACAATAAATCCGCATTTATGGACCAAAGTTCGTATAGCTAAAGTACGTAGGTATAGATAATCTTCGTATGCATATGTTCGTAAGCAAATATATGTACGTGGGGTATAAAACTCGTATGGCAAAAGTACGTACGCAAAACTTCGTAAGCGAATGTACGAAGGGTATAAAACTCGTATGCCAAAAGTACGTACGCAAAAGTACGTACATAGAAGTTCGTAAGCAAATTTACGTAGGGTGTAAAACCCGTATGCCAAAAGTACGTATGCAAAAGAACGTATGCAAAAACACGTAAGCAAGTGAACGTACGGGTATAAAACTCATATGCCAAAATTACGTAAGCAAAACTACACGTTCCTGTCATGATACCTTAAAACTTCTTCCCGTATGATCACGACATCAGTTCTGTCATCCCCGTTAGAAATTTAACTAACTCTGAAATTGCCATCGTTTTGGTCGGTTATTACGAGATAGTGTCGTATTCCGTTGAACATATGAGCCCTTTGAAACATATTTTTTAGTTCAGATTCTGTTTTTATGCATCCTGTTTGGAAACACAGAAGCCTTTGATGTTTGGATCAAGTTGGTATTAAAACTCGCAAATTTTCCCTGCCGAGAGCATTTGACCGGACTGGGGAAAGGCCAGACTCGCATAGGCTGTTGTTCTAGTGCGCCACTAATGTCATCGTACGATGTAGTAGAGATTGGCGCTTGCGAGCTGGATTGGTCACCAGCGGTCTGCATGGGTTAGGAATGGAACGCAATGGGATAGGATTTTGCAGAAATGGAGGGCGCGGTAGTGGGTGGTCAGCATAGCTGTCTGCCACGCAGCCGACCCGGGTTCAAGGCCCGGCGGCTTCCTGAACAAGGAGCAAGCTGGCTCCGAGAAACCCTTCCAACAGGGAAAGAGTTGGCGACGCCATAGACCTGGCAGTTGGTGCGTCGATAAGCCCCAAAAATTATTTGCAGAAATGGAACGGAATGGGACGAAATTTCCCAGGGCTCATTAGGAACAGGGCTCAATGGAACGAAATTTCGGCCAGATTTCCAGGAAAAATGATGGAGTGAGACGGAATGGGACGGACTTTATTGACATTTTAGGGATGGAATGGATTGGAACAGAAAAAAACTGGAGAGAAGGGGATGGAGACTGAAAAAGCGTCCCATGCAGACCTCTATGCGTCAGTTCTTCTATGTGTCCTCTGCCGATAACCCTATACTCATATTCTTTTAAGAAAATCGGAGACAAGGGTGTAAGGCCTGTGCTGAAATGTCGGGGAATGTCCCACCCCTTACGTACTTTAACCCGTCCGAACTTTTCTTTACGAATTTCTTACATTACGAATATTCTGGCCCTTCGTACTTTAACCCGTACGAACTTTTTCCATACGCACTTTTTACATTACGAACATTTTACCCCCTACGTTCTTTAACAAAGTTTTCCATACAAACTTGCATACGCACATTTTACCCCACATACTTAACCCGACGAACTTTCGATACGAACTTTTCCATTACGATTATTATACACGTACGTACTTTATCTCTACGTACTTTAGCCATACGTAGTTTTGCGTATGTACTTTAGGCATACGAACTTCTTCCTTACGTACTTTGGTCCGCAACCCTAAATCTACCTAACTATATTTTGATGCCTAAGATGCAGAGTTCCAGTATGACTGCAAGTGCAATGTATTTGATGGCCAGCTTTGTGATGCTAAGGAGGTGTGGGCATGGTATTATAGTGATTAGCAGCCTGGCTTTCCACGCGGCCGACCCGGGTTTAAGACCCGGCAGATTCCTTGTGCATGGAGCATTTTGACTCCCAAGAAACCCCTCCAACAGTGAAAGAGTTGGCGACGCCATATAACCCTAGTATTTGTTGTGTCGATAAGCCCCAAAAATTATTGCTATTATGTCGAGGAGGTCCAGATTTGATCCTGAGCACCAATTCGATGTGCTATACCCTTTGGCAGATGAATCCATGTCTCCTCTCAGCATTACAGACTGAACTGGCTCCAGCTGTCACTTCCTTTACAGCTCTCTCTCTTTGGCCTATGTGTGGGCGGCAGGGGAAGTACTCTACCTTCATGTGCTTTCCCATGAATTCTAGCGACTTGAACTTGGTCAAACTGCAGGCCATGATAAACTCGGTGGTGGCCTCCCGGTCGATTATAGTGTTGAAGGCAGACGCCTGTGTGTTGAGGCAGGACATGACCTGCAGCCTGAGGCAGGTGGCCTCCTTCTGCTCTCCTCTGATGGAGATTCTTGACAAAGACGAACTTCCTCCTCCTCGCTGCAGAGCAATGTCATCAGGATCGCCTCGGTGTGAACGAACATTACAGAGGAGCACATGGCGGGCATGGCATTCAACTGCACCACCTTGGGCTGGGTACGAAGGCAGGAGAGCTCGAACATGACTTTCCGAGGGCTGTCCAGCCAGTCGTTGCTGGTCCACACCTGTAGCCAGTAGGGAAAGTAAGGCTCGATAATGATGGCGAAGATCTCCTACCAAGTTCCAATTTCCCTACTTACCCCAGATGAAGGTTATCAACAACTTGGTAGACGGTCCCAGAAACGTCCTATCCTAGCTCTCATGCCTCAGTATCCAGCCCTAGATGTTGCAATTGACTGTCATGCCGACCGTGTGCTCCTCTGAATGGTTCACTCACTCCCAGAATATCCTGATGAACATGACATGTTCTGCAGTGAGGAGGAGGAGGAGGACCACCTTCCACAAGATCATCTCCATCAGAGGGGAGCAGGAGGTGGGTAACACCTCTTTCAGGCTGCGGACCCTGCCCTACGTCAACACACAGATGACCACTCTAAAAATATAATTGACTGGGAAGGGGTCACCAAGCCTATCATCACCTGCAGCTTGATCAAATCCAAGTTCCCAGGGTTCATGGGTAAGCCCATGGAGGTAGAGCACTTCGTCTGCCACACGTAGGCCATGGCTGTAGCTGCCACGTCTGTAAAGCAAATGGCAGCTGCCAATTATGCATGTCGTACTGGAAGAGGAATGGTTTTATCAGGCGATTGGCCCAGCACACCAAACTGATGCTCAGGATCGACAGCAAACAGGACCTCCTCGGCATCGCAAAGTTGTCGATCAAATAGATGGAACTTGCAATCAATCTCAAACTCTATTTTAAGCCTTGAAAGACAGCTATACTTACCGTGACCATCCTTTCTCTGAATCAATTCCTGCTGCTGTAAAGAAGGAGCCCGTAATGACCTAAATACCTCGTCTCGTTTGTAATGAAATAAGTGATTCAAAGCTATCTAGGCATAGAGAAGTGTGGTCGTTTGATATCAGGGCACTGCCTGTGCTTTTCTAAATACTTTTTTGTGAATACGATAAAAAACCAAAACATCTGCAAATATAAAGAACAATGCTCTTGGTGAAAATGGTTTCAATGCCTCCAAAAAACCTAAAATGCATTTTTTTCAGTCGCAAACGGGATAGGTAAAAAGGTATAGACCATTTTTGGGCTTTGATTATTTTTCATTAGACCATAATAGAACTGGAAATCATGGGGCAAAATTGCATTTTTCAATTTTCCATATATTGAATCAACCTAATAGACTATTAGCTGCTAATATTTGTAATAATAGCTGCTGATATTTGTAAATTCGTTGCGGGGGGCACCACAAAAGGGGGTAACGTCCCCTGACCCCCGGTTCCTATGCCTATGCCGCCCAGGGGCCGCCAAATTATCTTAGAGGGCCCCAAGGTCCAGACCATGGCTCAGGAACCCAGATCAGTCAGCTCAGGGGCCCAGACCAGTGCATTGGCCTCGGGACCAGCTTATCAAGGGACCCCACATAAGCACAGGGCCCACAGAAGTTCAGCACAGGGGAGCCCCAGATTCGCAAGGGTGCCAGATTAACTTAGGGGCCCGGTTCAGCTCAGAGGTCCCCAGGTCGGCTTATGTAGGGTCTGAAACAGCTCAAGGGGCTTGTTCAAGCTCACGGATCCCAGCTTAGCTCAGTGACGCTAGAAAATTTCAGGCGCCCCAGACCAGCCCAGGGCCCTTGTTCAGCACAGGGGGCCCGGGATTAGTTTTGGACGCCCAGCTCAGCTCAGGGGCCCCCAGATCGGCTAATATAGGGTCCCGTCTCATACCAGCTCAGGAGGCTCCATTCAAGCTCACGGCCCCCAGCTTAGCCCAGGGACTCTAGAAGAGTTCAGGGGCCCCCATACCAGCTCAGAGGCCCCAGTTAAGCACAGGGGGTACCCAGAAAGCTTAAGGCCCTAGCTCAGCTTAGGGTGACCCAGGGTGGCTTATGTAGGGTCTCAGAACAGCTCAAGAGGCCGTTAAAGCTCATGGCCCCAGCTCAGCCCAGGGGCCCCAGACCAGTTCAGGGGCCGCCCAGGTAAGCACAGGGGTGCCGCCCACACTAGTTTACGGCCTAGACTACCTTTGGGGGCCCAGCTCAGCTCAGGGGCCCCCAGATCGGCCGATATAGGGTCTCGTCTCATACCAGCTCAGGGGGCTCCATTCAAGCTCACGGCCCCCAGCTCAGCCCAGGGAGCCCAGAAGAGTTTAAAGGGCCCCCATACCAGATCAAAGGCCCCAGTTAAGCACAGGGGTACCCAGATTAGCTTAGGGCCCAGCTCAGCTTAGGGGGCCCCAGGGTGACAGATATAGAGTCTCAGAACATCTCTGATATAGAGTCTCAGAACATCTCAAGGGGCCATTCAAGCTCACGGCCGCCAGGTCAGTAGCTGTAAAGCCTTATAGGGGGTCCCAGACCATATCAGGGGCCCTCAGTTCAACACAGGGGCCCATATTAGCTCTGATGACCAGATTAGCTGAAGGGCCCGGATCAGCTCAGGGGCCCCTTGTCGGCATATATAGGGTTTCAGAACAGTTCAGGTTTCCACTTAAAGCCTACAATCCCAAGTTCAGGTCAGGGGCCCTATTACTGTGCAGGGCCCCAGATAAGTTGAGGGCCTCCCGTGGAGCACACGGGACCCAGATTAGCTCAGGGGATAATATGAACTTTTCGGTCCCAGCTCAATTCAGGGGCCCCCAGGTCGGCGGATATAGGGTCTGGCCAACTTAAGGGACCCCGTTCAAGGTCATGGCTCCTAACCCAACTTAGGGCTCCTAGAACAGTTCATGCTGCCCAAACCATCTCAGTGGCTCTCAGTTCAGCTCAAGCGGCCCAGATTAGCTCGTATGGCATCAGAGGCCAGTTCAGGGGGCTCGAACGGCTCAGGGGACCTTACAATGGACCTCAGCTTTGTTTAGGGGCACAGGTAAGTTTAAGGGGTTTCTGGGGCAAGCTATCGGACCATTTTGAGTTTTTTGCTTGATATTACAGTTGTTGATATTATTATCGCCGTTGCGGGGGCCCATCACAGAAAAGTGGGGGGGCAGTGGCCCCCTGCCCCCCCGGTTCCTACGCCTATGGTAAGAGACGCTTCCGTGAACGAGCAACGAGACGTCTTTGAAGCGTTCTAATCTTCCCTCAGTGTCCTCCCAGATCGGAGTTTATCGTCATAAGAAATTAATCCTAATTCTTAAAGGCAAATGACCACCTTGTCGAAATTAATAGCATATCCACAATGTCTATGAAAACTGCCCGCCCCCTAGGTTTCGAACCCACGGCTGCAAATGGGACCGAAACATAAGTCCTTTGGAGGGAGTGGGGGAGAGGCTGGAGCCTCCCCACCATTGCCTCGGATCAGCCTCTGCCTATGCATTAACTATAGGCACTCAGGCATGGGGGCATTGAGCTCTCTTGCCCCCTTGTGTCCTCCACTGCGCCGGACCTATTCAACTTATGCCTTCCAGTCGCTTAGCACGCACACTGGAGGGGGGCCTGGGATGCCCCCTTACCTATTTTTCCAGGGTGGCCGGAGAACTGCTCGTAGCCGAAAAACGATACTTGGTCCAGTTTGATAGAACTTAGCGGCGCGTTGATTGGTGAAATAATTTCGAAAATCTAAAATTTTGAAAATCTAACATTTTTTTACCTATAGGCATTCAAAATCAGACCTGCACTTTGAGATCGCCGCAATCGCGCGGTACGAGACGAGTGTGCTTGCATTGGAGACCGAGTGGTGACGTCACAACGTCATATAACGGGGATGATATGTCAAGGTCACCTCATATGAAGGTCAAGATCAAAGTCAAACGCTTTTGGAAACCCCTTTTTGTTACCACTTTCTGAGAACCGATTGAACTGATGAGAACCTTCTTTTAGCTATTTTGTTTACAGACACAACTGACTGCAAAGAATAAGGGTAACAAGGCAGTGTTAAGCGGATGTGAGGGAGACCGGGGCAAAACGGACTGTGGGGCAAAACGGACTGTGGGGCAAAACGGACTTTAGCTGTTTCGGTATGTTGCTGGTGTTTCCACCTAGATTTTAGACGATGAACTACTGCTTTAGACAAAGGACGTCAGAAAATAGCGTATTTATCGTCAGTTAGTGGGATCATTTCGACGCGAGCTGGCTGGAGAGGATTTTCCTGTATTGCGATATTTACAAGTTTTAAATCTTCGTTTTTCGAGTGACAAACTGAGTTCAGATCTGATGGTGATATGTATGAATAAGTGGCAGTGTAGGCTTAGGGTAAGGGTAATTTCAAATCTAAAAGCCTGCTATTTTTTTCGACACGTAAAAACTTGAATCGGAGTATCTGTGGGGCAAAACGGACGGGGCAAAATGGACCAATGGTGTAAAATGGTCTGATGGTCCGGTTTACCCCAATCACTTAGGATAATTTGTTATGTAGTTTGTTATTGTAGTAACGTCACAGAAACCGTGAGAAAACAAGACAGGGGTGAGTCTAGGGTGGGCGGCAGTCTTGTGCCAAAATGAAACCAGGTTAAAATTTTAACTTGTTTAAAAGATGTTGACGCTTTAACGAAAACATGATGTTTTTTAGCCATATTACCTAGACTGCCAGGGATGTGGATTTATATATCTTTGGGGGTGCTCATGCAAAGTAGGTACAATGACAGCAGGTCATACTGTCCGTTTTGCCCCTTCCTGAAAACCATTTTTCCCCAGGGTTGGGGCAAAACGGACAAAAAACATTAGCTGATATATTTATTGCCATGTTTTTCCAAGTTACTTTTTCAAGTTGAAACTATTACATTAGAGAAACAATTCATTAGGCTACGTCAGGGTGCATAGCTTAAAAATTTCGGCCCGCTATTGAGCTTGCTATGTTAGAAAAACACTTAGGGTGTCCGTTTTGCCCCGGTCTCCCCTATATTTTACGTTGTGTTTACTGGTAGTGACATGGGCGCTATATGACCTTTAGGGTTGGCGCGCCCTTAAACCCAAATCATCATTATCAAAGTCAAACGTAACAAGTGAAGATCATATCAGCACTTTTAAGGTTATTGACCCCAGTGCTTCCGGTCAAATGGCGTTACCCCAGTCTGACGTATACCTATTATGCTAAGACGTCATAGTTAAAGTAACCCAATGTAAACGTTAAGGTCAAAGGTCATGGGTTGAAGGCCAATTCTCATTTCTCGCCAAAAGTTGCTATAGTGCTAGTTAGTTATAGTGTACGTTATAGCTATTATACCATATGATGACTTTGAATGACCCTGACCCTAAAATTGTAGGAAAGATTCGTTGCAACCTTCCCTCTATGACCATGGTCCGCCTTTAGCTTATTCCTGTCTTTTTCCCGCATAATCACGGCATTTTCCAATAAGTCCCCAGCAAGGCTAAGGTTTGACCTTTATGACCTCGTTTGACCTTGAAGATATTGATCTAGATCAATAAAGAATGACTATGATGGAATCACTATAGCGTCCACCCACCACCCAACCGGCGTTTTCCTACGCCTCTTAGTTTCCGAGATCTTAGGGGGTCTGGTAGGCCCCCCTCCAGTGCGTGTTAGTGCCAGACCCTCCTCCAGTGCGGGTGTTAAGCTGCGGCCAGGTTAATGTTTACAGTTGAGCGAGTGTGAAGATCGGGCTTGTTTCTGATTTGTCCTTGGGCGTGGTGTACGCAGTGTTCATGAGCCGGCTCCACGTACCGGCTGTACGGTGCAGCGGCTGGGGCGCAGTCCATTGGGGCTGGACCAATTCTCTAAACAAGCCAGCTTAGCCTGGAGAGTGAAACAATATTCACTCTGTAAGCTTTTAGTGTGCCTGACCGAACTGGGCGCATATTTAACCCTCGCCCCACCGGGGGCATCGTTGGCCCCCACCTAAGGTTTTTTTCAGGATAGCAGAAAAACGACAAGACGCAGCATCGCCGTTGCAAGCTCTATCTCTCACCCCATCATTATCCCACCATCCCTGAATGTTTTTACATCGGGTCACCCAAGGTCAGGTCACCAGGTAAGGTCAACCAAGGTCACCTCACTTCATTTTTTTGAGCTCTATAAGAGTTACATTTCTTAGTCGATCGATTTGAAACTTCCTACAATTCATGACCCCTTCAGGGGCTATAAGGCGTATATCCGGGATTTTTCGATTTCGTGACCTGAGGTCCGGGAACGAGGTGACCTCTCCCATTGAAAAGCATGGAGAAAAGCCGTCTAATGATCTTAAAGTCACAAAAACGATTGCAAATGCTCAGCATGCTCAGAAAAGCGTTCTTGGACGCCATTTCTCGGATCCCAGGAGCCATAATTGCCCTTTGACTTCTCCAAGGTCATCCAAGGTCACCAGGGATCAAAAACAGCATTTTGGCAATAACTTTTGACCTGATCAAGTTAGAGCGCTGAATCAAAGATCATTGTGTATGTCTCGTCACTGGCTTTCATTTGATGTACGGCAAGGTCACTTTTTGACCTTTCTTGACCTTAGGTCATATTAGGTCCCGAGGTGATCTCTAGAGGTCAAACCACTGGCGCGAGGTCATTACGTTCCACATAACGTAAAAAGCTTTGACAATTTCCTATCAAATGTACTTTACCAGATTGCAATAGCTCTAACCGCATAATAATTATGCCCAGGTTTCTTAAGCATTGCATATTTGAGTGAAAATAGCCTATGGTTCTAATAGCCAGCTTTCTAATACACTTTGCAGATTTGCGCTAACCCCCATATATTTGTAGTTGGAGGGGGCATCGATGGCCCCCCGGTGGGGCGAAGGTGGCGCCGGACCCCGGTGGGGCGCGGGTTAAGGGGACTAAGACACCTTTATAATGGGGTTTGAACTAATGTAGTGAAGTGATAGAGCATGTCGAAAAAGCCTTGGTTTGATAATTCATTTGTCCGGAAATTACCATTTGCAGTGGACTAGTGCTAGGGGCGCCGCCACGGAATTTTCGCTGGGGGGACGGACTCGGGCTGGTGCTGACCGGGAGAGGCGAATTTTGAGCATATTTGGTACCTGACAGCATTAATGACCATTGACCCAAAAACTTTGGGGGAAGTCCCCCCTGGTTGGCCAACAGGGGGGACGCGTCCTCCCCGCTTTCGGTGCCCATGACTAGTGCGTGTTTAGGGTGGAATGCGGCCCACCCTGGTGATGTGCGGGTCCCCACCATCGCGAGCCGCTGTCGCCAGCTAATAGGCCCAAAGTAGGGGGTGCGGGATTGGGGATTTAGTGTTTGTGCGTTTTAAGAAGTCCGCTTATGGAGCGTTGTTGCTCCGAAAACCACTAACTCAGAGAGCAATGGAACGTGGAACCAGAGGTTTTGTTTCATGCTTTACGCGGCTGTTAGCTCTGTTTGAATCCCATGAAGGTGTCACATTCCCTTTAACACGCGCCCCGCTGGGGTCCCTTACATGACGCGCCCTGCTGGGGAGGGGCGTTTTTCGCCCCCCCTCCGTATCTCGTTCCCCACGAAAGCTGAAGGAAAATTACGGAGGGCGTTCGAAAGCTCTTGACAAGACAAAGAGATTTATAAGAATGATTTTTATGTCAGATCAATATTGAGGTCAGCATAGGTCAAAGAAGGCTCCATAGGCTTACAACAGAGCAGTATACGTTTCCTTCTCTAGATCTGCCCTAAGAGGAGATAGAGCAAATCTTTATGCCTCATTGGATTCCTCTCATCGTGGCAAATCGAATTATGTATAATATGACCTTGCTAGGTCAAATAGTCAAAATGACCTGACCTCGACCTAGGTTAGGGTCACAGAGTGACATGGTATGGTCATGTTGCATATCAGTCGACTCCCCGTGACAATATAAGCACAATGCAAACAAAATGGGAGCTTTATCTCAATTCAGTGAGAAGTTATTGGCAAAACAATCACTCTCTGCTCCCATGACCTGATATGACCTTTGAGAGGTCAGATGCTCAAAAACTTACTTTAAGGTCAAGATCGTGGTAAGAATAGACGGTTTGAGGATTTTCAGCTTTATCTATCCAGTATTTACTGAAAACGAGCCCATTCTATTTTGCGCCATAGACTTATAATGGGGTGACCAAAAATTGACCCCACCTTAGGTCAACAATATCAAAGTTCCGAGATAGCAGATTTGTAGACCCTAATGACCTTATTATCTTGTGGAAGTTTCAAACTGATCGGTTCGCTAATGTTCCCTGGGCGCTGCTTCAAACTCGTAATTTTAGGTTTTGAGGTCGGGTCACTCTACCCTGAATAGCTTCTTGACCTGGCATGACATTAACTAAAAAATTTGGTCAGATGTGTAAAATTAATCAGGGATAAGGTTCTGCAAGTTTCGTTGTTCTGCGTTTCTTCGTTTTTGAGCTATCTGGGGAAAACCAGGAGGGAAGGGGGCGAATTTCGCCCCCCCAGCGGGGCGCGTGTTAACTCACACCCCACCGGGGGTCCGGCGAAGTACCCTGGTCCGGCGCCGCTTTCGCCCCACCGGGCCATCAATGGCCCCTCTAACTTCGAAAATATGAGGATTAACGCATATCTGCGAAGTGTGTTGGAAAGCTCGTGTGAATCCAGTATGGTTTTACTAGCATGTTTTAACACTCAGGTCAATGGTTTGGCCTCCAGAGGTCAAGTTGGGTCGTATAGGTTATTTCCACTAAAATATGCAATGCATAAGAAACATGGGCAAAGCTCTCATGCCATTATATCTATTGAGATCTGGTAATGTACATTTGATAGAAAAATGCCAGGGCTTTGTCCACTATGCGGAACATGACCTCTTGCTAGTGGTTTGACCTCTTGACCTAACATGACCTGATGTCACGAAAAGATCATAAAGTGACCTTGCCGTATATCAAATGAAAGCCAGTGACCAGACACTCACGTTGACGTTTGATTCAGTGCTCTAGCTTGACTAGGTCAAAAGTTATCGTCAAGATACTCCTTTGACCCGGTGACCTATGATGACCTCAGATAGGTCAAAGGATAAATTTTGTCCCTGGAATCCGTAAAAGGGTGCTTAAGAATGTTTTCTGAAAAGTCTCAGCATTTTCAATCTTTTTTTGTGACTTTTAGGTCTTAAGAAAGGTTTTCCCCATGTTTTTTCTATGGGAGAGGATACCCCGTGACCTGACCTCACGACACCAAAAAAATCCCGTATATACGTTTTCGACCCTGGAGGGGTCACCAAGCGTAGAAAGTTTCAGAAAAGCTGTAGATGACTCCACTTTGATCCCTTGTTTCGATAGCTGTTGGTGTGCTTCATATATGGATCTAAAATGGCTGTGGATTTCTGAGTGCACCCGTTTGCTTTTTTATCACAGAGCTTGGTTGTTGGGATACGAGAGAAAATCGGTAGACTGTATTTGTAGATTGGTTCCATCACCTCTTGGCCTAATCACTAAAAAATAGTCAATCGATGTAAGGCATTTTAAGTTCCTATGCACTAGGTACGCGGTGTGTTTATCATAGTACATTGTTATGGGCGATTTGTCGCGCGGAAGACTATCTGTGCCTTTTCAACGGCAAAGTGCAAGCGCCACTTTACTGATGTTGCAAGTTGCGGTTTTGAACTGCTACTCCATTGCCTCTGGGCGGCCCTTGGAGGTTGTATAGCTTTAGAATCACCAATCTGATGTTCTTTTTGTCAGTGTTTTGCTCGCTCCAGGTCATGACTGGTTCAGCGGGCCATCCCTCTTTGTCTCGTTTAGTGATAGAGACGCCATCAAGATGTGGTTCCGCGGTTGCGACAGTGGTTGAAGTGGAATTGTGTGGTGGGTTTATGCTAGTTTTGGTACCAATTTGAATTAATGACGCCATTAGAAACTGTGAAATGTACCCCGGTGGACAACCGTGGCAAACTGAAAAAGTGTAGAAAGTTTAAAATCGATCGGTCTAGAAATGTAGCGATGGTAAAACTAACCAAATAGAAGGGGGTGACATTGTTTGACCTCGCCTGGTGACCTAACCTAGCGTGGCCCGGGGAAAAAGTGCAGAGATGGTGGGAAAATGATAAGGTGAGGGATAGGCC
This sequence comes from Lepas anatifera, assembly GCA_034440635.1. Taxonomy (NCBI): domain Eukaryota; kingdom Metazoa; phylum Arthropoda; class Thecostraca; family Lepadidae; genus Lepas; species Lepas anatifera. The sequence continues at coordinate 333,769 of JAOTON010001720.1, read as the reverse complement.
CCTCTACCGCGGTGCCGCGCCACGGCGATTTTCTGCTATTCTTGAAAAACCTAGGGGCATCGATGCCCTCCCCGGTGGGACGAGGGTTAAGCCTCAGAGATATCCATTTTCCACATGGTCTCCCTTACCAACGACACCACTGACGTACAAGTAAAACACAAGTGATAGCGGGAGTTATATCAAAATGTTGGAAATGCTGCGGCCGTTAAGCCTCCTTGATGAACAATAACGACACGTTAACACGACATTTTTCTCAAAACATAACAAACCATCGTTCTTCAGGAATCAGAATCCTGACTATAACAGCGAACAGAGTGAACGTCCCCGTGCAGCAGGCAGCACTGGCCCCGACCACCAGGCAGCACTGGTCTCGACCACCAGGCAGCACTGGCCCCGACCCCCAGGCACCACTGGCCCCGACCCCCAGGCAGCACTGGCCCCGACCACCAGGCAGCGCTGGCCCCGACCCCCAGGCAGCACTGGCCCCGACCCCCAGGCAGCGCTGGCCCCGACCCCCAGGCAGCACTGGCCCCGACCCCCAGGCAGCACTGGCCCCGACCACCAGTCGACTCGGGAGGCTGCGGACGAACTTCGGGAAATCCAACAAAACGAACGGACACTGACGGCTAAAGCTCCTGTTCGCACGGCTCTGGAATCAGCAGTTTTTCTATCCAGTGAAGCCCCCCCTCCCTGACAAGAAAATCATAGGCACTTAATCCTACATTTGTCAGTGTCTGAATGCGTAGTAAAAACACACGAAAGCATTTAAAAGCATGGTGACCTAGTGAGTTGATGCATGAATAGGACTTTATCGTATACGTCATTCAATATCACTTGCATTCAAAATTACAATCTTGAAAAACAATTACGCGAAAGTGCGTGCGTATATGATAAATGCAAGGGACTGTGACATGTTTGTGTTGTCTCAGGTCCACAGCGCAACACACTTCTCTCACGACTTTAACATGAAGTTCAAGATATGGCGGTTGGCTAGAAGTAAACACGAGATTGATCACAATCTTAATTTCATGCAGTAACACTCAATTCCAGCACATGTCATAATGGTGATCCCTTTTGTTTTGCACTTCAGTCACGACAAACAACCCGCGACCTTGCGTAACATGACAACACTTGTGCGAGCGGCAAGAGCTCATCAGTTTTTATTATATCGCAAGAGTAGTCGGCTGACGTACATCGTCCAAAGGCAAGAAAGCACCGCTTCACTGCGCAGATCACGCTGCGGCAGCCGCCAGTCGGCGGTGAACTCCACGTGGTCGCGAGCCGAGCCTCAGGCTGCGGTGCTGTCACACCACCGTGTCGTTGCTAGAATGAAGACTGTAGCCGTTGTGTTTGAGTTTGCCATTCAGTGGCATGGCCGGTTCTAGCCGGTGCTGCGTGAAGAAGCGACGACACCAGTCTTTCACCAGGTCCCACACGGGAGGTGAACCAGACAGGCCCACTACGGCAGCGTCGCCGTCCGAGGCTGCCGGTCCCTCTCCAGGCTCGGCCTCGTCAGCATGCTCCCGGGCTACCTCCTCCGCCAGCCGCTGCCGCAGCAGCCGCGCGCTGACATCGCCCTCAGCAGGGCTGCGGCGGCGCTGCTCGGCCACCAGCGAGTGCAGGCTTTCCTGCTGCAGGTCCCGGCAGTTGCCCACTGAACGCGAGTCCCTCCGACGCGGCGCCGTCCGTGCTGCCGGCAGCAGAGCCTCGCCGAAGTTGTCTAGACTTCTGCACTCGCGGATGGCTGGCAGCGAGCCGGCCGCCGGACCTGGCAGCCGCCGCTGAAGGAACAGCGGCACTGGCAGCCGGCCCAGCACCGGCTCGCTGAGAGGAGAACGCTCTGGAGACTGTGGTGGCGGCCGAGCGTCGGACTGAAGAACAGGCGACGGCGGATGGGTTCGCGAGATGCGAGGGCTGTCGGCGGCCGACCGGACGGGTGCCGAACCACGCGCTATCATGCTCTTTGTGCTTCCCCTGTGCACACTGTCCTCACACTTCAGCTGTAATGTCGATGCCGAGCCCCTCACGCCCTTGCCACCAGTACCGCCGGCACGTGAGAACAGCGGAGGCAGGGTCGACAGTTCCGTAGGCCGCCGCTGCACAGCGCTAGCGTCGGCCCCGGTCAGCCAGTGGGTCTCCACCAAACCCTTGCCCTTCATGGGCACAGCTCCTCGCCTCTCAGTGCGGTAGCCTCCCAGGCGGGACAGGGTCCTCTGACAACAGTCGGATATGTGTATCCTCAGAGGCTCGCCGGTGCTCTCGATTCGTGAGGCGGTGTTGACTGTGTCTCCAAACAGGCAGTACCGCGGCATAGTCAAACCGACCACACCAGCCACTACCTGGCCTGTCGACAGAGAACAGATCTGTTGTCAGTGGCTTGCATGCGATAAACAAACCTGTCGAAAGCCGAAACAAAAACTGGGTCTTTTTCTAGCAGGTATGTTAAGAATTATTCAATACAGTGGAATATATTTGCAACATTCACTTGAAAAGTATCATATTCTATTGGAAGTTTCCTTTTCAAATATAATTTTAAGATAGATCCAAATCACGTTTTAATGCTCCATCAATATTCTGATATTTTCACTCCTATCTCATGGCAGTAGTTCGGTAATTCAGGGAATGCCGCTCTTCCGTGTCCACCCACCCGTGTGTACGCCGATCCTGAGTTTGAGCTTTTGCTCCGGACAGTGCTGGATCGTGTGCTTCTCGATGGCTGCCAGCAGGCTCAGAGCCATAGAGGCGATCTCGCCAGCGTGACGGAATCCATTGCGATCCGGCACACCTGACACCTGGCGGATAAAACGGAAATGCAAGCTTAGCATGCGCTCCGCCAGAGAGAGAGAGAGAGAGAGAGAGAGAGAGAGAGAGAGAGAGAGAGAGAGAGAGAGAGAGAGAGAGAGAGAGAGAGAGAGAGAGAGAGAGAGAGAGAGAGAGAGAGAGAGAGAGAGAGAGAGAGAGAGAGAGAGAGAGAGAGAGAGAGAGAGAGAGAGAGAGAGAGAGAGAGAGAGAGAGAGAGAGAGAGAGAGAGAGAGAGAGAGAGAGAGAGAGAGAGAGAGAGAGAGAGAGAGAGAGAGAGAGAGAGAGAGAGAGAGAGAGAGAGTAAATGTCGCAGTTAATAGCTTATTTTTGGCGTTCATAAACAAATTAAATAATGAACAAATAACAGTATAAATCAAAACTGGAGATTTCTTCACGACAAGGGGAGGTCCTGGATGGGTTAACGCTGGCACGGCAATACAAAGCACGACACATACCCTACACACAGCTTATGGGAGACCCAAAATCCAGGGGGAGGGGTCTTTGCCCCCAACCTCAGAGATCCTTATCCATGGTATGGATAAGCAATATAAATAAAAGTAGGTGTAATATTAATCGTGTAATATCGTCTTCAGTGTTATTTTAATCTATGAATTATAATGTAATAAAAAAATTGTGCAAGTGCAAGTAATTGTGAGCATGTCTTATGTAAGAAACCTTAAATCGTATATTTTTTATTTTTATTTTTTATAAATTTTGTCCAAGTTGTTCCCAGTTCGACTGCTGGAGTCGGAGTCTCACTAAAGTCATCAAAGGACTTGTCACGGAGACCCCGACCCCACCACCCGAACGAGCAACTCCCACAATGAAAGGTTAATTTAGAAGCCAAAGTTTAATGTCCCACAAAGCACAGGGACGGCCGCCCCGCTTAGGTCACCCATTCACCAGTCAGTTGCTAGCCGACCTGTACATCGGGCAAGCTATTGAGCGCCGGAGCGTCTCAGGGGAACCGATCCCAAGCCTGGACATGCACTGGCACTGCATGTTTCTGAGCAGCGGGCCGAAGCCCAACGCTCTACCAACTGAGCTACCAGGGCGGCTTATATGCTACACCGATATAGGAAAACGACCAAAACCTTATCCGAAAAAACGAATCAACCACGAAAACGAAATCAACACCAAAGAAGATGTTATCTTCAACAAATATATAGAAAGGAACGACTTCTTTTGATATATTGGAACATTAACATATATATATATATATATATATATATATATATATATATATATATACATATATACATACATACATACATACATACATACATACATACATACATACTGCAATGATCTTACAATATTGTATATTTCCCCGCGTCCATGCTTATTGTGAGCTTTTAAACTGTGCAGTTACGAGCTCTGGCGCAACTCACCCCACAGCAAATGATGAGCGTCTCACACGAGCCATGACTCACCCGTGGACAGCAAACCAGAATACCAAGAGATCACTTACCACCATGTAAGCGTCGCCGATGGTTTCCACCTTGTACACGTCATACCCGCGGATGACGTCATCGAAGAGTGTGTACAGATCATTAAGAAGCTCAACCACCTGCAATAGTCGGCATCGAACATTTTATAACCATCACTCTGTAGTCGGTGGGGGAAAAGAAACGAAAATATCAAGAACATTATGTTTGGATTTCCAAAGACAGTTAGCCTTGGCATTGATAGTTACGCTTAAACTTACTTTACCGAATTAACAAAATGTGTATTTTGTTTATCAGAAACTCAATAACGTGAATGTTGGGGTGAAATAATATGAATGCCGGGCTGAAACTTTCAGGCGGAAGAGCAGCCCGATCGATTATACCAATTTAACATTTATAAAATATTGATTGAAGCAGACGAGAACGTTTCCAGTCTTATTTGCAACAAAGCACAATACATAACTGCATCCAATTTAGGCTTTGCTGCCAGTTTATTCATTGAATTATTTATGTTTATCACCAAAAATCATGATCTCATCTAGGTTGAAATCCGAAAGAGATACTTGTGGAAAATATACAAGCGTTGATAATTCTAAAGCCCGCAGATTTTCTACACCTCTCACTTTTAAGATAAAGCCAAGTTCAGGTACAAATGAAATACACCTATCTAAAACAAGACCATATAATATAAAAGGAAAATCTCAAATGCACAAAGTGAGACACCTATAAATAACACAAATATATCGTGCGAAGTAAGCATACACCGAAGAAGTGTCTGAGGAAGCTGATGAGCCCAGGCATAGTTCTTAAGCCTGATCATGCGGCTTTCCAGCGTGAAAGAAACGTCCAAAATCGAGTACCCCTACACTCATAAAAAGGGAAGGACTAATCGCTTTGCTTTATTATAGTGCCAACAGACCCTTTTCAGAATCACAGGGTAAGAGCACACCGTGATAAGCCTATTAGGATCCTATGCCTTCCCAAATTTAAGACCACAATGCTCTTAAAATCTGAAGAGGCCGTAGCATCTCACCAAACAGGCGCAAACTACTTATCTGAGCAGTCACAGGGTTCTTATACTACGAACCCAAGGTATTAAACAGGTGCACACTCTTGATATGGGAAGCCAGTGATCATCTATAGACTCATCATTGGCAGAGCAATGGCTGACAATAAGCTGTAAGTACGGTGGTTTAAGTACATTCCGAGGCTTAGGATTGCTATGACTACTTTTGCTTTCATTCACTGGTGTTACCAGTTGCAAGCCTATCATGGCCCTGTCCTGACGTCGCCCCAAAAGCTTCCAGCGGGCGTAGAAATTAGGCGGCCTTCGCCGTGGACATAATATTTAACTGAAAATGAGCTGAAGAATGTACGGTTGGCACGTTAATGGGAATACGCCAGCAGACAATAGTCCCCCCTCCCACCCATATACCGCCATCCTAGTTAAAACTCTTACGCAGGTAAATTGTTGAACAAAAATAGCACTAGGTCGCCACTAGGCCCAGCAGTGGTTATGGTTTCCATTCTCTAATCTGCCGTAACATGAAGCAAGTGACACAAATAGTTGTGAAGACTGTAAATTTACAGTTTTTCTCTATAAAAAAGTAACCGAGCTTCTTCTGATTGTTGTTGTTTTTTAATTCACTTGCCGTAACGTAAAGTCTGAGATGTGCACGTCTGGTAATGCCTTCGGAATAAAGGGGTATTTTACGGTTTCCATTGTCACAGTTCCTGGACACATGGTTATTTTGAAGAAAAAAAACATTACCGATGAGGTTGAAGCCAATTTTGAAACTCAGGATAGCCTACTTCCATTAACCATTGCCCCGGTGGCGGGTACTAGCCACCTTCGCCCTGGTGGGGGGGGCTAAAAAAGACCCCCACGATCTCAAAAACTAAGAGAGCTAGAAAAAAACGCAAAACGGCAATCGAAAGCTGTTCGAAAATGATATCAAAAATACTTCGGTCACTTTTCTTGTCAGGTCAATATCAAGGTCACCAGAGGTCAAAACAGGTCAAAATCGCTAATATGAGGTGTACTAAGAAAACCTCATATATCTCAGAAACTATGATAGCTAGAAACATTTTTCTAACACCTTTCGAAAGCTCTTGAGATGCGCTTTCTTTACAGTGGCATTCATTTTCGTGTCAGGTCAAAGCCTAGGGAGCTACAGGTCACTAAATATTGGCCATATTCTTGGAAATGTCCATAGCCACCCATGCATAAGGGCGTTTACTTTTTCGCTAATAGCTTCCAAACCAAAAAAGATACAGCCATAGTTTATGCACCAATGCAATCCTCTCGTCAATACGAATCGAATGTTTTTTTTTTTTTTTTTTTTTTTTTTTTTTTTTTTTTTTTTTTTATTTTTAAAAATAAAAAAAAATATATGATATTGCTATGCCAGGTCAAATTTATGAATTTGACCTGACCCAGGTCAACGGTCTGACCCAACTTGACCTGGTATAGTCATGATGTATATCATTTGACTTCCAGTGACTATAAAAACACTTTGGTGACAAAATAAAAGCTCTATCTTAGTTTATTCAAAATTTATAGAGAAAAACACAAAAAAGCTTATTTGACCTAAGGTGACCTCTTAAAGGTCACAAGCCAAAAATTTTGGCATCAGCTTCAGAAATGGGCTAAGAGCAAGTCGCAACCGATGTTTGAAGTTGATTCCATCCATACTTACTGAGAAAAGCTCATTTCGTGATTTTTACCATGTATTGACAATGGGGAGGTCATGCTCTGCACATGACCTTAGGTCACCAATATCAAAAATCCCGGAACAAATGTTGTAGCTCCTGGTGGGTTGTTCAACGATCGATTAACCCTTCTTTTAGTTATGCGGTCCTAAGTATTTTTTAGGTGAGGTCACTTCACCTGGCCTGGTGACCTGACCTGATATGACCTTGAGCCAAAATTTTCAGAAAAGATGTAAAAATGATGAAGGAACAGCTAGACCAAGTTTGGCGGCGCTGCGCGCCTGTTTTTGGTCACTTCGGAAAAACCCGAGGGGGTCTAAAAGACCCACCACCCGGGCGAAGGTTAATTGGCCGCGTTGAAAAACCCGCATTTTCCCATTCCGCTCAACGCACTGAAGTTACAAGGAAGTTCCCGTCCACTCGCGGACTAACAGCTGACGAAGCTTGCAGTTCTGCCATAGCAACGGAGAGAAAGCCATGTCCACTCTCTGAACGAAGCTAGTTATCGGAAACTTGATTGACTCAGAACGAACAGCTTACGGAAAATAAAAGTTTATTGGAGAAAACACGATAAGTATTAACTCGTGACGTAATCAGACATTGCAACTCCATCCGGGCGAACAGTGTAGCAGTCCCAGCCGACGACTCTGGGTCCGTTTTTGAGACTCTCAACTGGTACCCCATTAATGTTGTAATGGACAAATAGACTGTGGATCAGAGTTCTAGCGAAGCTCCTCTACATGAATAAAAAATATTATGCACTAATCATGACGCACGGATCCCCAGGCAGCAGAAAAAGTTATATGGAGGTATAAGGCGGGGGATCCTGCTTCTGATTAATTGTTCACTATGACAGTTCAAATACTAACTACCTTGATCAAAAGCTCACCAAAAATTCCTCCTATAAGACTTGCACAAAGCCTGGAGGCAATGATTTAGCGGTATGCTGAAGCAGGGGTGTAGCCAGGAGTTCGCTCAGGGAGGGGGGCGGTGCCCCAAAAAGGGCCCTTGCGACAGCGCCAAAAGGGCCCTGATGGGTAAAAAAGGGCCCTGATTGTTACAGAATAGAGTGTTGAAGAGGGCTTCAGAGGGCCCTGTCTGGTAAAACATTTCAAATTTGGCCCCAGAGGTATAAATTAAATAGTGCGGGCGAGCCGCGCGTCGCGCGACTCGTGTCCTCATGGGGGCCCTTCGGGCCCTCAGGGGGGGGCGGCTGTCCCTGCCGCCCCCCTTGGCTACGCCCCTGTGCTGAAGATACTGTGCCGTTATTGACACGGACAATGTAAAATTTTGAAGGGAATGTGGCACCTTCATAACGTGATTTTAGCTGAGATAGCCAAGTTATAAAGCAAGTCAGAAAACCCGGTAGGTACTCAATATATTATGTGTCTTGGAACTCGAGATTTCCGTAGAAAAAAGCTAAAACCTACCCGAAATGTACCCCTCATGTACCCTTAGCAGCATGCCACAGTTGGCATGGCTGTTGGTGTGACGACATCTGCTGACGTCAAGGTGAGCATCATCCAATCAAAGCCCTTGAAGCGTATTGAATATGGTAGTGGCTGCCAGATCATGACATCATCCACAGCCAGACATTTATTTATTTCCCTAGATGAGCATTTTGGAAATCAAAATATTGAGCTTATTGTACATTTTCAGACAAATCATGGACGCCTCCTTGATTTTCGACTAAATTTCCCGTAATTCCACTAAATTCCAGGATTCGACCAAGGTGCCACATTCCCTTTAAAGGTTTCCTGCTTTGAGGTTTCTGCTTGAGGCCTGCAGCACTGATCTAACCATTGTACTCGTATATACAGTTGCAAGGCATGTGCTGGACAGATCGAAACTTGCAAAAACGAAACCAACTGCAGCACTTCTTATAGCAGCGTTGAACAACACTTGAACAGTGGAGCATGCTCCAGTCATGAACTCCACACCAGCTGAATACACGAAAAAGTGGTCTCCCCTAACCTTTATAACTCAACGCAAGCTTACGAATTTACTCCGCCCTCGACTAATGTTATATCACGGTTGGCTAAGCAGTGAAACTGTCGTTTTCTGGGCATGGCAGATTACGGTGTAACTTTGGGATGGGTCAGTGGCAGTACCTTAGTCAGCTTTTTGCGCTGATTTCATACGTGCTCCACATGTCTGTCGCACTCGTTCGCGTATGTTTCTGTGTGTGTCAGCCTTATTGAGAAGCTAGTGCCGGAAAGGGCATCGACAAGTGGCCCTGCAAAGTAGTGTGCATGCAAACGCTGACGCCTGAGAGAATGACGAACAAAATCTGTGAGTGCATCCGCTTATCCCACACTGGCGCCTAATGTTTGCTATACGCGCTGCTTAGTTCATTCCGATGGTGTCATTGTGCTCCGGTCTATTGACGTCGTGAAGTTACTCTTGCGAACTAGGCAGATGAAGATGAAGAGATGTGATGTGAGGGGTGTGATGTGATCCGAGGAGATATGTATAAAAAACGTTAGCAACGGTGGGTAGGTAAGCTTCTTTGATGTGTCAAGACCAGGTGCAGACAAATCCCGATGTGTCATAAGAAAGGACCAGAATTGTACTTTTCAGATGCGGTATGCACTGTCCACGAAGTTACATAAATAGTTTTAGTATTTACACGCACATAGGTGCAGGAACCGGGGGCAGGGGGTGGCTGTTCCCTCCCCCAACTCTCCGACTGGCGGGGCAAAGCTCCCCAACTTTGAGCCGATTCCGGACTTTTTCCATAAACAAATCAAGTGATAGGCCGAAGAACAGTTTACCTCACCAGCGGTGACAACTTTTGCCCCCCTCCCTCCCCAACTTGGAAGGGGTTCCTGCGCCCGTGTGCGTGCATCTCAATTTCCCTAAACAAAACAACATATTCGAACCCATTCACCAGTATTTCCAAGATTTTGGGCCAAATCAACTATCTGTGGAGTTCAGTATTGATGTCTGAGATGGATGTGAAGGTGGTGGTTTAGAGGGAATGTGGCACATTCATAACGTGATTTTAAGGTAGCCAAGTTGTAAAGCAAGTCGGCAAACTTGGTACTCAATATATCATTTGTCTTGGAACTCGAGATTTCCGTAGAAATAAAGCTAAAACCTACCAGCAATGTACCTCTCATGTACCTCTCGCCAGGCGGCCATTGTTGTGAGCTGCTGTTGTGACAACATATGCTGACGTCACGATGAGCATCAGTCAATTGAAGCCCTTGAAGCGTTTCGAGTATGGCAGTGGTTGCCAGATCATGACGTCATCCACAGGCAGATATTTATTTCTTTTTCTAGAAGAGTATTTTAAAAATAAACAAATGTTGAGCTTATTTTAAATTTTTTCAGAGAAATCGTGAGTGGTTTCATTATTTTCGGCTAAAAGTACGCCTAATTACACTAAATTCCAGGATTCGACCGAGGTGCCACATTCCCTTTATTGCCCGGTACGGTCATTTGGAAAATAATTTAAAGAAAAGAAAAGAGACGGAACACATTCCACTTCCTCGCAAGCTGTGTGATTTCACAGCTTGATCTCACCTGCAGCGGGGAGCTGTCGGCCGAGATCTGAGTGAAGCCGACGATGTCGCTGAAGTAGATGGTGACCGAGTCGAACGTCTCAGGCTGCACGGGGATTCCGCGTGTCAGATTGTACGCCACCGGCCTGAAAGCGGCCCGCTCCGTTAGCGGTGCGAGACAGGTGAGTACTTGACACGCAGAGAGAGTTGTTCAAGACAGGTCGGGGTTTTGAACTGGACCGCTTGAATATTGCTCGAAGATAGGGACCGCCTATGATAATGGAAATGGCGAAGGCGTAGCTGATTAGAAGCTGTTAGAAGCTTTTTAGCTGTTTTTCCGTTTTGCAGCCTTTCACTCCGCGACCTTGATGTAATTTTCCGCCTGGGCAGGGGGTGCTCCTGTGGTCTGAACAGAGAGCAGTGATACGACCTCCAGGTATGGTAGGTCAGTAAACATGGCCCACCAGATAAACTAGAGCGGTGGTCAAGAAATTGCTCTGCAGCTGCGAGTCGATATCCGCCGCTACGTCATCTGCACGCATTGACGTTTATGCTGCCTAGGAAAAACGTCCGACACCGATCGAGATATCACGAGATATGGCGTGCAAAAGGCAACGCGCGAATAAGGTCACCATATGGCTGGCTTCAACACCATTTCTTATCCGCTGTCACCGTAGAAGAGTGACAGCAGTTATTTAGGAGAATAAGGACAGTCTGCGATGCGGCTGAATGTCATTGCAGAGATCAGTACCACGGAAACCGAAATTAAATTGCTGTCATAAAATATGAGGCTTTAATGAGCTGAATTATTTGAAGTAGTCTGCAAAAAGGGCGAATCCAGGGAAGGAAGGGAGATATCTGGGCATGCCACCAAACCCTCTTTTACCCCTTCCCCTCTAAAGCAAACTAGCGTTTCATAAAGGATCAATCGAGGAGAACGTGTCGGTAGCGCAGAGGAAGAGGAAGAAAAACTAAAGGCCTTTCTCGCTTTTGGAGCACGTTTGGTTTTTAAAGTAATGCGTTGGACAAATGTTTTGTCAAGGCACGCTTGAGATATCTGAGAGACTCCCTCATTGAAGGAGATTGTTTGGTGCAGTTGATGTGAACAAATCCACCAGGCCGCTGCCTCGTCTCCGTTGCTTAGCGTTACGCTTGCCTTTTGCTTTAACACGCGCCCAGCTGGGGTCCCTTGTCCCTTGGGGTCCCTTCCCTTGCACTTCCCGCTGTGGGTGTGGTCGGATAGGCCCTATCCGGGAACACGGATTCCTAGATGGAACTTTGTAAAGGGCGGACTAGAACAGTTTTACCTCTGACTGCGTCTTAGCATTCAGACCAGAGGCTGGTAAAACCGCTACCATCTTTTATGAAGAGATACGTTCTCGCATCCTGCAATCTGCTGACAGTTTTATCCCAAAGACTAGCCCACTCCTCCGCCGAGTACCTGTCCCCTGGTGGAACGAGGATTGCAGGTGCGCCATCAGGGAACGGCGACGCTGTTTTAGGAAGTTCCAAAGGCGCCCTACAACCGACAACCTAGTCGCGTTCCGACGCGCAAAAGCATTAGCGAGAAGAACCGTTAGAGATGCAAAAAGGAAATTCTGGCACGCTTACATTAACACGATTAACCCCCCCCTTTTCCCCCAATAATGTTTTTTTTTTTTTTTTTTTTTTTTTTTTTTTTTTTTTTTTGTTTTTTTTTTTTTTTTTTAGGGTTGTTTTTTTTTTTTTTTTTTTTTTTTTTAAATTTTTTTTTTTTTTTTTTTTTTTTTTTTGTTTTTTGGTTTTTTTTTTTTTTTTTTTTTTTTTTTTTTTTTTTTTTTTTGGCCCTGGGGGTTTTTTTTCTTTGGGGGGGCCCCTGTTATATTATATGGGTGGGGGGGGGGGGGGGGGGTTGTTTTTTTTTTTAAAGTTTTTTTTTTTTTTTTTTTTTTTTTTTTTTTTTTTTTTTTTTTTATTTTTTTTTTTTTTTTTGTGGTTTGGGGTTTGGAAGGGGGGTTGGGGGGGGGTTAAAATTTTTTTTTGTTTTTTGTTTTTTTTTTTTTTTTTTTTTTTTTTTTTTTTTTTTTTTTTTTTTTTTTTTTTTTTTTTTTTTTTTGGGGGGGGGGGGGGGGGCGGGCCGTGGGGGGGGAAGGAAATTATACATTTAGGGGGGGGGGGGGGGGGGGGGGGTGGGAGTTTTTTATTTTTTTATTTTTTTTTTTTTTTTTTTTTTTTTTAAAGGGGGGGGGTGTTGGTTTCTTTTGGTGTGGTTTTGTTTTGTGGGGGGGGGGGGGGAAAAATTGGGGGGGGGGGGGAAAAAGGGGGGGGGGGGGGGGGGCCCCCCTCTTGTGGTGTGCGCCCCTTTTTTTTTTTTTTCTCTGAAAAAAGGGGGGGGTGGCCCCCGGTGGGGGAGGGTTAATAGGCTCACACCACTCACGGCTGTCTGGAAACATATAAACCGAAACTCCGGTCGAACCGCCCCGACACCCCACTGGTTTTATCACACAACCACCATTTGATTACCGACACCACGGAAGTTGCTAACACCTTCGGAGCAGTGTAGGCCGAGCACTGGCGGCTGGGAATGACCGACCCTCGCTTTATCCGCCACAAAGCAATCAGTGAAGGGACGCCAGTCGATTTCAACACCACGACCTCACTGCCTTTAAATGATTGTTTCAGCTTTGATGAACTGAGTACAGCACTCTCGCTCACCAAAAACACCGCAGCCGGGCCCGACAACATTCACTACAGCAAGATTAGGAACTTGGACGAGCAATCCCTTCGGGTGCTTTTATCATTCTACCAACATGTCTGGACCACGCACGAGTTCCCGGATGCTTGGCAGGAGGCCATGGTAGTCCCTGTTTTAAAACAGGACAAAAACGTTAGTGACCCTCTCCACTACCGCCCCATCGCCCTGACTTCCAGTGCATGCAAGCTGTTCGAAAGAATGATAAACCGTCGCCTCACATGGTTTCTGGAAAGCACCGGCTTTCTATCCAACGCACAGTGTGGTTTCCGCGCCGGCCGGTCCACCACTGATCACTTAGTTTCACTTGACACAGCCGTTCGCCGCTCTTTTGCGCGAAAACAACACACCATCGCGGTATTCTATGATATCGAGAAAGCCTATGATACGACTTGGAGACATGCGATTCTCCGGAAGCTCTATGCTGCGGGAGTGAGAGGGCACATGGGCCATGTTCTGGCAAACTTTCTCAGGAATCGGTATTTTAGGGTAAAGGTAGGAAATGCCGTGTCAAGGAGGTTTGAACAGCTGAGCAGGGTACCACAGGGAAGTGTCCTGAGTGTGACCCTCTTCGGGGTTTTAATCAATTACATCTGCAGTTTAATCCCTCCCACTGTTGATAGATCGCTTTTTGTCGACGACCTAGCCGTCTTTATAAGCACCTCGACCACACTCTCTGCACAGCGACAGCTACAGCTATGCATTGATGGCCTGACCGAGTGGAGCCTCGTGAATGGTTTTAAGTTTTCGACTGAGAAAACGGTTTGTGTGCATTTCTGCCGCCAGAGCCGCTACTGCCCAGAGCCGATGCTAAGGTTGTACGGGAGACGAATCCCAGTCTCTGACAATGCCAAATTTCTTGATTTAACCATCGACAAGCGTCTTACCTACGCACAACACATTATATTGACAAGAGACAAATGCATGAAACGCGCAAATGTGTTAAAGATGGTATGACGCACATCCTACGGAGCGGACAGGATCACACTTTTACGCCTGTATCGAGCGCTGGTAAGATTGGCTCTGGATTATGCTTCCGTGGTTTATGACGGCTCTCTAACGAGCACTAAGCAGCCCCTGGACGCAGTCCACCACGCCTGTATAAGAGTGGCCACTGGTGCTTTCCGCACCTCACGTAGAGCAAGCCTTCTGGCTGACGCCGACGAGGCCCCGCTTGACCTTAGGAGGAAGCGACTCGCACTTATATATGCCACTAAGATCCGCCAATACTCAAACCACCCAACGTACAAGTGGATCTTTGACCACTCGCTAGTAGACCTATTCGCTGCGGGGAGGCAGAGCTCATCTTCGACTCTATGCAGCCGGATTTCACACTGGTTTGAAGAATCTAACATTTATATCACCATGATCGCAAAAAACGCCCAGGGACCCTAGAGCCATGGAGTGAAGTATCCGCTCAATGTGACACAAGGTTGATGCAGTATGGAAAGAGGCACATACTTCCACTAGACTTAGCGGAACTCGCTGCTGAAAAAATCCATTCATACACCGACCGCACAAAGTTCTACACTGACGGCTCCAAGGGAGCAGCTGGAGCCGGATGTGCCTTTGTTAGCGAAGGAACCCGCCGCTGTTTCGGGCTGCCGCATGTTGTGTCGGTCTGTACAACGGAACTGTTTGCCACCTTGCAAGTTTTACGACACATCAGACACCTTTCTGGGACGCGACATCTTATCATCACTGACTCAGCCAGCTCGCTGGCAGCGCTCCAATCTAGTCATTTACAGACCTCGTGGCTTGTAGCTGCTATTCTGAAGCTATTGACTGCAATGGCTTCTCGTGATTTTGACGTCCAGTTTCTATGGGTTCCACGTGATGTGGGTGTGACTGGAAACGAATTAGCGGACGAAGCTGCCAAGACGGCGTCTTCGCTGACTCCCTCGCGACGATTTCGGGTGCCAGCTGGCGACATCAAGGCCCTAATTGACCAGCATATGCGTTCACAATGGCAGTCGAGATGGGAGGCGGAGCCAGACTGTGCGTTGAAGCGCGTAAGACCACGCATTGGCCAATGGGAGTCGAGTTGCAGACGCAATAGGAGGGAGGAGGTCTGCCTCACTCGACTCCGGATTGGTCACTGCTATACCACACACTCGCACTATCTCAACAGCACGAACCCCAGCATGTGTTCTCACTGTGGCAGCCGCCTCACTGTTCAACATGTTTTATCTGTCACTGACTCCTGTGAACAGCTTAAACAAATTCAGCGCCGGTTCTTACCGCCGTTTCCACTGGAACAGATTTTAGGCGACAACACAGTCATAGACATCGGTCAGGTTCTACCATACCTGCGGGAGGTAAAATTTGACATCATTTACAATCCCATCCCACCTAATTAGGTGGCATGTAGAGCTCACAACAATCCAGGGCGGGGTCAAATTACATAACATTAGAAACTAAGTAGTTAAACAATGATGGGCGCGATATAGCCTAGATGCTGAAAGCGCACTATAAATCCCAATACACACACACGGTCCCATGAATGATGCTCCCCGATAGGGGCTTTTTCGCCCCCCTCCGTATCTCGTTCCCCACGAAAGCTAAAGGAAAATTACGGGGGGGGCGTTCGAAAGCTCTTGACAAGACGGAAGATTCTATACGAATAATTTTTGTCAGGTCAATATTGAGGTTAGCATAGGTCAAAGAAGGCTCCATAGGCTTACGACAGAGCAGTGTACGTTTCCCTCTCTAGATCTGCCCTCAGGAAAGCTAGAGCAAATCTTTATGCGTCATTGGATTCCTCATCGCGGCGAATTGAATGATGTATAATATGACCTTGCTAGGTCAAATAGTGAAAATGACCTGACCTCGAGCTAGGTCAGGGTCACAGAGTGACTTGATATGGACATGTGGCATATTAATCGACTCCCCGTGACAATATAAGCACAATGCAAGCAAAATGGGAGCTTTACCTCAATTCAATGAGAAGTTATTGGCAAAACAACCACTCTATGCTCCCGTGACCTGACATGACATTTGAGAGGTCAGATGCTCAAAAATGCAACTTTATGGTCAAAATCGCGGTTAGAATAGACGGTTTGAAGATTTTCAGCTTTATCTATCCAGTATTTACTGAAAACGAGCCCATTCTGTTTTTCACCTTAGACCTATAATGGGGTGACCAAAAAATTGACCCCACCTTAGGTCAACAATATCAAAATTCCGAGATAACAGATTTGTAGACCCTAATAACCTTATCAAATTGTGGAAGTTTCAAACTAATCGGTTTGCTGATGTTCCCTGGGCGCTGCTTTAAGTTCGTAATTTTAGGTTTTGAGGTCGGGTCACTTGACCCTGAATAGCTCCTTGGCCTGATATGACCTTAACTAAAAACTTTGGTCAGATGTGTAAAATTGATCAGGGATAAGATACTGTAAATTTCGTTGTTCTGGGTCTCTTCGTTTTTGGGCTATCTGGGGAAAACCAGGAGGGGGGGGCGAAATCCGCCCCCCCAACGGGGCGCGTGCTAATTTTGCTCACGACATGAGGTTGCACTCCCCAAAACTAACCGGCTGGATCCGCCCTTGGCTCCGCCAATATTTGTTGTAGCTTCTCACTACGGGCAAACGGAGGAGCACGTAACTTTTCACAGGTTCAATGGGCCAAATTTGACGGGTGTATCCACATTCTTGTTTTTACACGTTTTTAGGGGCGGATCCAGCATTCTAGTTTGGGAGGGAAGGGGCAAACCCATTTAGGCGAGCAAAAAAACCTTGAGTGGTGGTGGCGGCTGCCAGCAGGATTCTGCTGGCGTAGTGAATAATACAATGTACACCTTCAGAGGTGACCTCACGATCAAGCAATAATTATTAGATGTTTTTTCTTACGGACACATCCTCCACAATATATCAATTATGAACACTAGTTTACTTTGGGGGAGAGGGTTTGGTCCCCGTGACCTCTGTGATAAGATTATAATATCGGTTTTATTTGGGATACAAATGACAAAATAAAAAGTTTCCATTTTAATTATTATGTGAAGTACCCCCAAAACAGGCTTGGTCAAGTATGATTAAAATTTGCAAAAAAATACTCTTTTCTTCAATTCCTTAAGTTTGTGGTGCTAAACATGCGAAATCTACCGATTAAGAAAAGTTGAGTTGCGCGAGAAGGTGGGAAATCTGCACCCTTTGTTCTTTAAACATTAAACAACTGCAGCAGCTTGGAGATATTACGCTTTGAAAGTATTCGCACAAACCAATATTGTATCAAATAGTGACATAAATTCGAAAATGTATTCAGAAACAGAAACAACCAGTATGACATTAAAGTTCAAGAGGATCGAGACCACTAAGGCACATGGACAGTGGCGGGATACCGCAACTTTCCAAATATCTCACCCACCTAAGTTGTGGTAAATATTTACTATTTTACTCTAAATTTGGGCTAAATTTTATTCAAGTGGGTTTACTTCAGCCACAAAGGACACAAGTAGGCAGTCCTGGCATGCTTGGTTGCTGAGATCATACGGGGCTGATTTTGTCCCCTCCCCTGCTCTACACTGAAATATAATGCAACAATCTGTCGCGGCCTCTACTACGCGCGTTAAGAGAGGGAAATGGGCGTTGAATTACTCAGCAAGCAATAGACATTAAGCCTCCTACCCAATGGTTGCTAATCAATATGCTTGTGTACAGATGTCTCGGCAGCTTACGGTGGTAGCATCCTGTACAGCAGAGCCTCCGTCTTTTGCTTCTCCTCGTTCAGCAGCTGCGTCCTCTCGCGAACTAGATCCTCCAGGTTGTTGGCGTACTTCTCCATCTTCTCCATCATCTGATTCACCAGGTTGGTGGACCTGTCCGTATCCAATCGTCAGCTTGTGCAGGGACTAAGGCGGAGGGAGCGGGCGATAACTGGTAAGCACCGCACGCTGTTACGTCAGCTTTTGCACAATAAGAGGGCCAGGTGGCTGCCAGATGAACCACCGCTCACGATTTTGCGATCCCTTTTGTCTATCCTATCGCTTGTGTCCGTAAGTGGAAGCAAGCTTTTTGGTGGTGGTTAGGTACCAGTGAAGCTCTCTAGTGATGAGTTACCAAAACCTCGACGACACAATCCGAACCAGCAGCTTCCGCCACATGCGATTAAATTTGAGAGCCAAAAATAACTTCCCACAAAAAGCACGGAAAGCTGCCCGGCTCAGGGCATCCTGTCAAAGGCCAGTGCGTGTAGTCCTACGAATAGGTCAGTTCAACAGTGCGCGCTGCAGCTTTTCGTGGAAACCGATCGTGATCCTTTCCATGAACTACCATTCCAAGGGTAAAACAGCGCTACCTGGGCCAACGCTCTTTCAACTGAGCTACATGATGAGTTTTAATCCCCTGAGCCTCGTTGATCTTCTTAAGTTGAGACTGAAGTTCCTTTTTTCACCACAACAGGGATTCTGCACGATTGTGCAAAGAACATCATGTGAGTAAGATTTGACGTCACCAGCGGTGGATTCAGGGCGACCGATCCGGTGATGGTCCCATCAAAGCGAAACGAAGGGAGATCAAATCCTAATGATAATTGATCGTTAGTGAAAAAAATTCAAATTATTTTTGGGATTTTGAGGGTAACTCCATGCCCGTGAAATAAATTGTCCTTGAAAAAGGAAAAACGAAATGTATTTCTGCTTTTTGAGAAATCGTTTAGGAATAGTTGATGTAAATATTGGTTGACTGCGCAAGTTCAATCCGGCGCGCCAGCGCCTCCGCCGACAAGCCTTTTGTTTTTGTGCCCGAGACTGGCACGGCCTCTGGCCCCCAAAACAAGCGGCTGGATCAGCCCATGTACGCAATTGCCTCCAAAAGGTCAAACAAAGATCTAAGTGACTCACCGTCACCGCACGCAGCTTTAAAATCAAATAATGCGCTAGGGTTCAAAACAAGCACTGAAATCACCTCGGTTAACGACTGGTTCACCGCTGCCCTGCACTATGCACGTCGCACTTTGTCGTCAGTCAGTACCTCAGAGGAATATTCTCTGTCCTGGCTACAAATAGTCCCCACTCCAGACTGCCTGATTCAATATTCCTCTACCCAGCCTTAATGATCACCATTACAGCCAATCGTTCGGAATCCAGCAGAAGAAAACGAGAACAAACAGCTGTCTACTTACAGGCCTTCTCGCAGTGGCTGCAACTGTTTCTTGATTTCGAAGAAGGTTGGTCGAGACTCGCTCGATTCACTCCAGCACTGCTGCATGCACTCGGTAACGAGCTGCGGTCACACATTAATGAGTGTCAGCTGGTAACGAGCTGACGTCACACATCAACGAGGGTCAGTCGGTAAGGAGCTGCTGTCACACATCAACGAGGGTCAGTCGGTAACGAGCTGCGGTCACATCAACGAGCGTCAGTCGGTAACGAGTTAACGTCTCACATCAAAGAGCGTCAGTCGGTAACGAGCTGCGGTCACATCAACGAGCGTCAGTAGGTAACGAGCTGACGTCACACATCAAAGAGCGTCAGTCGGTAACGAGCTGACGTCACACATCAACGAGGGTCAGTTGGTAACGAGCTGACGTCACACATCAACGAGGGTCAGTAGGTAACGAGCTGCGGTCACATCAACGAGGGTCAGTCGGTAACGAGCTGCGGCACATCAACGAGCGTCAGTCGGTAACGAGTTAACATCTCACATCAAAGAGCGTCAGTCGGTAACGAGCTGCGGTCACATCAACGAGCGTCAGTAGGTAACGAGCTGACGTCACACATCAAAGAGCGTCAGTCGGTAATGATCTGACGTCACACATCAACGAGCGTAAGCTGGTAACGAGCTGAAAACGTGAACGAACTCAAGGTGGGCCACACCACCGTTTCGGAAACCAGGTAGGTAAAAAATCTCGGCGTTCACATTAACAGGCACCTCACTCACAAAACACACATTGATCACATCACATCCAAATGCAACGGCTTTCTCATTGTATCATTCACGCAAAAGACACTACTACTCCAATTCGTGTCCTCAAGCTGCTTGTTTAAGCTCTTGTAATTTCCCCCATTCGTTATTGCATCTCAGTTTACGGGACCTGTGGTATCACCCAGCTCAATCGCATACAAAAAATCATCAACTTTTGTTCAGTGACGGTGGAACGTCCGAATTTTAGGAGGGGGGCACCATTAACTTTTCCACCCGTTTCTTTCCGGTCAACGCTATGGGGTTAGTGTTAAAATTGTTTATTTAAGGGTGAGGGTACCGTGCCTCAGTGCCCCCAAGTTCCTTTGCCAGCACTAGCGCAACCAAGGGGGGGCAAGGGGCCATGTCCCCGCGAAATTCTTCGGTTGGCCACAAGGGGGCACACTTTGGGAAAAAAGAAAAAAATATTGAAATAAAATGTGTAGACTTTACGGATCAAAAGCTAAAAATATCTGAAGCTTTCACAAAAAGAATTAGGGGCACACCTTCGATATTAGAAGGACCTACAGAAAATTTGGCAAGCATACGTATCTACAGGA
The DNA here is from genome assembly GCA_034440635.1 of Lepas anatifera. Classification (NCBI taxonomy): domain Eukaryota; kingdom Metazoa; phylum Arthropoda; class Thecostraca; family Lepadidae; genus Lepas; species Lepas anatifera. The sequence continues at coordinate 313,111 of JAOTON010001720.1, read as the reverse complement.
AAATTGTGGGAGAAACACACATTGGACAATTGGGCACACAGAAAAAGCCATTGGGGGCACACACAGTATATTAACCCTCGCCCCACGGGGGCCATCGATGCCCCCCTTACGGTTTTTCCGGGATAACAGAAAAACGACGAGGCGCAGCACCGCGGTTGAGAGCTCTACCTATTACCCCATCATTTTTCCACCATCCCTGAAATTTGTTACCCCGGGTCACCCAACGTCAGGTCACCAGGCGAGGTCAACCTAGGTCACCTCACTTCAAATTTTGAGATCTATAAGAGCTACATTTCTTAATGAATCGATTTGAAACTTCTTACAGTTGATAGTCCCTCCAGGGTCTACAAGATGTATATCCGGGATTTTTCGATTTCCTGACCTGAGGTCAGGTCACGAGGTGACCTCTACCATTGAAAAATCATGGGAAAAAGTTGTCTTGTCACAAAAACGATTTCAAATGCTCGGCTTTCTCAGAAAATTGTTCTTGGACACCCTTTCACGGATTCCAGGGACCATATTTGCCCTTTGTCCTCCCCGAGGTCATCCACGGTCACCAAAGGTGAAAAACAGTATTTTGCCAATAACGTTTGACCTAATTAAGCTAGAGCGCTGAATGAAACATCATAGTTTATGTCTCGTTACTGGCTTTCATTTGATACACCGCAAGGTCACTCTCTGCGCTTTCATGACCTCAGGTCATATTAGGTCGCGAGGTGACCTCTGGAGGTCAAACCACTGGTGGGAGATCATTACGCTCCACATAGCGGAAAAGCTTCTAGCATTGTCCTATCAAATTTACTCTTACCAGATCTCAATAGCTCTAATGGCATAAAATGTATACCCAGTTTGCTTAAGCATTGCATATTTGAGTGAAAACAGCCATCTTGACCTAACTTGACGTCAAGAGGTCAAACCATCGACATGAGCGCTTACACATGTAAGGTAATTTCTTACTGAATTCATGCAATCTTTCTAATGCACTTTGCAGATTTGCGATAACCCCCATATTTTCGGAGTTAGAGGGGAGCCATCGATGGCCCCCGGTGGGGCGAAGGTGGCGCCGGACCCCCGGTGGGGCGCGGATTAAGGACATGTTAACTGAATTGGAGGGGGCATAGGATTTAGAGGGCACGTTTTAGAGTTCCCCAGAGATACCCTTGGAGGTCTCCCCCAGAGTTAGCCTCGGGGCCTCCAGATTTGGTCTCGGGGGCCCTCAGATACGGTCTCTGGGGCCAGAGTTGGCTTCGGGGTCTCAAGATTCGATCTCGAGACTTGGTATCAGAGGGCCTCGAAGTATCAGGGGCCCCCAGAATCGGTCTGGGGACCCAGAGTCTATCTCAAGGCCCCCAGAGTTGGTCTCAGTGGCCCCAAGACTTAGTTTTAGGGGCCCCAAAGAGTTTTCTTTCTCAGGAGGCACCAAGAGTTAGTCTCGAGGCCCCAGAGTTGATCTCAGAGGGCACCCCAAGAGCTCGTCTTGGGCCCCCAGAGTCAGTCTCGAGGGTCCCAGATTCTGTCTCAGGGGCTCCCGAGTTAGTCTCGGGCCCCTAAACTTTTTTGCGGAGGGCCTCCAAGTATCGGGGATCCCCAGAGTTAGTCTCGGGGTCCCCAGGCTTGTTCTCGGAGGGCCCAAGTATCGGTAAATCCCAGAGCCTGTCTCGCTGGGCCCCGAGTTGGTCTCGATGGCCCCACGACTTGGTCTTGAGGGCCCCAAAGAGTTTCTTTTAGGGGGCACCAAGAGTTAGTCTCGGGGTCCCAGGGTTGATCTCAGAGGGCACCCCAAGAGCTAGTCTTGGGTCCCCAAAGTCGGTCTTAGGGCCCCCAAGTTTTTTTGGGGGCCCAAGACGTGATATCGGGCCCCCGGATTTATTACAAAAGGACTCCGGAGAGTTAGTGTCGGTAGGCCCCCAAGTATCGGAGACCCCCAGAGTTGGTCTCGGGGCCCCTAGATTAGTCTCAGAGGGTCCCCAAGTATCGAAAACCCCCAGAGTCGGTCTCAGGGACCGCCGATTGATCTCGGTGGCCCCAATTCTTGATATTGGGAGCCCCAAAGATTTGTTTTCAGGGGGCATAAAGAGATAGTCTCGGGTCCCCAGATTTGATCTCAGAGGGCACCCCAAGAGCCAGTCTTCCCCTCTCCCCCATAATCGGTCTCAGGGTTCTCCGAGTTGTTCTGGGGGCCCAAGAGTTGGTATCGGGCCCCAGAGTTGGTCACGAAGTTTATCCCAATAGTTTATCTCGGAGGCCCCCGTGTTGGTCTCTGGAGGCCCACAAGAGCTTGTCTGAGGGGAGAAAGTTTTGGTCTCAGTCCCCCAGAAGCTGGCCTCAGAAGGCCCTCAAGACGGTTTCGGGGCCCCAGAAGCTGTTTTCGCGGCCCCAAGCGACGGTCTCGGGAGCCTTACGATTTGTTCTCGGGAGGCCCAAGAGCTAGTCTTGGGACCCCAGGGTTGATCTTGGGGGCCCAAAGCTGGTCTTGAAAGAAGGGCCTCAGCAATGGTCTTGAGGGCCCTCAGGAATTTGTCTCGAGCTCGTCTAAAATGATCTCGGGAGGCCCACAAGACTCAGGGGCCAAAGTTGCAGTCTCAGATATCAAGAAGGTGGTCTCAGAAGACCCACAGGGTGGATGTCGAGGCCCAGAAACAGTTTTTGGGGTCCCAAGAGTTGGTCCCGGGATTCGCTCAAGATTTGGTCTCGGACCCCCAGGACCTGGTTTTGGAGGCCCCCCTCAGAGTTGGTTTCGGAAGACCCACAAGAGTTGGTCTCAGTTGCCCAAAGCTTTGATCTGGGGCCCCAGGAGCTGATCTCGGTGGTCCCTCAAGAGTCCGTTTCGGGGACCCTTAAGCCGGTTTCGTGGCCTCAAGAGTTGGTCTCGAGTACCTCAGAGTTGGTGTCGGTGGCCCAAGAGTGGGTCTCGAGAGCTCGCAGAGTTGATTTCTGGAAGGGCCCAAGAGTAAGTCCTGGGAGCACCCCAGAGTTTGTCTCTGAGTCTGAAATAGATAATAAAAATATATCGGGCGTATTTAGCTAAAAAGACGCTGCAACAGGCCAGTTCGGTAAAGACAGCGAGAAAAAATAAAAATTGATTCTGTCAGAATGATGTTATTTCTTAGAACGTTATTCTACGACTAAGTAATACCAGCAGTCCGATTTCTGCTTTCTTTCCTGCCCTGTCCTTTCTGTCCCGGAAGGTTTTCCCCAGCCTTGTCAGGCGATAGTTTGGCTAAAATCGCCGTAGTCTGACAGCTTGGTTTTCTTAATGTGTTCCTCTCCCTAACATAGCATCCTTACAGCAGTTGAAGCATGATCGCAAATAGGTCATATTTTTATCCGTAATAAGTCAAGGGAGAACTATGCCTACCGGATATAAATATGCCTACCGGATACCGGATATATAGAATTTCCTGGGTGGACAAGTCATTTTTGGCTATAATTTATACGTTCATGAAATTTGACATAGTTTGAAATTTGAAAATGTTATTGGGTGTGCTAAATTGAAGTTTTTTATCGGTATTTATTCATCACTAAAGATAGACCGGGATGTTTTGGGTGTCGTTGTAAAGAAAATATGCGATTGATTCTTTTCCAATTGATGACCTTTTCGTGACCGTGTGCTTTTGAATTTTTATCTTGAACTGTAGTTGACTAAATGTTTGAATGCAATGCGCACAAAATCAAGAAAAGCGTCTTTTTTCGGTAAAGGGAATGAATCCTTTTATCTTATTTGTGTAGCTGCATTATTGTGCACACGGGTCGTGCATTGGTGTTATGGTGCAACCTTGTTATACGTTTAATATCACGTTTAATATCTTTACTCATGCTCTCTTCTGTTGGTTGTCTGCGGGTCGTTGAGAAGGCGACAATTCCACAACGGGCCATGGCACGAACACAAACGGGCAGTTGACACAACTCAGAATTTTAATTTCATCTCGGGTCATGCGGAAGATGCATAACATAATCGCTTGTTGAAATGTGACACCATTTCCCAACGCAAGCATAGAGAGGCAGTTAATCTCAATGCAACATGCGTTGTACGTACCGGCATAAAATGAACCTAGTTTGTATAATACATTGGTTATTACCCATAGCAAAACCAGGGGAGCGCATAGAGGTAAAGACCGACTACACTGGTCAACAGCCAAAATGGATCGAGCACGTGAACACCTGTTTCTGCCTATTTCGATACCGCTGATTTCAAATGTAGTAACCGTTTTTTGCCATCGGACCTGGTTTCTTCTCCAGAGCATATCTGTTGTATAGCCCTACACTTTCCACACACTGTCATCAGCCTAGCCTTTTGTGGAAAAATATAGATCAAGTACGTCGAGAATCCGGATTATCTGCACCCAGACAATGCAGCTTATCAATATACATGTGAATGTATTGCAACGGAAGACTACCTCGCATTCAAGTGCATGAACATTGTACATTGAACAAGGCTTTGCGCTTGGTCGCACAAGCTCGCCGGTATTGCAGACCGAGAGGTGACGTCGCAACATTATATGATGAGGATTTTATGTCAGAGTCACCTCCCTTGAAGGTTGAGTCTAAGTAAAAAGTCACAGGTCAAGGTCATACCACCATTTCAAGGTCATTGACCCTAGTGCCTTTGGTCAGATGATCCCGCCTAATATGACGTATATCATGCCATGACGTCATACGCTAGGTCACTCAATCTTGAGCTCAAAGTCGCAGGTTCAAGACAAATGTCATGGGTAAAGGTCAAACCTTATTTTCCGCCCGACGGGTGCCATATTGCTAGTTCAGTACACGTTATAGGCAAAATGTAATATTTTGACGTCAAAGGTCAATGGCCTTGAACGACCTTGGCCTCAAATTTTCAGAGAACATTGCCTCAGACCTTTCCTCTTGCCTCAGACCTTGGACATTGCCTCAGACCCAATGAATACCCTGCACATACAGAATTTGACCTATATGGCCTCGTTTTACCTTGAATATATTGACCTAGGTATATGAAAATCGGGTTTAAGGTAGAATACTCTAGCCTCGACAAAACTTAAATTTTCATTTTCCTAGACATCTTGGGTTTTGCACTGTCAATGCCATTAATACCCAGAAAGCTTGCACAAAGACGACGCACAGACACACTGGATCTCACAATTCTGATCTGATACGGAATTTCTGCTGCCAGATTCGTGTTCAGCGCCACAAATTACCCTAGAAACGGACTATTTTATATTGGATCCACGACAAAAGTTAAATTTTCTTGACCAGTGCTATGAGCATCTGAAGCTGGATGCAGTTGAAAAGAAAACAATATGCATTCTAAAGCCGGAGCCAAAATAAATAGACCTTCAAACCTCGAACTGTAAAGAAACTCGTACTACAAAATGGGGCACACTCCAAAATAAATGCACGTTTTTTGCAGACTTCAAGAATATGGGGAAGGGCACACATAGAAGGAGGGCACACTCTCGAAATCTCTCCCCTCCCGAAATGAAACCCTGGTTGCGCCCTGGTTGTCAGTGCTTCTGTGCTGGGGTCATCTTTGGAAATCAAGAAAAATGATCATGTTTTAGAAGTAACACGTCTCGGCTTTCCAAATCCAAGCCACTTAGCTACTTATCATCAGCTCTGCCTCACAGAAACCGTATTAGATACCAGACAACCACAAGAACTTCGCGAGCTTTTCCAACTCACCAGTCACGACCACGGCACACGGCAAGCTGGTCATCTCCAACCACCGCTGGCCAGAACCAATGCCGGGCAGAGGCGACTCTGTTATGTCCCAGCCGCCTCGTGTAACTCGTTACCGGTCGAGATCCGTCACCGCACGAACAGTGCCTACTTTAACCCGCGCCCCACCGGGGGTCCGGCGCCACCTTCGCCCCACCGGGGGCATCGATGGCCCCCCTCTAACTCCGAAAGTATGGGCGTTAGCACAAATCTGCAAAAGGCATTAGAAAGCTCGCGTAAATTCAGTACGAAATTACCTCGCTTTAGCGCTCAGGTCAATGGTTTGACCACCAGAGGTCAAATTATGTCAAGATCGGCTATTTTCACTCAAATATGCAATGCTTAAGCAAACTGGGCATAACTCTTATGCCATTACATCTATTGAGATGTGGTAAATTACATTGGATAGAAAAATGCCAGACCTTTTCCCGTTATGTGCAACATAATGACCTTCCGCCAGTGGTTTGACCTCCAGATGTCACCTCGTGACCTAATATGACCTGAGATCACGAAAAGTCAGAAAGTGACCGTGCCGTACATCAAACGAAAGCCAGTGACGAGACATACACGATGGTGTTTGATTTAGCGCTCTAGCTTTATTAGATCAAAGGTTATTGGCAAAATACTGTTTTTGACCCCTGGTGACCTTGGATGACCTCAGAGAGGTCAAAGGGGAAATATGGCCCCTGGAACCCGCGAAAGAGTGTCCAAGAATGCTTTTCTGACCAAGCTGAGCATTTTCAATCGTTTTTGTGACTTTTAGATCATAAGACAGCTTTTCCCCATGCTTTTTCAATGGGAGAGTTCACCTCGTGACCTGACCTTTGGTCAATAAATCGAAAAATCCCGGATATACACCTTGTAGACCCTGGAGGGTTTCATGAAGTGTAGGAAGTTTCAAATCGATCGATTTAGAAATGTAGCTCTTATAGAGCTCTAAAGTTGAAGTGAGGTGACCTTGGTTGACCTCGCCTGGTGACCTGACCTTGGGTGACCCGGGGTAAAAAATTAGGGATGGTGGGAAAATGATGCAGTAAGAGGTAGAGCCCTCAACCACGGTGCTGCACTTCTTCGTCTTTCTGCTACCCCGGAAAAAACCTTAGGAGGGCCATCGATGGCCCCTGGTGGGGCGAGGGTTAAACAAGGTGTCCTTAGAGGAGTAAGGACGAGATGTAATGTTGGTCATTGTAGTTCCTTATCAATAGTGATGTGTTCTAAACGATCGTTTACTTTTAAAGGGAATTTGGCACCTTTATAATGTGATTTTAGCTGAGATAGCCAAGTTGTAAAGCATGCCGGAAAACCAGATACTCAATATATTATTTGTCTTAAAACTCAAAATTTCCGTGAAAAAACTAAAAAACGATTTATTTTATTTTATTTTATTAGGGCCACGCCCAACAGGCACACTTGCCCAATAACAGGGAGTATTAGGGTGGGTGTTTAAGGATCCTCTCCACCGGGTCAAATCGGACAAGGAAGGCGATTTCCCGCCGTGGGGATTGAACCCACGTTAATCCATGCTATCCGATCCGAAGACTGGCAACGAAGCCACTGGGCCACCCCGGCCCCCTTTTCCTGAAATGTACCCCAAATCTACCCCAGCCAGGCGGGCACAGTTTTCAGCTGTTGGTGTGACGACAGCGCTGACGTCACGGTGAGGAATTAGCCAATTAAAGCCCTTGAAACCTTTTGAATATGCTAGTAGTTGCCAGATCATGGCGTCATCCACAGGCAGAGGTCTATTTTTCACCCTAGAGCAGCATTTAAGAAATCAAAATATTGAGCTCATTGTACATATTTTCAGAGAAATCATGGACGTTGTCATAATTTTCGGCTAAAAATACCACTAATACACTAAATTCCTGGATTCGACCAAGGTGTCCAAGGTGCCACATTCCCCTTAAAGGGAGATACGCGAAAAATTATTACTGTGGTTTCGTGCTATTTGAAAAATCCTGATAACGAAACTATCAATTATTTTTGCATCTTCGGCAAAATTTTGGGAAGCCAATTACTTATTATTGAAATAGGTTAACAGTTTCGATAAAACGCCCATCACTTACCCATGCCCATACCCATCACTTACTTTTCGAAAACTATTTAAAGTTGAAAAGTAATATTTTTGTATAATAAAAATGTCTGTTCTCCTGTATTTGTATTTGAATTAATTTTAAAAAAGCTTTTAAAACCTACAAAATGAATTAGTTTGCCCTAGAAAAGGGAAAAACATAATTACTCAAGTCTTCAGCGGTTTCGTACCTCGGGTCTTGAGTAATTTTCTGCTTCGGCCCCAGGTTGACAAAACTTTTGCGTCAGATAGGTCACGTGACCCCGGTTTGAGAATTTCTAGACTTCTGATTGGTTAATTAAGATTTCTTTTAAGCCCTATATTTCGGTTTCAAAACAGTTTTGGAATGTTGTTTTTCTAAAGCAATTTGTTTCTGGAATAGTCTTAAGTTCTACATCACTGTTTAGGATAGATATGACCTAATTCTTAGAGAAATTGATAGCCTTAGCCATGTGGACGTCATAAACATCGATATGAGCTGTCCCGGTAAAGTCGTCTAGAAGTGTTGACTTTGAGAGCAATTTTAAGGCATTTGCAAGCCGAATTCGCAAAAATGAGAATAGGACTTCTGAAACAACTTTTTGTAACCTTTTGATATAGCCAATAAAATTTTTTTCGCGTATCTCCCTTTAAAAGGAATGTGGCACCTTGGTCGAATCCTGAAATTTAGTGAAATTAGGCGTACTTTTAGCCAAAAATAATGAAACCACTCATGATTTCTCTGAAAAATGTTCAATAAGCTCAATATTTTGTTTTTAAAAATACTCCTCTAGGAAAATAAATAAATATCTGCCTGTGGATGATGTCATGATCTGACAACCACTACCATACTTGAAATGCTTCAAGGGCTTCGATTGGCTGATGCTCATCGTTAGGTCAGTATATGTCGTCACACCAGCAGCTCACAACAATGGCCGCCCGGCGAGGGATTGATGAGGGGTTGGTGTCAGGTAGGTTTTAGCTTTTTTTCTGCGGAAATATCGAGTTCCAAGACAAATGATATATGGAGTACCGGGTTTTCCGACTTGCTTTACAGCTTGGCTATATCAGTTAAAATCACGTTATGAAGGTGCCACATTCCCTTAAATATGTGCAATTGTTACGAACGCATTTATTCTGTGCTTTGTCGTTTGAGTTTTGAAGATCTCCTGACATCCGATGTTTTGATTCTATGAGGTAGGAACACAAAAACCTGGAAAATTGTGTGTACAGGCAACCGAGATGTTTCTGAAATAACTGAACTAAACTGACATCAAATGTCAACGAGCCTGAGTCGGTCACAAGCTGATGTCACATATCTACGAGCGTCATTCAGTGACGAGTTGACGCCATAAGTCGATAACGAGCTGACGTCACACTTCAGCGAGCGTCAGTCTGTAGCGAGCTGACGTCACACATCATCGAGCGTCACTCGGCAACGAGGTGACTTCATACAGAATCAAGCTTTACAAATGCACTTGACAGCTGAGCATGGCGGTATCGTTGAAAATTAACCAGTAGTAGGCACTTCTATAACTTTCATCGATAACGATTATCAAAATCGTTATTTCACAGAAATCAGAAGTGTTTCAAACAAATGCTGAAGATACTAGCATTCAGTAGGCTAGCTCTTCTTCTGTTGCCCTCAAGGAGTCTTCGCCGGAGGAGTTAACATTTAAATTCAGTTTCAGTGGTGAATACAAAAGGAGTCAAGAGGGCTCAAGCCCCCCCTCTGAAATGTCAGAATGGCTATAGTAAATGCATAGCCAGAGGCTATTCGGAGGCAATGACGGGGAAGACTCGAACCCCCTAAAAAGACCCCCCAAATGAAGTACTGGATCCGCTTCTGTTAAGTACTTATATTTTAAAAACACTCATAATGTGAGGTAATATTCAGCATGTATCTATGGGTAACATTATGCATACGCTTTGTCACAAGCGTCGCCATCGGCAAAAAAGGGAAGGGACAGTCAATATTCAAGCTGATACTAACACGACAATGTCATCTTTATAACCAAAAGGACGGGAAATTTAAGCTCATTGGTGTCTTCCCTGATACATACATTTTCGGGAAATTTTGGACTGAAAAGTGGGAGACTCCGGCTTCCGTGCAGCTCCTAAAGATAGTTATCGTTATCGCAGTATCAAAACCACAGATTTCATTGCCGAGTTGTGGTTGTCGAAGTCGCCATCATAGGAAAGGTAAAACGAGTTATCAGAGTTGGGTTGAAATTACCTAGTGATCACCACGGAAAGTAATCCTCACTGTACCGCGTTTATGGGAAATATTCACACTTGTTGCTGTTGTTGTTCTTTTTGCTGGATTTCGGCTCCCTTGCGAGCTAGCACAAAAAAGAGAACATTTTCTAGGAATAAAATTCAAAGAAAAATATCAATATTGAGAGGTCAAGTTCAGTGAAATCAGATAATGTTTCATAATAATAGATGGCGACCGCGTCTTTCCTCTTCTAAATTTTAACGGAGTTGGGCTGAAACATTTCTCTAACATTGGTGTCCCATTTCAAGGGAAGTTACTTGCCATATAACGCAACCATAAAAGCTCAACATATGAAAATGACCTTGACCAATGTCAGGTCAAGGTGACGTTTGACTGATAGCGCGATTCATCCATTTTTTAGGTTCTAAGTTACCTTGATGGTTCTTCGTCTGCTTAGAAACGTAGGCCCTCCGCGTTTTTTTCTGCGTAATTTTAGCGTTCTAGGGACCTGGGGCCATCGTATTAAATAAAGGTATGTTTTTTAGCCAGTAAAAGCATAGTAGAATCCTAGCATTCAGACACCATCCCATCTCCTACCTTATATCGGCTTAGGTTTGCCGGAGAGCGTAATTGAGATGAGGCACGGACCTTGACCAGAGCCGGGGGCATGTCTGGAGGCGGCCGGAGGCTGTAGATAGGTGGTCGAAACGGCAGCCCCTCGGCCCCAGGACCGGCTTCCACCCGCTCCACAATCTCTGGAACACCACCGCCAATCAAACTAGTGGCTAGGAGCGCGCGCCAATCTCCCCAAACACGCTGCCGCACTCTCCAAATGAAACCAGTAACGCCTCTGCGGGCCTATGGATCCAGGCTCTGTCGTCAAGGCCAAAACATGTAGCTGATATTTCTTCCGAAAAAAGTTCTCAACATCATTTGATTCGTCGCGACGAGTTTCACTTATTGAGTCTTTACATAATACATTTTTATTTTCCTATCACACATCGAAAGTGTTATAAATTCAGAAAATCCACGTTTGTATTTCGGAAAAGAACAATTTCGAAGCACAGAAACATGTGGCAGACACGTATGCCTACGGAATTTGAAGGTTTCACTCGATCTCGCAGTATTCGCGAAGGCAAGAACGCCTACTTGCACAGAAAAGCAGTTCGGCACACAATTATCAGTTTCAAGGCCACGTCACCCAAATACAAAAACGCGTATCTGTCCTGATACATATTTTTTTCCTGCGTAATTCTCGTTTTTGGTCGGGTGCATGCAAATTTCTGCATATATTTTCAATGAAAATGTTTTTGTCAACATCACTCCATGCTGTTCCGTTCAAAACTCGTGCAAGAAACAACTAAATCCACTAGCTATAATGAAACGGCTACCAACCACCGTGCATACGCCATCCATCTCCCCCGAATCTACACTACTCACGTTTGGGCTCTTCGCGCGGTGAGCACGTGCTTCCGAACGGACCCTCCCGTCCGAGGATCTCGTGCAGGATGATGCCGAAGGCGTACACGTCGCCAGGCTGCGTGCCGCGCGGAGCGACCAGAGGCGACCGCAGCAGCTCCGGACTCCTCCACAGCTGACCTGACGGGGCACTGACGTCACTAGCCATCAGCACACAGACCCTGACCTGGCATTCATGAGCAGTAGCAGCCTTTGTACCGAGGTATTCGGTGCGCACTTTTACGTATACACGAGCCAGACGAGATATGGTGCGAACCCCACCAACTATGGCACCGCAGAACGGACCATTGTGAAAGGCAATTGAATCACTAATTTTATCTGAATGAAACATTTACTTAAGCTCATAAAAGTGTTGTTTTGTCTTTTCTATATTTCTTTTCTTCAAATAGTTGATATCCAATGGACATACTGTATCTTATTTTCCTTGCTTATTTCTGGTACGGGTTAATAAAACCTTTTCTAGAAAAGGACCGAGACCGAGTGGAAAAAAACATACCAGACACCTGGATACATGAGCCGATTGGTCTGTTCCCTGGTTTGGGACGCAAATAGAGCGTACTGAAACTGCCCATATATCCGGGGTAATCGTCGCCTCTCATCTGGGTTGGAACACCGTCTAGAGCCATATAGGTCTGAACAACGTCACAACTCATCAGCATCTGAATAACACCACAAGTCATTAGGGTCGGAACAACGTCACAAGTTTTGAGGATCTGAACAATATTTCTAGTGATGTAGTGTGTTTCACGGCCAATGAAATTCAGAACGAACTCGAATAGCTCAAAAGCTTCCCCGGAAAAATACGAGCTAATCAAAGTACCCTGAGCCATCTTTGCATTGACGGGGAGGGGCGCGTACCCGCCCCCCTAAGATCTCAAGAACCACGCTAGATAGCGAAAAACGGTAAACTGTTTTGGATAGCCGATTAAAATAGATTTGGAAAATATTTGTACGTTTTTCCAGGTCACATTTAAGGTCACAGGTCACTAAAGGTCAAAGCATGCCACTATAGGGATAGCATGTAGATAAAAGGTTTTCAGTCATTACTTCTGAATTAGTCAAGATAGAGCAAAAACGTTAAGACCATTGCACTCCTCGCAGAAAGTCGAATCGAATGATATATAATATGACCTTTTAGGTCAAATTAGGTCCAAACTAGGATTTGACCTGACTTGAGGTCAGGTCAAGGTCAAATTAGGTCACAATTCATATCAGTAGAAACGCAAGGATGAGGAAAACCCAATGCCGTTCAAATCTCTAGCTAGCCATCAGCGCTGCAGAAACATTAGGCATCCGAGACTAGTCATCAGCGCTATAAAATCATTAGAAATCAGAGTCTAGTCATAAGCGCGGCGGAGTCACCAGGCATTCTAGTCTAGTTACCAGTACTGTAGAGTCATTAGACACTAAAGTGAAGTCCTCAGCGCTGCAGAGTCACTAGACACCAAGAGTCTAGTCATCAGCGCTGCAGAAGCGCCACCGGAGTTCACCAGTGGAAGGGTCCGCAATACCTAAATAGGCAATCGAATTCATTTCACCGACAGGAAAAACGGTAGAAGATGGGCGCCCTGGCAACTTTCGCATCGGAACCATCCCCTACATGACATAGGTGCTATGCACTCCAACCAGTGGAGGGTACAAGCAGGCTTGATAAGTTTAAGCACCCCCCCCCACCTCCCAAAAGTCAGATTGCTATAGTAAATGCATAGCCGGAGTCTGTTCCGAGACAACGGCAGGGGAGGCTCCAGTCCCTTAGCCTTCCCCGGAACAAATTCCTGGATCCGCCACTGACTCCACCCCAGTTCCCAGGTCCCATGTATACTCTAGTCGACCAGTCACCCTTCTTAAGTTGGAAGGGGTAAAGACCAAACCTTTGCACCTCGGTAAAAATCACCATAATGCACGAAACGCGTATCATACGACACGCTATGCTCCCAAATACGTCGAACACAGGCTATTTTAAGTACAAGACGTCGCCTTGAGCTTTTAAAAGTGCAGTGTCCTGACTCTGCCTTATCTTTGCAGCCTTAGCTGAGGTACATACGCTTTAACACGCGCATTGACGGGGGCGGGTACCCGCCCCCCTCGGGTTTTTCGGAGATAGTAGAAAAACGGCGGCGCGTAGCGCCGCCGTACTTGGTATACCTTTTCCTTCATCATTTTTACAACTTCTGTGAAAATTTTAAGGTTAGGTCATCTCAGGTCAGGTCACCAGAACAGGTCAAGTGACCCGACCTCAAAAAAAGTTTAAGATACCATAAGTCGGAAGAGGGTGAACTTATCCGATTGAAACTCATATCACATAATGGACCCACCGAGTTCTCTAACATATGTTCCGGTATTTTTGATATCGATGACCTAAGGTCAGGTACGAGGCATGACCTCTCCATTAGAAATACATTGGAAAAATGGTTTTTACGGAATAACTCAGTAACGGATGGTGATAGAACATTTATTTTAGCTGCATTAGACTCGCCTGGGCTTTGCGGTTCTAATGATATGCATTTTATATAATTTGACCCTGACCTGACCTCAGGTCAGGTCAAATCCTTGATTTGACCTAGCAAGGTCAAATTATATATCATTCGATTCGGCTTGCTAAGAGGATTCATATAGTTCAAGTCGTTTTGCTCTATCTTTACTTGTTCAGATGAAATGGCCGAAAAACTGAATTTTACATGTTATCCCTATGACGGGCATGTTTTGACCTCTCGTGACCTTAAATGTGACCTGACAAAAATGGTTCAAATGTTTTCGATGGAGAAGTGGATGGGCAGCCCAACGCCGTTTACCGTTTTTCGCTACCTACCGTGGTTCTCGAGATCTTAGGGGCGGGCCGCCCCCGTCAATGCGAAGGTGGCTCAGACCCCCGTCAATGCGCGTGTTAAGGATCATCCATCGCCGTTTTATACCTTAAGGTATTCACGAAAGGCGATGCGTGCTCACTTGGTATAACTTAGTGCTGCCCACTAAGCTATCCATCATCATTACTAAAATCCGCACTGGAGGGGGGCTCGGAGGCTCCTAACGCCGTCCTATCCAAAGAAAAACGCTACTTTGTCGCGTTTGGGAGAATTTACCGGGGTGTCAGTTGGTGAACGGATTTAGAAAATCAGTCGATAGTTTCTTTCACTTCTAGGCTTTCAAAGTTAGACCTTTATTTTGAGGTCGCTACAATCGCGCGGTTACACCAGCTCGCCAGCATTGAAAACCGAGTGGTGACGTCATAACGCTGTATAAATGATATGATAAGTCAAGAGCACCTGGTGACGGGCTGCAAGACGCGTCATTGTCAATCTGACGCAGGTCGGCGTCAGCAAAATAGGTTTGATACTGGTGTGTGTTGTTGAATGTATTCTTTTAATTCTACTGCGCGTAGCATGTATCTTGCGGATTATTTTGAGCGACGCATCATGCATGCTCCGCTCTTGCCCCCGTTCTAGCTCCCTCTCTCCCGTGTGTGAATGTGACAAAATTATAAGCTGAGGCCCAAACATAATAGATGTCTCCGACGAAAGCGAACATATGATCCATTTGTCCCCAAAATTGAATCCCAAATATGAAAAGGCTTAGCAGGTACACTGGAGATGGGCCTCGGAGGCCCCCAAGCTATTTTCCGGGGTGGCCGGGGAACCGTTTGCGGCCCAGATACGCTACTTATTCACGTTTGACAAAATTTAACGGCGCATGGATTGGTGAAAGCATTAGAAAAATCGGGCGATGGTTTGTTTCCATATTAGCTTCCAAATTAATACGCATATTGTCAGATTGCCACAATCGCGTCGTCGCACAAGTTCGCCGGCATTGGAGACCGAGTGGCGACATCGTGACGTCATATAAACGAGATGGTATGTCAACATCACCTTGCATGAAGTTCAAGGTCAAAGGTAAACGAACGCAGTTCCTGGCCAAACCATCATTTTCAAGGTGATGGACCGGTCGGATGGCACTTCCACAGAGAACGTTTATTATGATATGACGAAGCGGCGAATCCAGAACTTCATTTTGGGTGGGGGGAGTTAGTGGGCTCGAGGCTCACCTGCCATCGCCTCAGAACAGCCTCTCGCTATATATTAATCATAGGCACTCTGCCATTGGTGGGGGAGGCTTGGACCCTAGCCCCTTGTATTCGCCACTGCTATGGCGTCGTAGTTACGGTAACTCAATTTGAAGGTCAATAATCCTCATTTCCCACCCAAAGGTTCCCATAGTTTAATGTACATACACTGTAGGGGACATATAATATTGTGATGTCATATGTTAATGACCTTAAATAACCTTAATCCCCAAAATTTCAGGATTTTTTGGGACCTCCCTCTATGACATTGGTCCGCTTTTAGCATATTTCTGAGATTTTTCCGCATAATCAAGACATTTTTAAAAACGGAAATCAATACATTTTTAAAAACCACACTGCCAATATTTGACCTCATTTAACCTTGAAGATATTGGCCTAGGGGAATGAAAGTGGACCACAATGTAGATCACTACTCATTTTCACACCCCGAAACGGGCGTTTCTCTAAGCCTCTTAGTTCTTTTTAGATCTTAGGGGACCTACCCGCCCCCTCCCCGCTCAAGTGCGCATTAGTGTCAAACCTCTCTCCAGTGCGGTGTTAAGGAAGATAACGAAAGTGGATTTAAGCAAAAAAGATGGGGAAGTTTCATGGAACAAGAGCAGGCTATGCGGTACGGCCCAATAAAGTATTATAGAAAAGGCAAAATGTTTTTGGACAATACTGTCGATTTGTCGACTCCCGAATTTGCCACCAGCAAAGCTGACAAGTTGGAATATTTGCTTGGCTATGATGATCATGACTGAGTAGCATAAGTCTGATAAGCCATGTTTGTGGCAGTGATGTCGCCGCAAGATTTTCACCAGGAGGGACGGACCTGGGACTGGCGATAACGTGGAGGGTGGAAGGCAAGTTGTTAGCATATTGGCTGTCTGAAAGCGTTAAAGACGATTCACTTCACCAACATATTTACGTAAGTCCACGCGGGTAAGAGAGAGAAAATGCAAAAGAGCTGGGTCAAGCCCCAAAATTTTAGGGGCGCCCCCTAATCCGATTGAATTGCGAGTTGGCGGGGGCGCGTTGCCCCTCTTTTGACACCCATAGCTAGTAGTGAGCTACCTTTGTAGTGCTGGTAGTCGCAGACGCTGCCCTTGTCAGCCTGCTGACGCAGCTCGTGGAGGCCACAGTCGGTCACCTTTAGCACCCAGCGGGAGGTCACCACGCAGTTGGACGACTTGAGGTTGCCGTGGACAACCAGCGTTGAACTATGCAGGTACAACATACCCTGCCGACGAGACACTGATGACAGTGTGCTTTTGCGCCGAACTCGTTGCGGAACGTTCTTGCTCTTGGTGGATATATATATATATATATATATATATATATATATTTTTTGTTTGTTATTCAAATAAGAGCACCAATGCAATCAAGTAACATTTATAAAATACTTACATGGAAGCTTTCATTGATCACTATGGATTGAAATATTCTACTGCTTACCCAGACGACCGAAATTCTGAGTCGCTGCCGAAGTATTGGGAACAATTGTTCCTGTTTCACAAAAGCCCAGCACACGGTCGTTGATAGAGCACTTAACAGCGGGAAGCGCGGCGTATAGTGCGCCATTAAGTGTATGGCGCCGCACCAGCACCCCGGACACCGCTCGTCCGTTATGGCTGGAGGGGTGCGATGGAGCAGAGCAGGCTATGATGACACCTGGACGGCTCCATCAGGTTCTGCCCGGCCAGTACCAAGCACCCCACTGTGGGAGGTGGCGCCCCTCATGAAGCTCGGGGGCGCGGTAGTGGAGTGGTCAGCGTAGCTGGTTGTCACGCAGCCGACCCGGGTTCAAGGCCCGGCGGCTTCCCTGAACAAAGAGCAAGCTGGCTCCCGAGAAACCCTTCCAACAGGGAAAGAGTTGGCGACGCCATATGACCCTGGTAGTTGGCGCGTCGATAAGCCCCAAAAATTATTATTATTATTCCCTCATGAAGCTTCACTAAACAACACAAAAGCAACAAAACAGCTTTGTACCCTATCCTGGAAAGACGTGCTACGTTCCGTTACAGAATCATACATTTTTCCTTTGTATGTATATCCAAGTTCACATGCTGATTCCTGAAAACTTCACAAACGGGGTGTGGATTTTTCGAAAATGGTAGGGGGTGCCGGATTTGAATTAAAGCCAGTGATCACCATTTTAAAAGGGATAGTAGAATATAAAACATGTCTGAGCCTTTTCTCAAACCTGTTATGCTGCACAAAACTGTTCTAGGTCCTTAAAATAAAGACTAAAACATTTGAAATAATATTCAACTTCAATGTGAGGTTTCTTTGGGGGTGCGCGGCCCCCCGATATATAAATCCGCACCCAGGGATGTGGATTTATATCGTGCAGATTCTTCCTTATTGTCAAGTAGGGCTACTTGACAATAAGGAAGAATCTGCACGAAACGTGACCTACGGAATAATAACGTGGTAAGAGGTGCCTTATTTATAAGGGCCAAAGAATTGAACATGGAACCACTTCGAGCTGAAAGGATTATTATACACCTTAATACTTCCTTAGTCTTGGATAAAAGCCCACCTTGATCAGGTCCCTGATGAGCTCAGCGATGAACATGTACTCCAGGTTCAGCTCTCCTCCCTCCAGAATATCCTGCGACAACGAACAATAGTTCATAATACATATCGAAAATACCTGCTCATACCTCAGAGGAAACATAATTTCATAATAAGTGCCATTATAACCAACAGATGTTCATTCACATAGGAACAATCGTATCATTCCGCGAAACAATATTTGTCTCCGCTTCAGACTCTTGAAGTAAAAGCACATTTGTTCATTAAGACACGTGCCCTAGCCAACCACGGTAACGGACAGAACAAGGACTCGGTAAGCACAGGAACGCAGAATGGGATCATCTGGGCAAGAGGGACGGACCTCAGCATTATTCAAGCCCCCGAATAATTGACAGAAGTTGCAGCGTACCGTCGTTGGCCCAACCTACCCTCGTCGACTTACTGGAAGGCTGCCCCTGGTGCAGTAGTCGGTGACGACGCGGACGCAGGCCGGTTCCACCACGGCGCCCAGGAAGGAGTTCACGTTAGGATGCTGCAACTCCCGCATCGTCCTGAGACACAGCAACACTAGAGTGAGGGAGCGGGGTGGCTTCCCAGGCAAACTAGCGCAGCACTGACTCGAAACATACATTGGTGGTGGATTGTCACACACTAAGAGGATGACATGAATATTCTAATGGGTCATCCCTTCTGCCGTCACTCGTCTAGTCGAATTTTGGTATACATGTCAGCAATAATAAATTCAAATTGTTAAAAAAACTTACAGAGAAATCTCTCCACGCGTATAATTTACCTCATTTCTTTCATCATTGCCCTGGATATGTCGATTTTCTTGTTGAAGTGCAGATCCTGTATTCGCACTATAATGCCTCGGTAGCGTCCAGTAGGCGTGAATATTTGACCAAAGCCTTTCGACTCGAACGACGCATTGCTTGCTAGGCTGAGCTGAAACAGATATATCAGAACCCATTAGTTTCTCACTCACTAATGCAGTCGACTACTGCTTCATGTGAACACATTAGTGTTGTTTTGACATAAATTATGTGCTGGTGACACTGTAATATGAAACGACTAAAATAAAGAAAAGACTTAAATGAAGCAGGGAGGAAATATGCGTTTCGCTCCAACTCAAATCGGAATTTGATTTTTTTTTAAGAAAAGTCTCCAGAAGATAAAGAGGTTTAGGGGATTAGACAAAGCGGGAGAAAACATGAGAAGACGCAGGGTAAAATGTAAATTCAATTTCGTACTGTTCACTACAATTTTATCCATCGCAACTAGTCAGACGATGCCAATCAGTTATTTGATTGGTTTGCTCCCGCGAAGGTTACAGGTTGGAACCTTTTTTGACTCTTGTATTCGAAATCAGAAAAGGACGTTTGAGACGCAAGGTCTTAAGCAAGCTAGGACTACAGCGCCCATTTCAGACGTGGTGCAAACAATACCAAAATCGAATACTTTCCCAGTCCTTACTGCGTGTACCAAGACACCATTACAAAGATAGGTAATGCTACAAAATATCCAGACTGATCAACTTTGGCCGATACCACCGAAATGTTCTCTTCATGCTGGAAGCAATCCTCATAACCCTTAATCCAGCATTAATCCAGCACAGTGCGTTGTTACCCTGCTTGGACTCTCGCCGAGACGCGGTGAGGCGGCGTCCTCCAGAGCCTCCGGCGCGATTCTCCACAGCAGACCCACGATCTCCTGCTCTTCCTTCCACACCCGGTACACCGACAGCATTACCAGCAGGGCCAGGACGATGAGCGATCCCAGCACAGCGGCCACTATCTGCCGGATACACCGGACAACTCGGCTACTATCCAGCCAGGATACCACTTCTGCAGCTTCAACAACGGGTTAGGGAGCTGGCATCCCTGTCAGCATCCATGTCAGCGTAAGAAAAACATGCGTACCTTTGGCATCACGTATTTGATCTTTCACTGGACTTTTTAAACTATCGATATATGTTGCCGCTTTGGCCGTGCTCTCGATATAGTCGCAGGTGCCCTTGCTGTGAGACGTAGTGAAAACGTTTCATTCACATAATTGAATTTGGCTTCGATATAACTTTTGCACTGGAATTAAACCTTTGCATTGCTTTTATTTTTGTGTGCATGGCAGTACCATTTGATGAAGTTAAATATAGTTTTGCATTGTGTAGCACAGCTCTCCGCCAGATGTACATTATTCAGTCATTTCTCTTGCTTTCGTGCTCCAGGCATAAGTTATGAAAAAACACGAGCCATCGCAGCGCTGTGTTTGGAGCCATCTGATATCGCACAGGCTCCATGGCCTAATTGTTGGTTGTCTCTCTTGTTCAGTAAACCATGTAGAATGAACAATGCACTGAGAGCGACGGTGCTAAATAGCCCATTTTAATCACTGCCGACAATGTTACATACAATCGTTTGGTCGGGTCACCTTTGAGGTCGCTGTAATAGCTTACAGAGCAGAGCCGAAGAAAAAAATTCAGCACCATTGGAATGTTCTTGTCGAACCCGATAGGATTATATATCTTATGATCTTATCTAGCCAAATTTCAAAATTAAGCTGCTTTGACTTAGAGCCGGGCTTAGGTCTGTATGGTAAAAAGAATATTAATTAAGCTGCAGCGGTAAGTCAGACATGACAACATAAAAATAAAACCTCCATCCAAATTCTCGACAATCCCAACTCTCGCAAGTTATCGAAATTTGCCAATTGCCCCATGCATTTCTGATGGAAAGATCGTGACACTGACCTTGTCCCAGGTTATCAATTTGGAAATCCTGCTACGAACAATTATCTTGCTCGGTGGCCTTACTATGTGATGTGAATCTAAGGGCGATAGGTTAAATTTGATCTTACTGATGCACCTCCCAAAGTTTTTTTCGAGGTTAGGTGTCTTGACCTGGGTTGACGATTTTACCTGATATGACTCAGACCTAAAATTTTTCTAGAAACAGCAAAAATGTCGGGTTAGAGGTAGATGAAGTACGGTGGCGCTGCGCGATGGTGTTTTTTTTTTACTACTTGTGGAAACCCACCCGAGGAGGCCGGTTGCCAGCCTTAGATTCTGCACGGCCCTAAAACTCCGGAGGCCGGTTGCCCGCCCCCTCGTGTAGGCGCGTGTTAATTTTCATAAACTCTGACACTTGCACGATGAAAATTTCATAAAGACAATGCCATTTCATTGCAAGCAACCGATTCTAAAAGCAATCGCTTTGTTTGCGGTGTTAAAGGGAATGTGGCACCTTGTTCGAATCCTGGAATTTAGTTGAATTAGGCGTACTTTTAGCCGAAAATAATGAAACCACTTATTATTTCTCTGAAAAATGTACAATAATCTCAATATTTTGACACGTAGGTAAACGGACGCGTGCGATGTATCAATTGACATTTTTGTATAGGTGTAATGCAAGGATACTTAATTATTTTGGCCATAATGAACATAAAAAACAAAAACTAACTATAGAATCAAAAATAATGATATATAATTACCCAGGTAAATAATAACGAGTCAGGTCAGGTCAAATTATATAAAATCATATCATTAAACCAAAGAGGCAGTCAATGCACTAAAATAAATCTCTATCAATGTACAGTTATCGAAAACATTTTCATGTATTTATGGAAGGTTGTGTACTGACTTAGGTCATCGATATCGAAAATACCGGAACATATTTTAGAAATCAGGGCCATTATGTGATATGAGTTTCAATCGGATAATTCCTCTTGACTTATGCTATCTAAATTTTTAGTCGTCCGTGACCACAGTGACACTAAATTTCAAAGTTGTAAAATGATGAGGAAAAGGTATACAACGGCGCGCCGCGCCGTTTCTATCTAAGCGGTTCATGCGCGTGTTAATTTTTAAAATACTCCTCTAGGAAAAAAATAAATATCTGCCTGTGGATGATGTCATGATCTGGCAACCACTACCATACTTGAAACGCTTCAAGGGCTTCGATTGGCTGATGCTCATCGTGACGTCAGCATATGTCGTCACATCAAGAGCCATGACAACTGTGGCCTGCTGCTAAGGGTACATGAGGGGTACGTTACAGGAAGGTTTTAGCTTTTTTACGGAAATCGCGAGTTCCAAGACAAATTATATATAGAGTACCGGGTTTTCCGACTTGCTTTACAACTTGGCTATCTCAGTTAAAATCACGTTATGAAGGTGCCACATTCCCTTCAAACATAAGTCTGCACTCATGCAGTGGTCAAAAACCGTCTGCATACCTACCTTAGGGGCTAAACATTTGGACTTTATAGCAAGAACGCATTTTATTTTTTTATCGAAAAATAATTAACTAAAAAATTTTTGAGGTGTCAAAAATGTCAACTTTAACTGCGAACAGGTCAAGCTAGGTCACAAAAGAAAAGGTCAAACGAATTAAAAGCCATTTCTTAAATATT
The DNA here is from genome assembly GCA_034440635.1 of Lepas anatifera. Lineage (NCBI taxonomy): Eukaryota > Metazoa > Arthropoda > Thecostraca > Lepadidae > Lepas > Lepas anatifera. The sequence goes on along the minus strand of JAOTON010001720.1, from coordinate 290,665 downwards.
AAAATTTTCCTTTTTCAAAATAATGTTTAGTTCAAGACGAGTTCAATGATATACAAAATGCGTTAATCAGGCAATGCGTTTTTGAGTTATGAAGCATCAAAGATGAGTCTACAAGGTAACCTCCCGAAAATGCCTCGGGCTATGACTCGGTCACCGTTGGTCAGAGGGGGCTAAGATTCTTACAGGTATGTTCCTGGCCCAAAACTACCCCGGAGACAAAGTTTCAGTTTTTTTCTAGACATGGTGGTGCGATCTGTCCTGGGATCCCCCATGGAGCACAGGGGTAAGGTCGGATCTGCAATGAACTTCTTTAAAATCTAAGCGATTATTTTCAATGTTTGGATAATAAAAGAGGCGTCAAACTTTTAGGCAACACCGCTTACACTTACACATACAAGGTGGCTACTCTCAACCCCCCGGTCAGCCTTTTCCCGGGTCTCTGCGCAGCCCTCTAAATCTACACCCCATGCTCCAGCAAAATGGTCCATGGGGATGTGATTTACTCCATGATTTACTTACCTGTGTGTTTACATACCCAAATTTACGAGGCACAAGTTGGAGAGCCAATGCCCCCTGGATATCACGTTGGGATAGTTGTTTCCTTTAAACGCCGGTTCAGACTTACTAGAATTGAGCGAACTTAACCAGGAATAAAGGCTCTCTGGTTTGCATCCTTGTTCCAGGAAGTTAAAGCCTTGCAAATGCTAATGCGCTTTGCCGCGCGATGTACGATAGCCTTGTGACAGGTTTATGCCTGGGCTGAGCAGAAGTACATGGGCAGTGCAAGAACTCCAGTGGGCTTTGTTTGGTGTGATCATTTGGCGCGACGCTTTAGGCTGGTTCTGTAAAATCACTTAAACTACCCATAGACAGTGCCTTGCACATGTTTTTTGCGTTGCAGCTACTCAGCACGAAACCACAAGTGGTCAACATGGACGTGACGTAGAAAAACAAGAGGGGTGCGGCGAAAAACAAGAACAGCAGGCGGCTTCCTCCTCCCCATCTGTCACCAGTAATCAACCTCATCCGTTACTCTCCACAACAGAAAAACGCAGCATCACCCTACGTTACCTTTCTCCTGTCGCCTTCGGGGCGGAAACACTTGGTGCCGTCAAACCCGCAGGGAGGCTCGTCGCTGGGCCGGGTGCCTCCCATCCAATTGACAGTTTTCCCTGGATCCAGCCGGAAACTCCTGGAATCATTCACCATTGGTGAATCACCAACCCGTAACTCCCACAACCATGCATGTGTTGCTGATATAGTTATATACCAGTGAAATACATTTATTGGCGATAACTGGGCAGATTCTTCTGCTTCAAGATAGCAAGCCAAGGCTGGCTTAAAATTCGGATGGTTCATCGTTATTCTATGACATAGACACGACAAAGTCGTACAGGAAGTTAGACTCGATAAACCAATGTCTTACGTACAACCAATTTGCGTGGAACGCAATAGAAGGAATACACGGAAATAAAGTTTCAATTTGTAATTTCTGTACGAATTAAATCTGGAATCAAATCGTCACCAGCCACAGTCAAACATATATTCAAACGTAAAAAACTTCCCTTTTCTCAAAGCTCAGGTGCATTTCGGCTACAAATATTTAGCTTATTTTCCGGCTTCAAGCTCATAGAGATACACTATTACTCCCTCAAGGGAAGTACCAGTATTCCAGTGCCCCCTTAGGTTTGTTTGTTATTGGGGTTTAAGGGCACGCCATCCAGTGCGGTCATATGGCGCCTCTCCCTTAGGTGATTTAGAGGGAAGGCAGGTGCCCATGTGCCCCTTCCCCCCGTCCTGCTGGTTATGATCGGACTAGGACCGCTCGCGCGATACCGGTGCACCCATATTCTGGGGATGATAATTAGCATTAAGTCATTTCACAACTGGACCACGAAACCAATTTCCGCCAGTGAGGAGACGGGTTTCCAGACGGGTTCCGCCAGATGTCCGCTTCGTTAACTCCTCCGAATCGTTTTCGTGGAAGGCTTTAACCAAAACAGTCTATCTCCAAGAATCTCTAATGCGAAATTCATCTCTGAACGAAACAAGGAAGTCATCAAACACGACAACTCTCAAGGACTTTCTTCCAAGGAGTAAGCATTTACAGCTACATTGAGAACTCACTTAACAGTTGTCAATAATTGACTGGATGCTGTCTAGCATGAAAGGGCGTCCCCCTCCCCCCCGAAGCTTAACGGGGTGGTCGTTTCCGTTCAGCAGAATTTCTCCGACCGACACGAGCTCTTCGACGGAGACAGCTGTTCAGTATCCCGAATGCATAACACAGGCCGCAGAGAGGAGCCTGGCGCCAACGCACAGTGAAGGGTGTTTTAAAGTCAATTGTGGCGATCTCAAAATTAAGAGCTAGCTTTGAAAAAGTATACGATATATAAATCATAACACATTTTTTTCTGGTGATATAAAAATTAACAACACTCTACCAACTGAGCCGCCCCGGTAGCTCAGTTGGTAGAGCGTTGGGCTCCGGCCCACTGCTCGGAAACATGCAGTGGAAGTGCATGTCCAGGGTTGGGATCGGTTCCTCTGAGGCGCTCCAGCGCTCAATATTTATCCGACGTAGGTCGACTGGAAACTGACTTGTAAGATGGGCACATATAGCCTCTGCAGCTTCAGTGCCCTAAAACTCCAATTACTAACCAAACTCACTTGTGAGAGGGTGACCTGAGCGGGGCGGCCGTCCCTGTGCTTTGTGGGACGTTGATTTCATTTCATTTCATTTCATTTATTCAGGCTTATCAGCAACAGGTATGTGGAAACCCAATTACAGCTGAAGTCAAGCAATAAAACAGCACACCAATGAATATTTACAATGCAACCGTGTAACAATGTAATGCAACCTATTCCTGCAACAGTAATATAAAACACTCGATATAAAATATATACGAAGCTATGAATATGAAGCAAATGAGAATACACCAGAAACACTGCAATACATTAAGACATGAAAAACGGCATAAAATAAGAATAAACTTTGGCTTCTAATTTAACCCTTCATTGTGGGAGTTGCTTGTTCGGGTGGTGGGGTCGGGGTCTCCGTGACAAGTCCCTTGATGACTTTAGTGATATTCTGACTCAAACAGCCGAACTGCGAATAACTTGAACAAAGTTTATAAAAAAATCAAAAATTTTCACCAGTCGTCGCGCACATAACTTCCCCTCCAGATGCAAAAAAAGTAGCAATTTTAGGTCACGGACAGCTCTCCGACCACCTCGGGAAAAAGGTAGATGGAGCTTTAGAATCCCTTCTTCTGTGCATGTTAGATATTTAAGAAGCGTCATCAGTCCATGTCTGCGATCTTTCACATATTTCCGTTAACCTAACCTATCAAACATTAATATTAGAACCAGACAGGGTACAACAGTGATTGAAGAAGCTTTCTCGGACGAGTGGCAATCTGGTCCCATCTGCGTCTTTGGCGGCGCCTCAACCACTATTTTGGCCCTCTCTCATTTCCCCATCTGGTCTGGTCACGAATCGCCTCTTAATTTTGAGATGCGAAGGAAGAATACCCGTTGCACATATCCCTGTTTCTGAAGTATTTTCGGGCCAAGTAAAAATGGTTAGCGTCGCTTATAAAACTAGTCTAGAAGCAGATCTCCACAGAAATCGGCTTGACCTCTCAACTTAAGCCTAGCTCAAAAGTATTAGTACTTCTTTGTTCAAAAGGAGCCTAAGATGCACCAGTCTTTACCCTGTCATATCTTTCTTTCCGCGAAAACGCGGCAAAAGACGAAATGAGGCAAAATTTTCAACTACCCACCTACTCTGATTTTGAGCGACTCAGAGAAGTGCAGCCAATTTCTTACATTATGATGGCAAATAATAATGAGAGGTCTACTCATTAGACAAAACACCACACTTACCGGTAATTTTTCACCAATCAAGTGGAACTGTCCGATGGGCTGCATGCATTCATCACAGAAGAGGGTGGTGCTGCGGTTGGCTCGGACGAAGGAGTAGTTACAGCCCGGCTGCAGCGACAGCACGGAGAAGTTCCCCTCTGAGTCCCCGTTGTCGTTCATTTTGATCTCAGAGCCCATCACACCTGTAGGAAAGTACAGTATCTATAATTTCCCACTGACTCACGATGACCTCTTATAGGCAACCAGGAAAATTTGGAAATAAACAAATATACGCCAACGTTAGTTGAAAGCTCACTGTTTAACACGCGCATTGACGGGGTTCTGAGCCACCTTCGCCTTGACGGGAGGGGGGTACCCGCCCGCCCTAAGATCTCGAGAACCGAGCTAGGTAGCAAAAAACGTTAACGGCGTTGGATAGCCCATCTTCTTCTCCATCAAAAATATTTGAACCATTTTTTTGTCAGGTCACATGTAAGGTCACTAGATGTCAAAACATGCCCGTCATATGGATAACATGTAAATGAAGTTTTTCGGCCATTACATCTGAATAAGTAAAGATAGAGCAAGACGATTTGAACTACATGAATCCTCGCAGCAATCCGAATCGAATGATAGATAATATGACCTTGCTAGGTCAAATCAAGGATTTAACCTGACCTGAGGTCATGTCAAAGTCAAATTGGGCAAAATGCATATCATTAGAATCGCAATGACGAGACAAATCTAACACAGTTAAAATAAACGCTCTATCTCCATTCATTACTGCGTTATTTAGTTAAAACCATTTTCCCATGTATTTCCAATGGAGAGGTCATGGCTCGTATGGAACATATTTTAGAGAACTCGGTGGGGCCATTGTGTGATATGAGTTTCAATCGGATAAGTTCACCCTGTTCCGACTTATGCTATCTTAAACTTTTTTGAGGTCAGGTCACTTGACCTGTACTGGTGACCTGACCTGAGATGACATAACCTTAAAATTTTGAAAAAAGTTGTAAAAATTATGAGGGAAAAGGTATGCCAAGTACGGCGGCGCTACGCGCCGGCGTTTTATGCTATCTGCGAAAAACCCGAGGGGGTACCCGCCCCCGTCAACGCGCGTGTTAACCTTTGGGTTCACAATTGTAGAATCTTGCCGAGATCAGGAGAAGATCATGTATCGTTTGGTTGTGCCTAATCAGATTTGGTGAATGCAAATCATTGACACGCTTAAAAATTCGCCTACACAAGTATCATATCCTGAAGCATTTCATCATTGATTTGCTTCTCAGTCTTTTAGACACTTGTTCATACAAATTGATCAAGCTTGCCAAACCTGTAGAAACATTTCATTTTCTGACTTCTGCAATAATCAAACCCTCTCACCAGAATGCGTTAGCCATGAAAAGTACACGCGGCTCCTAGCACGCGCAACGGAGAGGGTCTTGCGTAAACACGCAGTGCAGGGGGGGTTCTAAACTGCCCCTCACTCTGAGATATTGTAAACCGAAAGGGTTAAAAAACACCTGTTTGGGGGTGTGTGGAGTCCATAGTGATCTATATCATAGCCAGTTTTAATTAACCTAAGTCAATATCTTCAAGGTCAGGCAAGGTCGTAAATATAGAATCTGGACCGTGCTGGAGACCTATAGGGAAATACTGTGATTATGGGAAAGAAAACGGGAATACACTGAAAGCGGACTAAGTTCATAGAGGAAAGGTCCTACTCAATGTCCTCTGATAGTTTGAGGTCAAGGTCATTCAAGGTTCACGACCTATGACATCAGGGGCTTAGGAAACGTTTGAAAAGTAGGGGGCCAACGTTAGAGGGGGTCTGCCACAAGGGGGGACAGCTTTATGGGCCCACAATTATGAACAGTTTTAAAACCGCCCATTTGGTGTCTATAAGGCACGCATGCACACCGGCCTACACTAGGTGTTTCTGTGTATGACTTCTGACGTTCCTCTCCGCCGTTAGATTTCATTGAACAGCTCCGTGGTGGTTTTCCCCACTTGGCAGTGGCAGACAGCCGGTCTCGTCAATGTTCGAGGGACGGCTGCCGCTCGACGTTTGGTGCAGGATGGGTGTTCGAATTCGTGCTCTGTATCGGGAGCAGGTTGGGCCAGAGCTTAATTGGGTCCAGTTTTCTGGGCCCATCTAGAAGCATTCGGTTAGTAGGTCCCTTTGCCTTTTTCACGAAGTATTGCAGAGGACGTAATACGGAATTGGAGCTTTCCCAAACTCTCGGGCTCGTTTAAGTTTCTTGTCTTATATTACAGTTACTTATATTTTTATATCCGTTGCGGAGGCCCACCACAGAAAAGTGGGGGGGGAGTGGCCTCGCTCCCCCGGGTCCTACACCTGTGTATGACGTAGCAGTATGACATATTCCTAATAATCTATATTACTGGCATTATAGCAGCCTTTGGGCTGCAAATGATGGTTCAACCTAGAAAATATTTTCGACCTCAACCTTGACATTGAGTAACCTTAACTATGAAGTCATTGCATAACATGCGTCATACCGAACAATGCTATCTGACCTAAACACGGTAACCAATGACCTTGAAGGTGCTTGTATGACATTTCTTTGTAATCTTGACCTTGATATTGATATGAGGGGATCTTGATACACTTCTTTCATATAGTGATGGCGTTCTTAGGTCATCACTCGGTCTACAGTGCAGCCAAACTGGTGCGACCGCGCGGTTCCGACGACCTCAAGATATGGGTCTGACATTGAAAGCCTATAAATGTAAAAATTATGAACCTGTTTTCAAAACTTTACATCAATCGACACGCTCATGTATTCTCTCAAAGGTAGCCGAGCAGCGATTTCCAGTTGCGAACGGTTCTCCGGCCTCAATGGAAAATAGGCGGCCACATTAGAACCCCTTCTATAGAAGGGGTTCTTGACAGTATACTTTTTATAATGTTTGTCCCACGTGGAAACACCACGGAGCGTATTGACACCGGGTGCTGGACCACAGACAGGTTTAATATCCGTAACATGATGACCTGTTTTGAGTCTTTTTTAGATGATGATGAGGTGAGAGTGACTAAAGATGTGAGCATGATTTTTGTGTGTCCCACGTGGGAACACCTGGGTGAGGACTGACACCGGGTGCGGAAACACTTTACTGTGAATACTTTACTGTGTGGATACTGTGCGTGATCTGCCCGTTTTGTCGCACAAACATATCTGAGATTTTCTCCTTTAGTTTCAAAGTTTGTATCCATGAGGTCTTGCGACAGACAAGATGTATTTACATTTACAATGCACTTTAATTCTCGACCCCCATGCCTTGGTGATGTCACAGGCAATGGTCCTTCAATACGGTAGTGCTTTGGAAACTAGCATTAAATATATCGGTAACGGCACACAATAAAGAACAATGCTCTTTATTTTAAGGATTTTCAGTCAACTCTGGCTATCATTTGGATCCAATCCTACTTTTATTATTGTCCTGTTGAAACAACTTTCTCGTGGCAGCCTACGAAGGAGCAATAATGCACATTTACAATCGCTAGAAGTAAAATATATGCCTAACAACCACTCGATGGAAACCTGAAAGTAGAAGCAAACAACTTGGTAAAGTGACTGAACTTTTTCTCGAGCCCTCCAAGAAAAAGGAAATGGAGGGGAAAGCCTTTACTTTTGCATGGGAAAACTTTCCTTCGCTGCTGCGTCCTTTGCCCTACCTTTGCCGTACATGAAAACAAATGCATATATTCTTACAACGAATTCCAGTTGTAAAATTCAAGCATTTCTAATTTTATCTAAGTTGTTTCCAGAGTAGCAGCATTCAATACAGCTTGGTGAGAGGCGTGATCTTTTGTGATTTTCCTCATTATATCCACATGCTGAACCCCCCCCGGCACGCTGTTGTGACATTACCCCATTGAATGTCAGTTTGAGCCCTTGAGTCCCATGTATGTGGGTGTGGATATGTGCGAAGAGCATGTGAAGTCCCTCTGGACTTGGATGTTTCTGGGATGTTGGTACTGACCGGTACCAGAGGAGCTTTTTACAGACACCTTCCTTCTCTGGACTTCAGAGTCGCCAGTGTCTAATCTCAGCCTCTGGCGACAGCTTGACAGGGCACCAGATACTCGGTATCCAGCGAAAGGTGTTACACCGAACCTATTTACACGGTCAACCCAGAGCAGCGAGCCGGCGTTGCACTGACTCTGGAAGGTGCGGTTGCGGATGCGGGAGATGATGGCTGAGCCGTTGGTGAGCAGCCTCTGCAGCGGCACTCCGGGGTTGTCGGCCAGCGTGGCATTCAGCGCTGTGGCGTACATCATCACCGAGTCGTAGAGGTGCGCCGCGAAAACCCCCACAGGCTGAAACACGACGCACAAGGGCGTGTCACTGGAAGTAGGCACGGCTCGTAGTGGCAACTGGCTATACGATGTTCGCGCAATAAACTAGGGGCCAAAACTGCACAGTGCACAGCCGAGGGAACTGGTTTTCATGATGAAATATTGTATCGAAAAAAATAGTAACAGGCATATATATATATATATATATATATACATATATATATATATATATATATATATATAAATCACATCATCATACATCATCATCATACACAATCATACATACGCCGTTGTGACGTCATCCCATTGAACGTCAGTTTGAGCTCCTGAGTCTCAGACATCCACCGTATGTGGGTGGGTGTCTGGTAATACGATGTTCGCGTAATGAACTGGGCGGCACAGCTGTGACCAAAACCATGCAGTAAAGCAAAGTTTTGCAAGATTGCTAGCATTGCAACTTTTGCTAGCGTGATCATAGCCTGGCTTAGTTCCTCTTCCAAACCGCGTATAAAGTAGCTGATCAATGTTGGGGATTTTCCAGCGTTCAACAATAGTTGCGGACGTCAGTATGAAGCGCTTGTCATTGGGAAAGTAGAGCAAGGGCGAGAAGCTCACCGAAGCTCCCATCAAGGGCATATAAGCTTATAAGACAGACGCCATGCACCGAATCTTCCAGCTGAGCTTGAAATTATGGGTGCTGTTGGCGTGCGAGCTCGCCTGGTTTGAACGATCGGTGGGCATCCATTGGGTCTGTAGCCAGAGACACCATATGTTGCGTCTGAAACAGCCTACCTACACTTTTTCCCCCTGCACACCTGAAGTCATTCCACATGCCGAAGGTATCGCTAGATCAGGCTTGAGGCCTGACACGATTCATTCAAATATACTTTGGACGTGCAGAACAATGTAAGCACATACAAGCAACGTTTTATATCAATGAAACATGTCATCTGAGGATGTAGCTGGATTCAAGGGGCAAGGGGACAAGTGCTCCCCTGTTCTAGTCATGCATGGGGCCCATATGTTTACCCTTCACCGCCTGGGGGTCTTATTGGCCCCTCGGTTTTTTGTGAATGATTCAGAGCCTATTTAAATCAGACGCGCGCCACTTTAAACACATCTAGGGTTATCAAAAAAAAAATAGCATGAGGCCAGGTCAGATCAACGGGTTATAAAACCATTTCTAGACCCAGTTAAGGCGGTTGTGCTCTTCTGAAATGAGGCTGACAAAACCATGGCGTGACTGGGCTTCTAGATGAGGTAGAATAAGCTTCTAAGCGTTTTCGAAAGCTCTTAAAATGTATGCTGCCATCCATTTTGAGGTCATATCAATAACGAGGTCACCAGAGGTCAGCAAAGATCATGTTTTTATTTTTTGTGTATAAGTTTTGAACAAAACAAGATACATCAATGAGCAATAGATTCGGTGTCATATTAACAGGCATGATTGAAGGATTCGAATCATTTGCAGCAAGATGTTGAAAAGTTATCATTTGAAGTAAAGGGGCCAGGTTAATAGCCGTGTGGCCTTACATGGCCATGTCGCATATCATTCAAATTCTTACATGAAGGGAAGACATTGATGCGTTTTGCTTTGTTCTAGGTCAAATGGTTTCCGAGTTATATGGGGTTTCTTTAATGGGACTAAATCTGACCCATTTTGGCCCTCTGTGAGGTCACGGGTCAACATATATCGTTCAAACTCGGCTCAAAAGTAGAAGAAGACGGTTAGGCGCTTGCAGCGCCGTTTCAGTTTTCTTCCGGATTACTTCTGATTGCAGATATCGTAAGGTGGGGGGGGAGTAGGATGAAATCCTCCAGGCGCGGCTGGGTACGAAAAGATGCCAGGTGGCGCCGGGTAAGAGGGGAGCGCCATGCGCTGCCAAATCACCATCCACTGAAACTTCATTTCAACGCACCGCAGTACTATTGTGAAATCTTTGCTCTAAAGTTCATCGATTGTGTGATGCTGGGACTTCACAGTTCACTAGTCACTGGTTCCTGAACCATTACGGCAAGGGCACCGAGGAGACTTTAATCCGCGCCCCACCGAGGGTCCGGCGCCACCTTCGCCCCACCGGGGGCATCCATGGCCCCCTCTAACTCCGAAAATATGGGGGTTAGCGAAAATCTGCAAAGTGTTTTAGAAAGCTCGCGTGAATTCAGTAAGAAACTACTTCACGTGTCTAAGCGCTCAGGTCAATGATGTGACCTCCAGAGGTCAAGTTAGGTCACGATAGGCTATTTTCACTCAAATATGCAATGCTTAAGCAAACTGGGCATAACTGTTATGCAATTAGAGCTATTGAGATTTGGTCAAGTACATTTGATAGGAAAATGCCAGACTTTTTCCGCTATGTGAAATGTCATGACCTCCGGCCAGTGGTTTGACCTCCAGAGGTCACCTCGTGACCTAATATGACCTGAGGTCACGAAAGGTCAAAAAGTGACCTTGCTGTACATCAAATGAAAGCCAGTGACGATAAATACACGATGGCGTTTGATTCAGCACTCTAGCTTAATTAGGTCAAAAGTTATTGTCAAAATACTGTTTTTGACCCCTGGTGACCTTGGATGACCTTGAAGAGGTCAAAGGGAAAATATGGCCCCGGGATCCGTGAAAGGGTATCCTAGAACGTTTTTTCTGAGCACGCTGAGCATTTGCAATCATTTTTGTGACTTTTAGATCATAAGACAACTTTTCCCCATGTTTTTTCAATGGGAGAGGTCACCTCGTGACCTGACCTCAAGTCACTAAATCGAAAAATTCCGGACATACATCGTGTAGACCCTGAAGGGGTCATGGAGTGTAGGAAGTTTCAAATTGATTGGCTAAGAAATGTAGCTCTTATAGAGCTCAGAATTTGAAGTGAGATGACCTTGGTTGACCTCGCCTGGTGACCTGACCTTGGGTGACCCGGGGTAAAAATTCAGGAAGGATGGGAAAATGATGGGGTGAGAGATAGAGCCCTCAAACGCGGTGCTGCGCCTCGTCGTCTTCCTGCTATCCCGAAAAAACCTTAGGGGGGCCATCGATGGACCCTCGGTGGGGCGATGGTTAAGGTCTAGGAATGGAGAGGCTGATTGGGGTCCCTTATTGGTCAAACCAGGCACCGCTTATGGTGAATGTAGCCCCTGCTATTGAGTACTTTGTTGCTTGGGCCGTGTAAAGGAGGGAGAGGGTCTGCAGACTGATACTTCAAGTAAACTACTTGTATACGAATCTCAGACCTTGCGTCAAAGTTCTTGCAGGCAAAAATCCGACCACCTGTAGAAAGCAAGTATTTTTCACAGACACATTGCCGACCGGCAATGTTGAACGGATACCTTTTTGTAATCCCAGCCGAGGATCTGCGTCAGGTTGAAGGGCGGCAGCTTGTTGTACTTGCGGACGTTGTCGGCAAAGTTGTCAGCCTTCCTCTCCCGAGTGCTGGGCTGTACAACCAGCAGGCTGCGCACCGGGTTTGTGTCCGTCGGCTGACACTGGTAGTCGCTCTTGTCCACAAGCTCCCACATCTTGCTGAGAGCTGCCCCGGCATAATGCACCGTAAGAACAGGGCCCACCAAAAAACTTTTCAATATTTCATATTGCGTTCCGATGAATTTTCGCTCAGCATGACTAAGTGATCACACTTAAAACAAAAACTATGTCTTTTAGGGACTGGCGGCCAGTCCGCTGAGAGAGCCCCAACCTTAATCTAATGGGAATTTACAGCAGCGAGAGCGAGCCTCTGGCGGTCCGGTCAACCACCCCTAACTTGATAAAACAGACCACTGGTTTGCCGTGCCATAACGCATCGTTATATAACGCGTATAACGCTCGCCTCACAGCCCCGATTCATCACTGAAGAGCTCTCGTAACTGATGTTATCCCACTAATCCATCCCATTATAACGGCATCGGATATATGGCCCAATCAATTCGGCTACCGATTACATGTCAAACCTCTCATTCATTCGTGATTGTGTCTCACACTGATGGCGCTTTGGAACCGACTAGTTTTGGTGAGGGAGACGACGGGCTAGAGATTCCGCTCAATTGAGTAGGATTAGCAAGGAGCAGAATGACCTTACTGGTTGAGGAAGAATGACTCATTATTTTTCGTTTTGATGATCAGATAGTTATCATTGCGCACAAAAAATCTTGACTCACACACCGAATATGAGAAATGTCCACGCTTATGTGGAAAAGTATACTTGCAGGTGGGAATGCAGTGACGATTTCTCCATGCACTGTACCAAATTTTGGCTAGAAGTATTTTTATATCTGGGAATGTCTACGCTAGTTAGTAAGAATGAAACCTGGTCTCACTGAACATAAGTTGTGAGAGTCATTAATCGAAAGCTAAGGTAACTGCAAATATGTTAATTGACAGAAAATAGTAAAACGTCTCACATTGGATACAATCTATCCTCTAAGAGAATTTGTCATGTGGATTTGACGCTGTGTATAGTGGATTTGACGCTGAAATAGGAGTTGTTAAAATTAGCAGCTTAATTTCAATTTCAATTGTTTGAATTTGGGTTAGAATTTCATTAAGGCAGTCAAGATCACTCCGAAAGTTTGCACCAGCTAACCAAATTTTGTAAATGCTTGAGCAGTGATTTCATATAAAGCATTATTTCAGCTCCAATTTGAACATTTTCCGCAATTCAAAGTTGTGCGGCGGTGCAAACGTATGGCTGCCTAATACGGCCCACCAGGAATATGAACTTTTACAGGAAAACCTCTAACCTAGGATCAAATGGTTCGATTTTAAAATATAGCTTACGATGGCAAAACAGTCAACGCTGGCAACTTTGACTTGATGTTAAAATAAATGTTCATGGAAGTTCTTACAAACGCAGTCTGTGACGGCGGAACGTTTTCATCCATAAGGGGGGGAAGGAGGGGGCACTTCCATCTCGTCAGCGGGAAATGTACCAGAGCATGGCTTAACGGTGACTTTCTTAATAATCATCACTACTGTATGCCGCAATCGGAGACACGAATTTTTTCAAGCTCACTCACTTCGACTTTGATTAACACGCGCAGTGGAGAGGGGTCTGGCGTCAATGCGGAAAGGAGAGGGGCGGCCTGGAATACCCCCTGAGATCCAGAAAACCATGAGCAGAAACTGTTAGTTTAGGGGTTTGTGTGGGCCATAGTGACCTATATAATAACCAATGTTCATTGACCTAGGTTAATATCTCAAGGCCAAACGCGGTAGTAAATATCGAATCTGGGCCGTGCTGGAGAACTACTGGGAAATACAGTGATAAGGAGGAAAAATCAGAATGCACTAAAAGAAGACAAAGGTCATAGAGAAAAGATACCCACAATGTCCTCTGAAAGCTTGATGTTGACCTTACCAGGTTGGTGCGCCCCTAAGCCCAAATAACCAGCCAACCAACTTGAGGTCAAGGTCATTCAAGGTCACTGACCTATGACGTAAGAATATGACATATTCCCAATAATGTACAATATAACCGACACTATGGCAGCCTTTTGGCGGGAAAGGGGGGTCTGACTTTGACAATAGGCATTAGACCTACACCTGTGACATTGACCTTGATATTGGGTAGCATTAACTATGGAGTCATAACATTACAGACGTCATACGGAGTAATGCCACCTGACCAAAACACTGGGGCCAATGACCTTCGAAATGTTTGTATGACCTTGATCTGTGACTTAAACATTGACCTTTACCTTCATGTGAGGTAACCTTGACATATCATTCCCGTTTCTATGACGTTAATTTGTCACCACTCGGGCTACAGTGCAGGCGAACTGGTGCGACCGCGCAATTGCGACGGTCTCTAAGGATAGATTTGACCTTGAAAGCCCACAAGTCAACAAATTGTAGGCCAGTTTGAAAAACAAATAATCAATTGACATGCTCATAAATTCCTCAAACGTAGCTAAGTGGCGTTTCTGGTGGAATGGTTCTCGGCCACTTCGAAAAATAGGCCGGAGGGGGCACTGACCCCTCCCTGCACTTTAAAATGGGTTCACATCTACCATTAGAGCAAATCTATTCTGAGATTACAGCAATTTACCTTCATGTGAGGTAACCTTGACATATCATTCCCGTTTCGATGACGTTAATTTGTCACCACTCGGGCTACAGTGCAGGCGAACTGGTGCGACCGCGCAATTGCGACGGTCTCTAAGGATAGATTTGACCTTGAAAGCCCACAAGTCAACAAATTGTAGGCCAGTTTGAAAAACAAAATAATCAATTGACATGCTCATAAATTCTCTCAAACGTAGCTAAGTGGCGTTTCTGGCTGCGAATGGTCCTTCGGCCACCTACGAAAAAATAGGCCGGAGGGGGGGCACTTTAGACCCCCTCCACTGCGCTGTTAAAATGGGTTCACATCTACCATTGAGAGGCAAATACTTATTCTCCGAGATTACTAGCAAACAGAATTAATATTTCTAACTTTTTGGTTTCGTTCAATTTAAATATTAAAGGGGCAGGAGAAAGACGCTCCGTGTCCAACACAAATTTTCATTTACTATGCACGTCCACAGAAAAGACAAAACTAATTCTGGGACAAATTTTGCTCCAGCGAACAAGGAGCGGTCCAAAAATGCATCCGTTTCTGTGTTTCTGTGTCCCTGTTTAGTTTCTTTGTACACAAGGCCTTGCTTATAACTCATATCTCCTTAAGATTATCTCACTGATCGTGCCTTAACACCCGCATGGAAGAGGGGTCTGGCACTAACACGCACTGGAGGGGGCCTGGTAGGCCCCCTAAGATCTCGGAAACTAACAGGTGTAGAAAAACGCCATTTGGGAGGTGGGTGGAGGCTATCGTGGTCTACATCATGACCAATTTTCATTGACCTAGGTCAATATCTTCAAGGTCGAACGAGGTCATAAAGGTAAAATTTTGGCCATGCTGGGGACCGATCGGTAAATGCCGTGATTATGCGATTTAATGGCGGGAATAAGCTAAAGGCGGGCCAGGGTCATATAGAGAAGGTCTCAAAGAACCTTCCCTACAATTTTAGGGTCAAGGTCATTCAAGGTCATTGACCTTTAATGTCACAATATGGTATAGTACTTATAATGTACACTTTGACTAGCACTATAGCCACTGTTTAGCGGGAAAGGAGGATTGGCCTTTTCCCAATGACCTTTGACCTCGACCTTTGCATTGTGGTACATTATAAATGACGTCATAGCATAATATACGTCAGACCGGGTAATGCCATTTGACCGGAAGCAATGCAGTCAGTGACCTTGAAAGTGCAGATATGGCCTTGACCTGTGACCTTTGACCTTGACCTTCATGGAGGTGAACTTGACATATAATCCCGGTTATATGGCGTTATGACTTCACCACTCGGTCTCCAATGCAAGCCAACTGGTCCGACCGCGCGATTACGGTGATCTCAAAATGCAGGTCTGACTTTGAAAGCCTATAAGTCAATAAATTTTCGACTGTTTTTCAAAACGTCTTCACCAATCGACGTGCTATTGAGTTTTGTTCAATGTGGCAAACTATCGTGTTTAGGCTACGAGCGGTTCTCCGGCCACCTCGGAAAAACGGGTGAGGGGGCCTCCGAGGCCCCCTCTAGTGCGCATGTTAACAAGAGCAAGTGCACCAGTTTTCATAGATATCAGACGGGTTTCGATCCCGAATGCTTACGACCTAGCGTAACATGACTGAGGCAAGGAAGTCGCGCATCAGAGCCAAGTCGACACACCAGAAGTACAACAAGGACAAATGTCAATGCATTTCCGAGTTTTTTAACCTGTTATCGGAGCCTGGCTACCATCAGGTGTTTGGCATTATGACTCTTCGAAAGCAGCGTTTCACAAAACAATTTAATAAAATCAAGGCACTCAATTTGTTTTAGAAACCAGTGATAAACTGGATAACAATAGTGCTTACATATGTTTTCCCGTAGTTTGGCCCTGTCAGCCGTATGAACAGAAATTAGTTTCATTTGCATTCTTATGGGCACATTCTTCGAACTGTGGTGACCTTAAGAATGGAGGACGCTCCCCACACCGTACTGGTGGGGGTGGCGCGGGCCCTCGAATTACAATTCAACGAGTCAGGTATGCATTCAGACCACAGACGTCACTGAGACAGCTTTCAAAAGGGAAGGGGGCGTAATTTACGGCATAAGTTTACAGCAATTTAAAACAGCTTACATCATTTCACTAAGTAATCCATAGTAATTCATTCACACCAACAACATAATATATCTTATATATTCGAGTTTACTCAAATATAAGATATAAAACACGCTCTGTTGTCCGCGTGAATCAATACCTGTCCAAAAAACGAAACAATTCATAGCAAGTTATAATAGAAAGCATACATTGGATACGTCAGCGCGCGCGACCTGCCCACTACAACCATGATATGAGTGGCAGCTGTAATCGAGAAGGTAATTGTATTTCTTTGCACAAATGTGTAGACCGTATGGGTGAGAGGCACCCAGATTTAAGCTCAGATTTTCATACCGATATCAATTGACATAATCTTGAAAGTGTGTCAGCAATAACTATATTTTAACCTTCAACGACGTGGGGATATCGCCTTTAAGCTGGAGGCGATGGTACACGCTCCACTCACTCTCTCACTGTAAGAGTTCATACAAGTACCTAACAGCCTGCCGCCATCCCATGCTCATTCCATTGACAGCAGGTGCGGGTTGTGGCTTGTTTTACCTACACCACATGTATTTATAGCTGTTGAGCGCCGAGTAGGCGAAGTCCACGTAGACGTAGATGACCATGTAGGAGCCATCCAGAAGTTTGAACAGCGACATGGAGAACATCATGTCATTCAGCTCTTCCGTAGAGCCCAGGAATACGTAAACTGTGGAAAACAACACATGCGGGCTAATTAGCTCGAGGGAACCAAATTTTGAAGAGTAAAGCACGGTGGAACAAGGTTCAAGAGCACTTAATCCCCCCTACCCCCCGGTGCACGTTCGGGTGATCTTCCTTGGTTTTCTGAAGCCGGTGAAAAACTGGAAGCGCTTTACCGCTTTGCCGCTTTGCCTCGTGACAAACCCGTGCTATTGTGCTCTGGCGTAATCGAATATATTTGATTCAAGTTAAGTAAAGCCATGATGTAATATCAATAAATCTGCTAAAAAAGATCAATCTGGGGACGCCCCTGATTTTGGGGACAATGCACACTGAGAGAAAAATTGAATCCTTTTGGATAAACTGAGTCGGTGCTGAAAGCGAGTCTGGATTCTGGTGTCGAACTCGGTTGGCATCAGGCAGAATCAGGCTCATTGTATTCCCTTCGCAGACTCAATGTAATCTCTTGGACTGGATTGAGTCTAGCACGTAGTGTTTTCTGAAGCTCATAGAATTATCACCGTAAGCTCGGGAATAAAATGTCTGATGACTGGTTTCAAATGATTCTTCGCTCGGTATAGAAAAACTCCACGGCATCAATGTATTCTATCAGCAAAATCGTCATGGAATCATTATATTCCAGCTCTCCACCAGACATGGTTTAGAAAAATATGCCCCTCCACTCAACACGACAACTGAATTCGATGCAAGCCTCACACGAAACCGCCTCTTTTGAGTCTGCATTTGGCATAAAATTAGTCTAGTAGCAAAACTGATGCTGGTATAATTGTAGTCTGTGTGGCATACTTTGAGTCGTGCCTGGAGTTTCATTGGGCTCACTAGATGTTCCTCGTTAAACTTCGTGTTTTTTTCTTAAATTGAAACTTTCTGTAAAGATGTTAAGAAGATGTTGTGGCCTTGCTATTACATTAACTTTGTCTAATGATAATGAGGGTAATCCAATTTGTTTACAGTAGTCTACTTCAGCCTCAAGAACAGATAACATAATCATAACTTTGTATTAGGACACAAACATTAAACACCAATCACGTTCACCATTTTCGGACACACATGAAATGCCTTTAATGAAAGTCCTCTCCCATATCGCCCAGGAGCAGTCCAGGCTTACACTTCAAGCACATGCCGCTGTCGTCAGAGATAGCAGCCCTCGTTTACTTTGGATATATAGATATGATTGTATACATGTTTGCTTCAAAGTATCCCGTCATGGGTGAGAAAATCTCATTCTTTGCACTATATTGTACAGAATGAGACTTACCTCTGTCCAGCGATGGACGTGCGTTCAGAGGCTCCTGTGAAAATCCTTCGAATATTTTATAAGCGCCCCTAATCTGTGCTCAAAGTGAGCTGAAAACGATCTTTAGAACACGTGGGTGACTGTAACCAACAGTAGCAGATGCTTCCCACTACTTCAACTTTTCATAGCAAGGGCTGTTTTGCGCGACCAAACTTGGGGCTTCAGTGCATATTGCCGTCCTCTAGCTGACACACATGGACTCCTGGTTTTAGCCACCAGTACAATGAATGCCTGAACCGTCGAAGCCCCAGTATGCTTCTTCACTCTCGCTAGCTCTTAGAGTCTGTCGGTCATCAGACTCAGCTTAAGCTTCTCCTCTTGATCCGTTATCACCGCTAGGTCTGTCGATGTGGCTTCTCCCATAAACCATGCCAAATGCAGCGTGGCTTCTTCAGGCCCCTCAGGTCAAAACCTGAGTTGGATCGATGTAGAAGCATGTTTCAATGTAAAGTGAAAAGGGTCACCTATTCCTCTCAAATTTCGCTCGGATCACAACGCCAAAGTTTTGTGGCCAGCCCTGCGTGCAATGGCAGGAACACTGAAGATGGCGCGAAACGGCGAGTAAGTTTTCTCAATCGCGGGTCGAGCACGCGCACGCAATCTCCGGATACGCTTTGACGTGGTATCAAAATACACTGGGGTTTCGAATGATTCTGCAGCTAAAGCTCTCATATTCCTGCTTATTTCTGGTGACAGAATATATTGATTCCTAGTATAAAATGAAACTTTGATGAGGATAGTAATAGCTCTTTCAATTTCGTGGCTAGAATAGGTCGAGCACCTATGGTAAAATAATGCTTTGTGGTGTAAAAAGATCCCACTTGTAATACCATATTGGTATCATATTAAGCTTCTTCCCACCATGTTTAGAAGCCGAGAATCATTTTAAGCTGTCAAGGCCCACAAAAACATTTCCTGTGCTGGAATTATGCTGGGAAGAGGATCTAATGAGAGCAAGCATGCTTAAATGTTCCTTTAATAAGGTTTCATGGCATCATTTTATGCTCGAGCAGACCGTGATTCCGGATCAGATAGAGTACATAGGAATACAATTTTCTCTCAGTGCAGGTGTTTTATTTCTCTTCCCTTTGCCAATGCGGGTCTTAGTAAATTTTATCAACTTTAGTGCTGCTTTCCTGCTACTTCATTTACTTAAATATGTTATGGCTTCACCTAATAATAATTGTTCCTTGTTGACTTTAAGTGACAGTTCTATTTATCTAACCTCCGGAAATTATTCATGGATTTTAAACAAACTCAGCAAACATAACAACGTATATTGCATTTCCGGAAATGGAATGGATTTGCACTGTTACCCCTGATTTAAATATGAAATTACCTGGATTGCCCAGCGAAATTTCGGAGCGGGCAGGAGTGTACCCGAATAAGCCATGACATAAAATCTCTAAACATAACCATATAAGGAGTTTGCTTAGCCCCCGATAAACTCGCACTGTCGGAGTTTGACAGCATCTGCCCAGATAGATACCCCAGATGAGGGCGTACGTTGAAGTAATGTGTCGAGAGCGGTTATCTGTTAATGAGCTTAATGGCTCTTTCCAAAGCTCCGAAGCGATGGCATCAAAAGGCTGAGCGTTTGTTTTCTTAATCGGGCTCTCAATGTGGCAGAAGTGGGCGCAGATTCTCATCAGCCTACTGTCTAGAATAAAGCCTAGATCACGAACAACACCCGCCAAGTTAACAGTCGTGTTCACTATGCGATCTCATCAGTGACGCAACCAGGATTTCATTTCGGGAGGGATTTCGGGAGTGTGCCCCCTCCTATGTGTGCCCTCATACTCCAAAGAAGGTAACAAAATATATCAAGCCCAAAATGCTTGTGTCTGGCCATACTGATCAAAGTAATCGTTTGTTTATACGATACCCATATCAGGATCAGTCAAAACTGCAGAACATGCATTCCGGCTATGTTTACTTCATTGTGGATGCCTTGGACGAGCAACAGTGGTATAATATTCGAATAACATATTACATCGAAGGATATGGACTTAAGGACCGTTGGAACAAGCCTGTTACATTAGAGAAGTATGATATCGACGACGAGGGAAACTTTGTTGATAAGACGAAGGCTGATTCGGATGATGATGATATTCAGCCAGGAAATCCCGGTCAAGTTGCACCGTTGCCACCCCCGCCCACCCAGAGTACCCCTCTTCAACACTTCCGACCGCCTAAGCGTAATCGTCTACAGCGACAGCAGCAGTAATGAGCCACCCAACTCCTGATAGTATTACCAGGAGTTGGGTTTAGCTCAGCTCACGGCTCAGCGGTGACGTCAGGCAGTCCCTTTTTAGAAATAGTTTTTTTACAGTTCTAGATTTGAGGGTCTGTTCATTTTGGCTCCAGCCTTAGAATGCATTTTTTCTAGAACTGCATGCAGCTTTAGATGGTCATTGTCGTTCTCTATACCTGTATGTGCTCCTCCTATTTTATTTCAGGTAAACACATATGCATGATAAAAACTAGGTTCATTATATGTAGGTACAGTCCCCCGCAATTGAAATTGCCATGGCTAGGCTCGACCGGTTTAGGATGAATATCTCGCAACCTATGGCGTCTATAGCTTTATAAACGGGTTCTTCTTATGTATTTTTGCAAGAGCTTTCCAGTGGTTACCATTATTTCCTAATCTGACATCTGCGTGAGAAAATATTACACAATTACTGATTTTGCTGCATTTTGACGGGGTAGTCTTCGGCTGACTTGCCACCGCCCTTGATAATCCCCGACCCTTCGCTCGACTGGCACGCATACCTGGGTCACGTGATTACTACGTGTTTACAACGACAGGTGCAAGGCCACACGTAGTAAATAGTGTGTGGCAGGCAGGGGGCACAGTGTTTTGAACCTAGGTGATCAGTACTGTCTCGCAGCTGTCTAGCCCCAGGCGGTCCGTCCAGTGACCGAGGCGCCTGGGCACGAGAGTCCAAGACTGGGTATGTCTGAGTTATGGCTTCAAACAATGTTTCCAGCCTCATAAGGCTCACAGGATCACTGCTGAAATATTTTTTCTGGGGGATTAGAGTTCATGGGGTTTAAAACGGCACCCTGTGGCCGAATTTTGTTATTTAACACCCGCCCCGGTGGGTGTCCGAGCCATCTTTTGCTGTAGGGGAGAACACTTCCCCTCGAACCCGGCTCCTATGCAGGATAGAGGGAAACGCGAACACTGGTAGATGGTTCATAAGAATTTATCGCGAAACTACATTACTCACTTTTTGTCTCAGGTCAATATTTAGGTCATGACAGGTAAAAAAATGTGATAGGGTGTAGAGGAGTTTATGGGCCTATCGTCTGACTGAATTCAGTTAGTATAAACTGTATGGCGCCATTGGCTTCCTCTTTTTACGGAAAATTGAACCATGTATAATATGACTATACTACATGAAATCATAAAAGTAACGTGACCTAAAGCTGGGTCAAGGTCTTTATCTGATCTAGCATAATCAATATGCATATCAATCAACTTGCAATAACAATCCAAACGTAATGGTATCAAAATAAAAAACTTTTTCATCATTTCCTGCGAAATTATTGACCCAAGTCTACCTGTTTAACCCTCGCCCCGGTGGAAGGTGCTTAAACACCCCCTCAGGTGTTTTCCGGCGGCACGAAAAAACGGCGGCGCGAGGCGCCGCCGTACTTAGCACACTTTATCCTTGATTGATTCCGCAACTTTTCCCCAAATTTTAAGGTTGGGTCATCTCAGTTCAGGTCACCAGTGCAGGTGACCTCACCTCCAAAAATGTTTAAGCGGCATAAGTAAGAAATGGGTGAATTTACCGAATTAAAACTTATTCCATATAATGGGCCCACCGAGTGCTACAACATATATTCCGGGTATAACAGTGGTTGACAGATATTAACAGATATTGTATTAGGAGTTGGTTAAGTAAAGAGAGAAAAAAGTTTTATATAATAATAACAAAAAACAATAATGATGATAAAATAAAAATAGAACATTATTTAAAACAAGTGATAAGGCTAGATTGTCTCATATCGAAGCTTGCTCGTATACATTTTAGAATAATTCAAGAAGCATTATTGGAATATCCTCAAAAACGGTGCCTTTATATTTCCATCGCACGATAATTTTGCACAAAAATCCAAACGATGAAACTGCTGAATGTCTTGATGACGGGTTCCTTATCCCTCCTACCATAGATGCTGAAGAAGACAATTTTTGTCGAAACGCGTTCATCTGCCTGCTGTGTTGGTTTAAGTGTTAATATATTCCGGGATTTTTCATATCGATGACCTAAGGTCAACTACGTACCATGACCTCGCTATTGTAAATACATGGGAAAACAGAAATTGGGCTGTATTTGTGTACTCAATAGCTGAGAAAACCTCAATATTCCCTAAATCGTAGTATCCTGGGACCCTTTCCAGGCTCCTGTTGCAATTTTTTGACCTGTGACCTCTGAGAGGTCATCTCGGGCTATTTGAGCAGTTTTCAGACTTATGTCAATAACTGCATGAAATGATCCAGCTTTTATTTTGATATCATTGCGTTCAGATTGCTATTGCGAGTCGATTGATTGCATATTGGCTATGCTAGGTTAAAAGTGACCCTGAGCTGAGGTCTGGTCATTTTTAAGTTTTGACCTAGTATGGCTCGTTCGATTTTCCGATTTGATTCATCATTCGATTTTCCGTGACGAGAGGAAGCGAATGGTGTCTCACTCAACTCTCCAGACGCCAGATACCAAAAACTCTACTCAAAATCCCACTTCCTTTGACCTGTCATGACCTCAAAATTGACCTGAGCCAAAAAGTGACAAATATAATTTCTTCATGAATTTGTATGAACTATCCAACAGCGTTCGCTTTTTTCGCTATCCCACGTAGAGGCCGAGTTCGAGGGGGTGTTCAAACACCCCCCTCCCACCAGGGCAAAGATGGCTCGTAGGCCCACTGGGGCGCGGTTTAAGCAATCCAAGATGACCTCTCAGAGATCACAGGTCCAAACTTGCACCATGAGCCTGGAGAGGGGCTTAAGCTACTACGATTTGGAGAATGTGAAGGTATTCAACTACATATCAACAGAAATAAAACCATTTCCCTCAATTTGTGTTTTCCCATGCATTTCCAATGGAGAGGTCATGATCTGTATTTGATCCTAGGTCATCGATATGTAAAATCCCGGAGTATGTTTTGCGCTAATTGATGGGGCTATTATGTGATATGAGTTTTAAGAAGACAGATTCACACCGTTCCTACTCATGAAATCTTAAACTTTTTGGAGTTGAGGTAACTTGACCTGCACTGTTGACCTGACCTGAGATGGTGCAAACGTAAAATTCTAGAAGATGTTGAAGAATTAATTACGGATAGGGTGCGCCAATTACGGCGGCGCTTCGCGCCGGGATTTTTATGCACAGTCGGAAAAATCTGAGGGAGGGTGTTCAGACCCCCTCCCTCCGGGGGAGGGTGAAGACGACGCCAAGAAATTTTTGATTTGGCTGAATCCAGTCAGGTGCAAGGGATAATAATGGGAAAATCCAAGTATGTCAACCAGACACCACCTGGCCTCTTTTCGCACCCACTACGACGTGGGGCGTCAGTCCATCTCCCTTTCCCCTGTTAACTCAAGAGGCAAAGGTGATACGAAAAATAGAAATGGCGCTGGAAGCTCCTTGCCGTCTTGTTCTAAAGATATGAGCACAAACAAGCTCGAAACTATGACCTCCGGTGATCCCTGGTAGCGTCTTTACTGACGTGATCTCAAAATAACTAGACGATATCTGGGAAATTTTTATTTCTAAGAGCTTTTGAATGAGGAGGAAACTCGACCATGGCCTGCTGTAGGAGTCGCGTTTTTCCCTTGCTTTGTCGTTCTTATCTAAGAAAAACAAAAATGGCCCACATGGGCGTGGAAATCACGTTAAAACTCGTTCACCTGACCTGAACTGTTATCAATTTACAGTTATAAGTTGTCAGGCTGATAACCATAAATTGGTGTAAGTCGACTAGTCTCTCATTTAAATCGGCTCCGAATAACTCGCCAAAAATGAGGATGGGGCCCGGGAAGAGCACCAAGGCGATTAAAATTATGTATATGGGCATATTTTTTCCTTTATATTCCCTGCTTAGCTTATCAATGGAATGGCCTGGGGTTGTGGGGTAAGTTTGAATTCAAATTGTGTATCAGGTTTAACATATATGCCTGTTCTATGGGTGTCTGTTCCTGTTGTGAATTATGCTGATAGTATTGTCACCATTGTGCTGCAAAATAAATAAATAAATATCTCTTTATTATATGGTAATCAGGACTTATGGACCAGAAAATGGTTAACATGAAAATGATTAACATATTTGGCTACAATTCATGAACGCTAGGTCGCTAAAACTCCTTATGAAGAACAAGAAGGGAGCATGAAAAAGTGCCGTTTGGCTAATGGGGTCTCAATCACAAAAAATGGTAGATAAATGCATGAGGTAATGAGTCGAAACCTGCCACTACACTAAAAATGACTAAAACTATCGACTTGCAAGTACTGAATCCTCATATTTATTTGAAATGTTTCGAAATTAGGAGCAGATATTCTGCCTGAATTTTATTCCACTGTTTTCTTGCTGCTGATGTGTCCAGAGCGAAATACACACATTCAGGTCTTGCTTGTTTTCGCATTTTTCCAGGGACAAAGGAAGAAAATGGGTTCAAAGCAGCTTTGGGGGTTTACACACACCGACTGTTGAGGCTATATAGTGTCGCCAACTCTCATGTTGCTGGGAGATGGGCACAAAGGGAACATTACATGAATCGAAAAAGAGCTATTGTTTTCTTTATTAGGCTCTTCGGTTTCCTACCTTGCCCTTGCTTGCCTGGTTATGTGCTCATAACGACCTTCCTCAAAGGTCACATTAGCCCTTGCCAAACGGGAAAGGCCTTCAGGTATTTCGAGCTAGAGGGGTACTGTTTGCCAGTTAGGGAAAAATTCCAAAGGCTGGGGACCATTGGTAGGGGCTGCCAACCAACAATGGTCATCAGCTTATATTCAAATATATCCTGATTTGCACAAATCAGTATTCAGATAGAGGGATGTCTTCAATTCCAATTAAATGCTAGAGACGCTGTATTGGAGTGGTCAGCGTAGCTGGATTCCACCCAGCCGACCCGGGTTCAAGGCCCGGCGGTTTCCCTGAACAAGGAGCAAGCTGGTTCCCGGGATATCTTTTCAACAGTAAAAAAGTTGGCGATTCCATATGACACTGGCAGTTGGTGCATCGATAATCCCAAAAATTATTTATTACGTATAATATCGTATAAAGTTAGTGATAAGGGGTGGCTTAGTGGATAGCACCCTTGTCTTCTAAGCCACCGGTCCCGGGTTCAAGTCCCGGCGGAGCCTCTGAATAAGTCGATCTGATCCCCAAAATCCCTTCCAACAGGGTGAGAGTTTGGGACGCCGTATGACCCTGGCAGTTGGTGCGTCGTTAAACCCCAACAATTCTTAAAGTTAGTGATAAATGCTTATGTGCCTCTTTCCGGGCGACCAAAACCAATGCAGATACATTAAGTTGAGATGGCAGCTAAGGATGCACGATAGTTAGGGGCCTCTGAGCCAGCTAGGCTTTCGAAAGATTGCACGAGCTTAAAACACCCTTTAGCCCAAGGGGCTCAATATTAGGCTGCGGGAGTTCTCAAAAATTTATCGAGGCTAAAGATTTAAGCTCAATGAAATCCCAAAACAATATACTGATAATAATCTCTCGGGCTAAACCAGAATCAGACCAGCTTAAAATTCGTTTCCAGTCCAGTTTTAGTCTTGTTGGTAATATACCCTCTCAGGTCAAGGGAGCAGCGTAGGCTTCAGGAGCGTACACAGACCCGAGTTTTGGGGGCAAACCCATGTCTGCCTGTCCCCCTGTGGGGGGAAGGGGTGGGAGCGAAGATTTTTTCTCTACATACCTATTGTAACACCTTTTTTCAGTGCTCGACAGATCTAGTATAAGCTACCTCTCCAAGTGCATGATCGCTCTCCGGGGGGAGGGGGAAGCGAATATTTTTTGTTCTACAGGCTTAGTGTACACACCTTTTTCAAAAATTTCTCCGGCGTTTGGGGGAAAGATAGTTTGGCCCCCTCCAGCGCTTTGGAGGGCCATGACCGGAATGCCCCCTGCGTCCGCCAAAGGTAGGCTTTGGTTACAAGGTCCCCCGGGTAATATTCTGGTTTCGCCCAACCAGAATATGTAAACAATATTTATCCTAAAATATTTTCATTTCAGCGACACATCGAACAATTTTAACATCAATAATAGCTGGAACCAATGTCGTGCTAAATTTCGAAGAGTAGTAGCTCTCGAGTTGGTGGATTTCATCAGAGAAACATTCACTATTCACTGCCCTTTTACCCTCGGTGGTCGCACGTGGCAACGAGACCCCTCAAACAGCACCCAGTTCTAATGGAGGACCCAAGGGGAGGGGGACAATACGTATTTTCTCCCCGAACGAAAAAACTCGGAGCAAAACCATAATGTTATCCCCCTCCCCCAAGCTGTCGACCTTTTCCCCGGCTCCTTTTAAGTTCATAAGCAAGGTGTTGGTGCTTTAACTGAAGAAATCATTTTCAAACAGAACCAGTCAACTTCAGTGTGAATATTGGAGCCTGGTCCTCTTGATATTTAAAATCGTATTTGGATGAATGATCCTTGGATATCGAAAGCAAGCATTTTGTGGCCACATATTTCACCCAGTGACGCCTGTTTGTTTTGCTTTTCGACTTATATTTGCTCCCCACTCCCCGCCTCCCCAACCTGCCGGCTAGTTAGATTGTGGCGAAAGCTTTCACTGCGCGACGTTTTTTTCTTGCGTTTCGATTTTTGTTTGTCCCACCAAAACTACGGCCTAGATCCATCACTGACCAATTTTACCGCTAATGATACTCTCAACAACGATCACTATCACCGCTAAAGCTGCTACATAGGCTTTTATACCTTTGTAATACTGCTACAAATTATCTAATATTTTCAGCATAAAATATGATCATATCCTTCCGACAAGTGAGGGTGCTGCCAAAAGGCCGCAAGAAACCTAGCGCTGATTCCCTGGCTCAACTCCCCCGGGTTCAACTCCTTGGGTTCATGTCCAGGCAGATTCTCTGAATAGGTATGATGATCAAATGCACCAAATCTCTCCTTACAGGGTGAGAGTTGGTAACGCCATATAACTTTGAGAGCTGGAGCGTCGTCTAACCCCAACAATTTTGGTTAGAGACTATCGCAAACGCTATGCCAAGCTTGCACCGTGTGATGTCAGTCTAGAGGCCAGTTCATGGAAACTCAATCCTCCCCAGTTAAAGCAATGGTTGCCGTTCGTTGAGGGGAGACGACTGGCGTGATTTTAGTCAAGCGAGGGCACAGTTTTATGCTCCCGAGAAATAGACTCTACAAAGGTTCTCAAGCTGGAAATTTAAAAATTCTCTGTGGACGGAATTAAGCTCATTTAGTTGGAAGCAATTGTCCCATAATAAATAATCGCCGCCACCGACGAAGCAGTGATAGAGCCAGTGAACCGTCACCCTTGACAAGAAAATTTCCGATCTAAAAACAAAACCTCGTCAGGTTCAGGCTTCTTGAGACCTTCGCAAAATGCTGCCCACACAATGCCCGATTTTCCTATTGTTTCTTAAATCGCGATGTTTAATGAAAATTGGGGGCCTGCCCCCACCATAGGGGGATCCAGGATCACCGATGGGGGTCACCTTGCCGGGGGTGGGACGTCATCCGTACAAATTGGGTGCCACTTTTGGCCGGTAAAAGCTTTCAGGTGGGTGCCAAATCCTATGGCGGGGTGCCGATTTTCGCATCCTGGGGGAGGGGTGGAAGTGACATTTCACGAAGTGCCATCGACCGTTTAGAGGAATGCTGTGATCATTTTAGGGACGCCGAGGGTCAATGAGGGGGACCTGCATTCCTTTACCCTTGGATCCACCTATGGCTCCAACTGTCCCCTCTTCTGACGAGTATCTGAAAATATTATTTTAATGAAACCTCCAAACAAAGTTGTATCACTGTATCAGCCGTTTTACCAGAATCCTGTCTAAATAAACATGCAGGTGAGGGGAGCCCGGCAGCCAATGACAGCTTACATGTTTCGCAACCCAAGCACAAGGACGGATATAGGAGGGAAAATTCGTGTGCTTCCCCGCAGCAAAATATATTCCGATGGTTTGCCCCATCTGTGCCCATCTTATTGGATATTGCTCCTCCCTCAAAAAAGCAACTCGTGGTTCTGCCACTGCATTGCGTGGTTTCTGCCACTGGCCGGGGCCCCAGGTCAGTGACGCCAGTTGTCCAGCACACAGCAACACAGTGGGAGCAATTACAATACGAGTGCCCCTCAGACACGACAAGATTTGTGAGAGGGATGAATGAGCTGGCATAATGCCAACCGCCCATTCATCTGTGAGGTCACGTGGTCCAGGTATGGGCGAGAGGGTCAGGGATTATCAGAGGCGGTGGCAAGTCAGCCGAAGACTACCCCGTCAGAAAGCAGCAAAATCAGTAATTGTGTAATATTTTCTCACCCAGATGTCAGATTAGTAAATAATGGTGACCACTGGAAAGCTCTTGAAAAAATACACATGATGCACCCGTTTCTAAACCTATAGGCACCATAGGATGCAAGATATCCATCCTAAACCGGTCGAGCCTAGTTATGGCAATTTCAATTGCGGGGGACTGTACGTACAATGTTTGTTGCATTGAAATAAACTGCTTCTCTATACTTGCATTGACAAATTGTGTCACATTTCAACGATAAATTAGGTATATAATGTAAATTCCGCATTACCAGAGATGAAATAAACTTCTGAGTTGTGTTAACTGCTGGTTTGTGATCGTGCCATGGCTCGTCATGGGATTGTCGTTTTCTCAACGACCCACAGATAACCAACAGAAGAGAGCATGAATAAAGCATATGATATTAAACGAATAAAGATATTGCAACCATAACACCCATGCACGACCCATGTGCCAAAAGATGACTTTTCTTAATTGTGTTCGCACTGAATTCAAATATTATTCACCTACCGTTTAACATCCCAAAGAAAAAGAAAATCGAAAGCACACAGGCATGATAATTTATCAATTGAAAATAAATTCGTCACATATTTTCTTTAAGCAACACCAAAACATCCCAATATACTTTGGTGATGAAGAAATTCCGATAACATACTCATTTAAACACACCCAGTGATATTGTCACATTTCCAACGATGTGACATTTCATAAACGTATAAATAATGACAAAAAATGAGCTGCCCACTCAGAAAATTACATCCGGTAACCATATTTCTCCCTTTGCCTATTGCACATAGAAATATGACCTATTTGAGATCATACTTAAAGTGCTAAAGGGTACGACATTAAAGAGAGGAACACATAAGGACAACAAGGTCTCAGACTAGAGCAATTATAGCAAAATAATCGCCTGACCAGCCACGGGAAAACATTCCAGGACAGAAGATATAACAGAAAAGAAAGCAGAAACCGGTCTGCCGGTATTACTTGGTAGTAGACAAACGTGCTAACAAATGACATCATTCGTACAGAATTAGTTTATTTTTTCCTGGCTGACTTTACCGAGGTCGCAAGGTCTTTTTAGCTAAATACGCCTGGTATCTCTTTATTATTTATTTCAAACCCAGAGACAAACTCTGAGGTGCCCCCGAGACTAACTCTGGGGCTCTCCCAGAGATCAACCTTGGGAGCTCTCAAGACCATACTCTTGGGCCCCCAACACCAACTCTGAAGCCCCCGAGACAAACTCTTAAGGCCTTCCGACTCTTGTGGGCCTTCTGAGACCAACTCTGGAGGGCCTTCCGAAACCAGGTTCTGGGGCCCGAGACCAAATTTTGCGCGAATCCCGAGACCAGCTCTTGGGACCCCATGAGCCCAACTCTTGGGACCCCCAAAAACATCTTCTGGGGCCCCTACACCGACTCAAGGGTCCTTCTGAAACTAACTTCTTGAGGTCTGAGACTACAACTTTGGGCTCCTGAGACTAACTCTTGTGGGCCTCCCGAAACCAATTTAGACGGGCTTGAGACAAACTCCTGAGAGCCACCATTACCATCGCTGACGCCTTTTAAGATCAGCTCTGAGGATCCTCATTACCAGCCCTGGGGTTCCAAGACCAACTCTTGCCCCCCCCCCTCCAGAAAAACCATGAGGCTCCCGAGACAAACACTTGGGGCCCGCCAAAACAGCTCAGAACCCCAAACCGCCTCTAAAGGCCTTCTGAGGCCAGTTTTTGGGGACCGATACCAAAACCTTGGGCACTGAGACCGACACTTGTGGGCCTCCCGCTACCGACTCTGGTGCCTCCAAGACAAACCATTACGGGCCCTTCGAGACCAACTTTTGCTGCGGCCGAAACGAGCTCCTGAACCCCCAGAAAAACTCGGGGGCCCCCGAAACCGACTAGAGATCTACTCTGGGGGCCCAAGACTACCTCTCGGGTTGCCCTTTGAGATAAATTATGGGACCTCGAGACTAACTCATGGCGCCCCCATCCCCCCCACCGAGAACAGCTCTGGGGGCCCCAAGACTGACTCTGGGGTCCCCCATGCTAACTCTTGAGGGCCCTTCGAGCCCAGCTCTGTGGGCCCCAAGAAAAACTCTTGGGACACCGAGCCAAACTAGACTGAATCTGGGGCTCCCTGAGACTAACCCTGTGGGGGGGGCTATGAGAGCAGCTCTGGGGGTCTCTAAAGCGTGTCCTCTAAATCCTATGCCTACCCATCCAAAATGCTAGTTAACGTGTTCCTAATGTCCTATGTGTGCTCCCAATAAATATGTGTGTTACTAAATGTGCGATGTGTGCCCCAAACCCCGCGTGCCCCTAATGTCGATCAAAGTGTGCACCCCTACTGCTTTGTGTTACAGCAACATATCTTTTTAGCCTTTGTGCGTAAAGTCTTTACTTTTAATTTTGATGAATACATACATACATCCATATATATATATATATATATATATATATATATATATATATATATATATTAGTGTATTTGGGAAGTAGTTTTTCTTTAATGCATGTATTATTAAAAATCACAGCTTCCTTGGCATTAATTAGTTTCTTGTGCGTCGCTTCGAGTTGGCGGATAAGGCTTCGTTCGTTGTCGTTATATTTATATATATATATATATATAAGCATATTCCATATGCATATAATATATTATATATATATAAGCATAATTCCATATATATATAGCATATAAGCATATTATATATATATATATAAGCATATATATAAGCATATATATATATTTATATATATATATATATATATATAAGCATATTCCATTGAAGATTGTTCCGTTCTTTGCTTTCACCAGTTTCTTTTGAAGTCTTAGTATTTTGTTGATCGTTAATTTAATATTGGACGGAATTGAGTTGATGAGCTCACCAAATTTCATAAAGTCACAATAAATCGACGTTTCGAATCTATTAGTTGATTCATTATTCAAGATAACATGTACAAAAACTGTCGCCGGTCGATTGAGTTCCAAGATAAATACATCGCATTTGGAAAACATTGAGCACATTGCGAGGCGTGTGACTGGCCGAATTAACACTTACAGTACAAAGATTCATTTTGCTATTGTTACGTTAAACACTATCATTATTACATATACCAGTTAGTAATCATTTTGCACACACCATTCAATACAGTTCCCTAACTAAATGAAACAGATACAAGTTTAGGAGTCAATTTGACATCATCAACAATACAACCTGCCTA
Source organism: Lepas anatifera (assembly GCA_034440635.1). Taxonomy (NCBI): domain Eukaryota; kingdom Metazoa; phylum Arthropoda; class Thecostraca; family Lepadidae; genus Lepas; species Lepas anatifera. Next base: position 258,558 of record JAOTON010001720.1, on the reverse strand, counting down.
ATTTCCCCATAGTACCATGGATGTGTGTGTGTAAATCTGTGCATTGATGGATGGTTTATGTCTGTGGATGTAAAGTGCTTCTTTAATGAAGAGTCTGTATGGATCGTTGTGAGTGTCAATGATGAATGTGTTTTCTGCTAGCATTTTCTGTGTGACTTGTGTGTTGTGTGTTGGTCATGTGATCCTTGGGTCCCCCTTTTTGGCGTGTATGGTGAGGTGTCGTGAAAGGGTGGTGGTGGTGGCACCAATGTAGCAAGTATTACGAGACCTGCAATCCTCGTGTGGGCATACGAATTGGTATACTACATTGATGCGGTTCAGTGTCTTTGTTTTGATCGGACTGTTTCGCATAATGAAGTGTTTGGATTTGCTGTTTTGGTAGTATATGTGGACTTTCACTTCCTTGTCGTCCTTAGGCTTAACGTTCTTTTGTATGATGTCCTTTAACCCGCGCCCACCGGGGGTCCGGCGCCACCTTCGCCCCACCGGGGGCCATCGATGGCCCCCTCTAACTCCGAAAATATGGGCGTTAGCGCAAATCTGCAAAGTGCAATAGAAAGCTCGCGTGAATTCAGTAAGAAATTAATTCGCATGTTTTAGTGCTCAGGTCAATGGTTTGACCTCCAGAGGTCACATTAGGTCAAGATCGGCTATTTTCACTCAAATATGCAATGATTAAGCAAACTGGGCATAACTCTTATGTCATTAGAGCTATTAAGGCCTGGTAAAGTACATTTGATAGCAAATTGCCAGTACCTTTTCCACTATGTGGAACGTAAAGACCTCCCGCCAGTGGTTTGACCACCAGAGGTCACCTCGTGACCTAATATGACCTGAGGTCACGAAAGGTCAAAAAGTGACCTTGCCGTATATCAAATGAAAGCCAGTGACAAGACAAACACGATGGTGTTTGTTTTACCGCTCTAGCTCAATTAGGTCAAAAGATATTGTCAAAATACTGTTTTTGACCTCTGGTGACCTTGGATGACCTTGGAAAAGTCAAAGGGCAAATATGACCCCTGGGATCCGTGAAAGGGTGTCCAAAAACGTTGTTCTGAGCAGTCAGAGTATTTGCAATCATTTTTGTGGCTTTTATATCATGAAATAGCTTTTCCCCATGCTTTTCCAATGGGAGAGGTCGCCTCGTGACCTGACCTCAGGGCACGAAATCGAAAAATCCCGGATATACACCTTGTAGACCCTGGAGGGGTCATAAAGTGTAGGAAGTTTCAAATCGATCGACTTTGAAATGTAACTCTTACAGAGCTCTAAAGGTGAAGTGAGGTGACCTTGGTTGACCTCGTCTGGTGACCTGACCTTGGGTGACCCGGGGTAAAAATTTCAGGGATGATGGGAAAATGATGCAGTGAGAGGTAGAGCCCTCAACCGCGGTGCTTTTTCTCGTCGTTTTTCTGCTATCCCGGAAAAACCTTAGGGGGGCTATCGATGGCCCCTTCCGGTGGGGCGAGGGTTAAGATCTTTTCATCAGTTTTATGCTCTGTGTTCATGAAGTTTTGATAGAACAAATCATGATTTGTTTTTTGTTCGGATGTTTTTCTCCCTTATCCATACCAAGTTGTTTGCGAATTTCTTTATCAATCTCAGTGTTGGTATAACCATTGTTGACCAGCAGCTGTTTAAGTCTACAAAATTCCTGGTGTAGCAGCTCATAAGTGGAGCTGGTTTTTATAGCCCGTCGGATGAAGGCTTTCAAAGCGTTTTTCTTGTATCTAGCTGGGCACTCACTTTTAGCGTTAAGTGTATGGCCGATGTTAGTTGGTTTTCTATGCACACTTGTAACATATGAGTTGGGGGTAGCCTCGATGAATATGTAATAATAATAATTATTGGGGCTTATCGACGCACCAACTGCCAGGGTCATATGGCGTCGCAACTCTTTCCCTGTTGGAAGGGTTTCCGGGGCCAGCTTGCTCCTTGTTCAGGAGCCGCCGGGCCTGAACCCGGGTCGGCGAATGGAAGCCAGCTACGCACCACCCACTACCGCGCCCCCGATGAATATGTCTAAAAAAGGCAGGCAGTTGTGGCTGTTTTTTTCGTAGGTAAACTCAAGTACCGAGTTTTGTTCTAGTGCCTTAATAATAGTTTCGAGGTGTTGTTGGTTTCGTACTTATAAGCATATGTCATCAACATATCGGTAGAGCATTGACGGGCATATCTCAGGATCTGAGAACACAACGTTTTCCAGGTGGGCCATGTAAAAGTTTGCAAGGAGTGGTCCGAGCGGTGAGCCCATGGCCACCCCATCTTTTTGTTGGTACAGGGATCCATTTGGACCTCGGAAAGGCCAGTCTGTGGTACAAGCGAGAAGCAGTTTTTCCAGAATTGAGGGCGAGAGTGCCAGTGGTTTGAGTCCGTTGCTTTGTCTATTGTAAACTTCATGTTTTATTATATCTATGGTTTCTCTTACTGGTACGTTCATAAATAGGTTCTCGACATCAATCGAGACAAGTTCGCCCTGCGGTTTTTTCTTATCAGGTCTAAAAACTCTGCATATATATATATATATATATATATATATATATATATATATATATATATATATATATATATATATATATATATATATATATATATATATATATATATATATATCCATATACAGAGAAAACAAGAGGGGAGGAGCCAGCAAAGAACCGCCTGATAGACGAGATGTAGTTGTTACAGTCGGATCTTTGACCTTTGACAACACTCCGGTCGCTTCGCACGCCCAGATGTGTGCACGTGTCGATACAGGCCAGGTCATTTTAGTCGGTGCACCCTCAAACCCCACACATGGCAATGAAGAAACAATTTATCGCAGAATTCTGCAGAAGCGGGCACTTGAGATTATGACTGATTAGCTCGCTCATTAGCTATTCTGAGATGGCGCTGGCTGATCCGCATGGCTAGCGCCAGCCTGGTATCCCTCTGGCCTGGACTTCGAAGCTTAGCTGGGATAAGCATGTAGGTAGTGCTAGGCTAATAGTACATGAGCGATAAGGAATTAAGCCGTGCTATTCAGGATGTGAAGTTTGCAACTAAGTACATAAGATTTGCTATAAGTGGTAGGAAAGCGACAAACAACTAGTTCAAGGATGTGTTTTTTTTACAAACGTCAGGCATCTCTTCAAAATGACACGTGCTGCTCTCACCGAATGGTAATACGGTGTCATAACCAAAACGCACGCAGTCGCACCGCGTTGCAGGTCTTCGATCTGCCGCAGCTTCCTGCGATTCTGGCTAGGACACCCAGACGTAGGTGCTGCTGCAACGCGTCGCAGGACGTTGTAACGCATAGCAGAACAAGTTGTCCAACTGTCCAACTTCTGAAGCCGACGGTCTGTATCAAAAGGCCATATCCGTGTCCTTGGCTTTTCTAGTCTGTAAAATGTAAATTATGTTTTGAATAATACTGTAAATTGATATTATATAGATAAAATATATTCGGTCTGAAAAATCAATGGGAATTGGACAGGATTACCTATTTTTCCTAAACCGTCCTTTCAATATCTTTAGCCGCCGCCAGCTGATTTTCGATTGTTGATTAAGAACAGTTCGTCGCAACTTGAGCTGTCGGCCGCTGGTATTTGGATACCAGTTTGTGAGCGTTTTTTGGCCCCTTCGCTCTTAAATGTTACCTCCAGATTCACACTGTATTTCGGAAGACCGTCCCTGGGTTCAGAGGAATAGCCTTTCCAAAGCACTGCGTATCTGAATTTTCAGGGTTGCATCAACGGCGCGGCTCCCATGGCGAACTTCGAAATGCCGTCTGACCAGAACTGTGCCGGGGCACGGCACAATCCTGGTCATCCCCGAGACGGCGTTCGTTCCGGCCGCGCCGCTGATGCAACCTGCCGCTTGGCTGATCGTAGGAAGGCCACTTTGGAAAAAAGAAAGATTGCCAGGCAATGTCGGCCATGTCCCTGACGCATTCGGTTAGGACACCGCTTAAGACCGATTTTTTCACACGAGGCAGAAATAGGTCCGCTGGGATAGATATAACAAGGAATGAGGAAACAAGTCTAAATAAGATGGGCCCAGAATTGTTTGCGGCCCCCTTGTGCTTATCTGGAGCTTCGTGAGTTTGTCGAGGCACCCAGCTGGTCTGGCCTTCTTAGTTTGTATGGGCCTCCTGAGCTGAGTGTGTTGGCCTGGACCTTCTGAATTGACACTGGACCTCTTGAGAGAGTTTCGCAAAAGGCCTCTGGGCTGTTCTCGGTCCTTGAGAGGATATTGCACAGAAGCTTATTGGAGTGATGTTGGGGCTCAAGCTGGTTTGGGGCTCCTGAGCTAAAAAGAGCCCCTGAGGTAGAATGTCAAAGGAAGTCCTGAGCTAGCCCAGCGCCCCTGAAAGGAATTATGTAACAGGTTCCTGACTTGTTCCTAGGGCCCCTAACTGGATTGGTGTATATTGAAGGGGCATTGAGCCTGTTTAACTAGTATAGATACAATTAGTTTGTTTGAGCACATTGTGCTAATCTGGGACTTTTTAGATCCCTTAGCTCGTCTGGGACCCCGGGTTGGTGCTGGACCCATTTAGCTGGCCTGGGGCCCACTGAAATAATATTTTGCAGAAGTTTTCTTACTTGATCTCGGGATCCCTGAGCCAGTGAAGGGCCCCGCCCCTGATATACCGAATTGGGCGTCTGTACCCACAGTCGTGTATCGGAGAGAAATTGTGGTTGTGTAATTGGTGTTTGCAGGAGGCCCGCTCTTTGTTATTCGCTATGGTTTCAGTACTCAGAACAACGTGATGGGACCCTGCGTGAAAAGTGGTGGGCGGAAAGGGGGGCAAAATATACTCCGTCTTCTCCCACTCTCAAAAGTGGGGGACGCATCTCCCCGTCCTCACAGCGGCGGGACCCATGATTCTATACACGAAAAAGTATAAAAAGTGGTGTAAAGAAGGCTATTGCATTTTTCACATATTGAAGGAACAAATTTTCGTGGCATAGTTTCTTTTTTATACAAATTCATTTGATGTATGGTGCATTTTTTGTCATGGAATTTTAGGAGGTAAAACCATGGAGTGAAAGAGAAAGGGGGAGAAAGAGCTTAGACAATGAGCCAATTTTACGGAAACAGCATACTGGACCTGAGCTATCGCCATGCTGTAGCATGCCTCAGAATGTTTTTATTTATTTATATCATCAACATTTTTTATTTCAATAACCGTTTCGGGCTATAATGATGCACCAACTGAGTTCTTGAGGGGTCATTAGACTTCTCAGAAGGGGAATACGCTAGACCTGAGCATCGAAATGTATTTTGATTTCACAGGCTAATATTATCTGCTATTAGCAAATTTGTATTGAGTACTATATTAAAAAGCGCACGGTACGTTATTCCTAATCGTTATCCCTTCAAAGACCAAGTCAATGGCAGAGGTTTAGACCTGGAATCTTGTTTTGAGTTTCCAGGAAAAATCTGATTAAATGCTCGAAGTGTGTTGAAATGTGCATTAGGCCATGTCGTGATCACCACTTTTTCACAGGATCTTTGATTTCCGGGTGTTTTCTAATGTATTAATGGTTGCTGATCACGATTTTCTGGTCGAAAATGTCGAATTCGAAAAATATTTGCCCGCGCAAGCCGTTTGAAATTCTTCCGGTTTGGCAAAATTTCGATGTTTTCATATCTCACGGACAATAAAATGCAACTAATGTATGGAAAGGGCCACAGAAGTTTTAAACCATTGAATCTGAACAATTTGAAACCTTTTTCGACTCCTTAAAATATATACTTGCCCGATAAAGTACCTTGGAAAGACAGGGGATGTTTGAGCTTAAAAAGATGATAATAGATGGCGCGCATGACGCAGCCGTCAACCACTGTCCCGCTACGTCGCTTATGTCAAGAAGCTATTAGCCAAAGGAGCTGGATATATGATTTGAAACTATTTTGAATTCGATGAATGAACATTTACCTTCACAAGATGATCTAGATTTTTCTCGCTTGCAGTTTTAAATATTATTGGTAATGGTTGCTTTCAAAGCAGGTCCAATTAAGATCAGCCAGCCATATATAGATTAGGTATTTAAGCATGTAGTCACTGCGGATCAATTTTACGTATTAAAATGTATGCAAGAGCCAGTCGATTATATTTAGATTAGTCTTGCTATCACTAGCAAGGAGAATGCCGCATTTCGGGAAAAATGAAGCTGCACCACACCTAGCGCCACCGTCAAGCCATGTATGCTGCCGCTTAACCAGCTCTCGACTGGGGCTGACGTTGTCGTTCACATTATGATGCTGCGGCTTGAAGAGATAGAGGCCTGGGAAGAGGACGAATTTCACATTTCAATAGCTTGAAAATTCGAACCGACCGCTGATGAAGTTACCGATACTTACGGAAGAGCATCTGTGGCAGCAAGAAACAAGTGCAAAGTTCACTGTGAAATAAGGAAGCATTTAAACCTGAAGGAAGCGATCAGAAGGCGCCTACAAAACATGAAGATATTGTAAGCATGGACAAAGCATGACAACATTGTTTGACATATAAAGCAGAGGTTTTACCATCAAAGGCATCGGCAAACAGAACATTTCTGGAAGACCAGCGAGAAGCGCAGAGGTTGTATCTTGGTGGCTTGGATGCAGTCGTGACGGACCATTGGAGACGGTAGCAGGTGCGGCAAGCCACCACTACTGTCGTTGTGGCTACCAGGAGTTCTCCAGATGTTGCGTTCTGACGGAGCTGAAGCTGCGTCAGAACGCAACGGCACCATTGACAGCGACCGATGGTGGTATATGCAGCAGCGAGCTTCCTATTTGTAGCATCACACCAGCTGCTGACAGACGCCGCACGCGAACAGGTTCTGGCAGGCATAAGTCGATCTCGGAAGGAAAACATATTTTTTAATGTTACACGGAAGTGGTTTGTAGGCTTGTCCGGGTGATTGTCATATTATTGTGCTCGAATGCGGACGAGCCGGCCTCCCGATCAGGCCTTATTGGCGGCAGCAGCAGTGGCTTGCCGCAGCTGCTGCCGTCTCCAATGGTCCGTCACGACTGCATCCAAGCCACCAAGATACAACCTCTGCGCTTCTCGCTGGTCTTCCAGAAATGTTCTGTTTGCCGATGCTTTTGATGGTAAAACTCTGCTTTATATATCAAACAATGTTGTCATGCTTTGTCCATACTTACAATATATTCATGTATTGTAGGCACCTTCTGATCTCTTCCTTCAGGTTACACTGCTTCCTTATTTCACAGCGAACTTTGTACTTGTTTCTTGCTGCCACAGATGCTCTTCTGTAAGTCTCGGTGACTTCATCAGCGGTCGGTTCGAATTTTCAAGCTATTGAAACGTGAAATTCGTCCACTTCCCTGGCCTCCATCTCTTCAAGGTGCAGCATCATAATGTGAACGACAACGTCAGCCCCAGTCGAGAGCTGGTTAAGCGGCAGCATACATGGCTTGACGGCGGCGCTAGGTGTGGTGTAGCTTCATTTTTCCCGAAATGCGGTATTCTCCTTGCTAGTTATAGCAAGACTAATCTAAATATAATCGACTGGCTCTTGCACACATTTTAATACTTGAAATTGATCCGCAGTGACTACATGCTTAGATACCTAATCTATACATGGCTGGCTGATCTGGACCTGCTTTGAAAGCAACCATTACCAATAATATTTAAAACTGCAAGCGAGAGAAATCTAGTTCATCTTGTGAAGGTAAATGTTCATTCATCGAATCCATAATAGGCTCAAATATTATATCCAGCTCCTTTGGATAATAGCTTATTGTCATAAGCGACGTAGCGGGACACTGATTGACGGCTGCGTCATGCGCGCCATCTATTATCATCTTTTTAAGCTCAAACATCCCTGTCTTTCCAAGGTACTTTTTCGGGTAAATATGCATTTCAAGGAGTCGAAAAAGGTTTCAAATTGTTCAGATTTAATTGTTTAAAAGCTCTGTGGCCCTTTCCATACATTAGTTGCATTTTATTGTCCGTGAGATATGAAAACATCGAAATTTTGCCAAACCGGAAGAATTTCAAACGGCTTGCGCGGGCAAATATTTTTCGAAATCGACATTTTCGACCAGAAAATCGTGATCAGCAACCATTAATACATTAGAAAACACCCGGAAATCAAAGATCCTGTGAAAAAGTGGTGATCACGACATGGCCTAATGTGCATGTCGGTTTTACCTCTCGAGGGAGTCATGATCTCGCTCGTCTAAAAATCCTGCCATCATACGGTTTCATACGGTATTTATAGGCATTGCCCCAATTTTAGTGTCTTCATTTTCTTATGAAAACGTACACTCCTGCGGCCCCGACCGGACTGGGGACGCGCCTGGTTTGAAAAGAGATCTCCACCCCTGCTGACGTGCCCTTAAGCACCAATCATCATCATCAGACAGTAATTTTACAGAACAGCGACAACATTTTTTGTCTCAGGCTGCGGATAAAATTGGAAATTGTTTCTAATTTCCTCGTCTAAAAATGACAATTAACTTACATGTAATTCGATTTCAGTATAACTTGCCACTTCACATGTTAGCACGCAACTGAAAAGTCTCGCTTCGTTTCCAGATGGGGCAGCTCCCTTCAGGACTCTGACCTAGCCAGGGTGACAGCACGTCGTCGGTGGTGTCCAATCTTGTTAGAGGGTACTATAATCACCCTTTTGAACCCATCTTTCTACACCCTGGAAATAGTATGGAGATATAGCAAAAGTGCAGGCCTTTCGGAGCATTTTATGGCGCTCTTCCGTGAGCTTCGCATTGAGAGGAGGCTCCTTCATCCCGGTTGATCATCTTGTCGCAGTCAGTTGCTGTCCGCTCAGAGGCCCCAAATCAGTTTACGCCTCGTAGGAAAACTTAAATGACGCAACACAAGCTCAGAGTGTACCAATCGGTCCAGAGAGTCTCTGAGCTGATCTGGGGCCCCAGATCAGCTCAGGGACGCCCACATAAGCCTAACCTACATAAGCCATATCAGCTCAAGAGGTTCCTCAGACAATCTGTCCGGTTTGGTTATTTCACGTTTCACATTACTATTTACTTATTTAGAATAATCGCCAACATATAAAATCCACTCACAGGCGAAGTCAGAACATTAAAAAGGCTATCTACATCACAAGAATTGAGACACTGTTCACCCAAAAAAAGTGGAAACCTTAAGAGATGAAATATATAAAAATAGAAAAATACAAAGACATAATAGCTAAAAGGTACAGTTATTACCAAACATTTACATATCTCACTACACATGTCTTGAAAGTATCAAAATCATCACAAAAGAAGTCGACCCCGGAAGTTGCCAGAAATACATTCATTATTTCTCGACACCCTACAGAGAAGCCCCCCGCGGGGCCCCACTGTCAGCGGGGCCCCGCTGACAGCGCTAATTTACAGTTAAACCAGTGGCGGGTCTGGAGGGAAGGGATTCTCCCCCGAAACGTAAAAGCTTGGGGCAAAACTATGTTTTACCACCTTCCCCCCTAAAGCTGTCGACCTCCCTCATGCTCAGAGGTCTAAATAATGGCTCGACTGTCTCCTGCACAGACAAATAAATGTCGAGTGTCTCCTCATTGAGTGTCAACTCCTCACCCCTCCCCCCCGCCTCCTTGACTGGAATAGAAGTAAAGTGGCGACTCTATTTTTTGACAAGGTAAATTTATCAGAATCTTCACAAAGAATCATAAACAGTCATCTGACTGCGGGAAACTGCTATATTGTATAGCAAACCTCTGCATAAGCGGGTGAGAACGTATGCAGCGACTGGGTCTTGAACACCCAAACTAATTTTCAGACCGCTGCGCTTCCCACTGCGGTATGCTCTCGGTTCGCCACTATCTTGAGATATGCTGATAAGCTCTAGGAATCGGGTAGGTACTGCTAGTATTTCTAGAGGTGTCTGCACATAACAAGTTTTAACTCTAGGTATCTTACTTCAATTTGAGATGGTTTGTTGGGTGTTTAATTTAATATCCCTTCTCGGAATGAGACAATAACCGGCTGAGCTATCTGTGGCTTTACCTAAGGGAAAAAGTCACTAGCGTCTCTTTTAAGTGATTTCTGCGGGTTAGTTCTGTCTCTGACACTCGTACCCGCGTACCAACTTTTCTAGACCTCTGCTTATACTGCGACTCATTTTTAGTTTAAAAGCAAGGTTTCTGGTGCTTCAACTGTCAACTTCAAACGAGCTACTTCAGTGTAAACATCGGGCCTTGAGAGAAAAAAACAAGCCTCTTGCGGCAATATCTTTCACGCCGTGACGTTTTTATTGTTTTTGGGTCTACCCTCAAAACCTATCGTCTATGTTAAATTATGGCGAGACAAAATTTTTCACCGTGTAACGTTTTTTTCTTTGCTTTTTCGTATTTGGCTTGCATCCCTGACCTACCGGCTAGATCCGCCACTAAGTTAAACTGTGGCTATCCAGGGGTCCCACCACAAAAAAGTGATGGGGGAGGGAGGGGAGACAGTACCCCCTGTTCCTACACCTATGTTGGGCCATTTCCCTGTCTTGATGAACATTTACCATGCATAGATGTACGGGTCCCCGGCTGCTCCTTTGGATATCATGATATATTCATAACCACTACTGGAATTTTCTGACCACGTCTGAGGTTGACAATATGGTAGAGGTGGATAAACAAAGTAACATATTCAAGTGACTAGATTTCGACTGTATCTGGGGGCGTTTTTCGTTTAGGTACTGTGAGTAATATGGACACTTTCCCCTATTATAGTAGAACTGGTACCAAACGCACCCTCGCATTTTTGGTATGGAACCTTGAAATACCTGTTCTTTCACCGCTGATAAAAATTTACCGGAAAATCCACTCATTGGGGGGTGGGCGGGGGGGGGGGGGGGGGACGAATTGACATGTTTGCCCCAATGGTTACGGGTGGGGGCCACCGCCCCCTGCCCCCCGCTTCCGCTCCCACTGTTTGGACGAGAAAACCTATCAAGTGGGCATCAAGTCCTATCGTGGAGGCACCAATACTTGCATGCTCGAGAGAGGTGTGGGATGCGACATTTTTTTGGGGGGGGCGCTATTTACCTTTCAGAAGGTATCGAGGGACGATCGAGGGGAATCCCTTTGCCCCCCCTCCATCAGCATATGCCTCACGGGCCAGACAAAAAATCCTAAACTGCTTTCTGCCGCTTGCTTGGATTTTCATCTGCAAGGATTCCCACTAGCACATTTCCTCTTGGTCCAAAAAAAGCGTTCCGCGCCCGTGACAGCTGCGCAAACAAGAGGAGGTTTTTGGCGCCATCTGATGTCCAGGGTTAAAGCCAGTATCAGAACCAGCTGTGTGCGTACTGGTTCAGAATAAAGTATACCACTCGCCTCAGAATAGAGTATGTACACTGTAACTAGCACTATAGCAACTGTTGGGCGGGAAATGAGGATTGTCCTTTACCCATGAACTTTGACATTGACCTTTACATTGGGTTACCTACTTTACCTATGGCGTCTTAGCATAAAATACGTCAGACTGGGCAGTGCTATTTGACCGGAAAGCACTAGGGCCAGTGACCTTGAAAGTGCCGGTATGACCTCGATATGTGACCTTGATCTTCATGTGAGGTGATCTTGACATATCATCCCGTGCATATGGTGCTATGACGTCACCACTCGGTGTTTAATGCAAGCCGACTGTTCCAACCACGTGAGTGTGGCGATCTCAAAATATAGGTCTGACTTTGAAAGCGTACAAGTAAAAAAACATTTGATCGGTTTTCAAAATTGTTTCACCGATCGGCGCGCGGTTCAATCCTCTCAAATGAGGCCGAGTATTATTTCCCGCCTAGGAGCAGTCTCTGGCCACCTTTGAAAAATAGGTGGGGGCCTCCGAGGCCCCTCCCCAGTGCACCGTCCCGTTTTGAAACTGCTAGACAGATTCGGTTCCAGCCAGGAGTCCCGTTACAGCTTGAAACCGTGTCACAGAAATCGCTATCAAATCATGTTTTTGTCTCACCAAAGGGTAATTTGAACGAGGACGCACCTGAGAATCGGCTATCGGCGTCCTCAGTAGCGGATTCAGTGTTAGATTGTTTTAGTATGTATACAGATATTATACATACATCCATATATGAATGGGGCAGATTGCTGTAGCGGCCTACCAAGGGCCAGCTCAACCCTCCTGTTGACACCGCTGTTGTGACGTGTGTTAACCACGACACCGTCACTTCCAAGAACAACAGACTCGGCTTCCTTCTCATGCATGACAGCAGTATAGCAGGACTGTTGGAAGGAGCGGTAAGGTAATCTACACGACTCCTTCACTCACTTCAGTACGTAACAGAGATTTCTAGCAAGTTGTCCTAAAAATGTGTTCACTCAGCATTATAAAAACTCGTAAAATTGCCATCAAACAAGCCACAAGTAAAATACTTAGGGTCTTTGTGGTACACATGACCTCGAATGTTCAACCAAGTGCTGAAGAGATATCTTACTATTCAGCGGCGGTGTCCACCCTGAGCTGATGAGTTGCGCTATTCTTTTATCTTTCTGACATTTTACTGTTTGTGCTATTTTTGTATGCCTGTGACATGTGTAATTGGCGAGACCTACCTATTGTTTTCTCTGACTGATGCAAGATCAATAATAGCCGTGTAATGTGGAGCGATCTTGACCTGTGAAATAAATAAATAAATAGCATACCATACACCTAAACCCTGCATGCTTAAAACCAATAGGAAACTTCACCGGATACTTCAACGCATGAGATGGCACATGATGAATTCAGCTCTTGTTATCTTGACAGCTCAATACCATTTCTTTTGTTCTTCTTTTTAGACTCTACGCATGCTAGTGGAGCTGAAATCGCCTCTTATGAAAATATTTAAAGAAATTCACCATCCGACGCTCAGGTAAAACGTTTCTCAGGGTCAGCATGTATGTGTATTAATCCGCCCCGGAGTGCTTGCTGGCTGCGACTATTTCAGCGATTGGAGGATAATGACACCGGATCAAATATAAGTACATCTAAGTGCTCGAGCTTCCACATATTTTCGCTAATCTTACACTGATTTTTTCGCTGAAGGAGTGAAATTACAAACATACACCAATAGTTCATCAATGAATAAGCACAAAAATGCCGTAAAGTTACACTTCATTTAAATGTTATGGCTTTCAAAGCAAGATGGGAGACTTAGAGGTAAACTTTACTCTATCCACCGAGGAGTTTATAAATATTTGGCATCTTGTTCTCTGAAAACTGATCCTCGGCTACTGCTCAGGCTGGATTTACACGGGTCACTCAGTCAAAAATAAGTAAATATCCCGACTCTGAGATGACGTACTCAAAGAACTCAGGCGTTAGCCTGTTGCCATGGGGAACAGACCTCGCCTGCTCTAACGGACTCCTTTCATATTTCTGAAAGTGGCAGCACCTAACACGCACACTGGAGGGAGCCCACCTATTTTTCAAAGGTGGCCAGAGAACTGCTCGTAGGCAGGAAATTATACTCGGCCACATTTGAGAAGACTCAACGGCGTGCCCATTCGGGAAATGATTTTGAAAATTGGTCAAACATTTTTCTTATAACCTTCAAAGTCAGACCGATGTTTTGAAATCGTCACAATCGCCCGGTTGGAACAATTTGGTTGCATTGAACACCGAATGATGAGGTCATAATGTCATATGAACAGGATGATACGTCAACGGTCACCTCACAAGAAGATCAAGGTCAGGGTCACAGTTCAAGGTCATACTAGTACTTTCAAGGTCATTGGCCACAGTGCTTTCCGGTCGAATAGCGTTATCCAGTCTGACGTATTTTATGCTAAGAGACCATACTTCCGGCAACTCAATGTACAGGTCAAGGTCAATCCTCGTTTCCCGCCCAACAGTTACTATAGTACTAGTTATAGTGTAAATTATAGGGAGTATTCCAGATTGTGATGTCATAGGTCAATGCTCTTGAATGACTCTGACCTCAATATTTTATGAAAAATTATTCGCAGCCTTCCCTACGTGACCATATTTGACTTTTACAACCTCGTTTGACCTTGAAGGTTCTGATCGAAGTCAATGAAAATTAACTATGATGTAGATCACCACGGATAACACCCACCTCCCAACCGCCGTTTTTCTGAGCCCCTTAGCTTCCGAGATCTCTGGGGGGGAGGGAGGCTTACCAAGCCCCTCCCTTCCAGCGCCCTTAGTGCCAGACCCCTTTTCAGTACGGTTGTTAATTTCAATCAGCACACTCTCATAATGCTGGGGACTGAACGACCCACGGAAAGTTGGGGTCATTTGGCGTCGTCGTCGACTATCTCCCTGTCGGAGGGGATTCTGTCGGGTACAATTGATCCTGGCTGCGGGAACTCGGCGGAACTTGAACCTGAGCCGCCCGCGCGAAGAGCTGGCGTGGTAGCCACTACACCACCGCACCCTTCGCTCCTTCCCTCGGTGCATTCTAACGCAACTATGTCCGGGTAGGGTGTCCCAAAATTAACAAAGTTTTAAAAGTTGGTGTTTACCTTTCTTTTTCCCGTTGGGTGTGACCTGAAACGAAATTGTGCAAAAAATCAGGCATTTAAATTAATATTTGACCCCAGCGCAAACCGCTTGAAATTTTACCCATATATAAATAAGTAATAGCTCCCTATGGAGACTGCAACGCTTGAACACGAACTATTTCGGTATTTCCATCGTAATGCGGGACTACAGCGCAGTGTGTCTTATATTTTCTTCTCTTTCTGGCTATGTTTTGTAGGAATTATCTTTTATCTATTGTTTACATGGCATTCTGACTAATTTCCACTACAATTAGGGACTTCACGCTCTTCGTTTTACATAGAACCATATTGTGTTATAAGGTACACAACTCTGATCCGAATATCTGGTTGTTTTTCCTTTTATGGTCAGGCAAAATACTGTTTTATAAACATTATCATTGATCCTTAGACTAGAAAAACACAGTTTCAAGACACATACACGTTATTCAATATGGAAAAAGTCATTGCTACATATAAACATCCTTCTGGAGGGTCCCTGGCTATAGGTGTACGCCGGAACTGATTTCCTAGTGTCGGGAAACGGCTTGTGGTAATGTTCTACAACTTGCAGTAGGTGCTGTTGGCCAGTGGTGGTGGTTGGGGGGGGTAATACATTCCCCCAAATTAGAAAATCTAGGGGCAATACTATGGTTGCACCCTTTCCCCAAAGCTGTCGACCTCGTTTTTGCCCGGACTCATTTTTAGTCTACAAGCAAGGTTTTGGTGCTTGAACTCCCAACTTTAAACACAGCCACCTAACTTCAGTGCAAAAATTGAGCCCTGGATAGCAAAACAAGCATCTTGTGGCTACAGCTTTGACCCGGCGACGTTTTTTATTATGCTTATTGACTCTTCAGCTTACCCCGACAGCTTACCGTTCAGTTAAATTGTGGTATGCTATCACCGCGTGACGTTTTTTCTCGTCGACTTTGGCTTGTCCCCAAACCTGCCGGCTAAATCCGCCACTGTGTCGGCTCTCCTCATTCTTAGTAAGGCAGCCGATATAGTAATTTATCAGCCTAGCCCCTCTCTCTGCTGCGTTGTTCGCCAACTGCAGGTTTCGTATGAAGGTCTCCAGCCTATCGTAACCTGGGATACCGTCCCATGGCGGGCACTCAGCCAGAAATGACGTGTCAACCGACAGGCTTTCAAACATGGGATGGGACTGCGTGCCGACAAACTTATCCAGCGTCAGATCCTCCACGCTTTAAAGGGAATGCGGCACCTTCATGACGTGATTTTAAATGAGATAGCCAAGTTGTAAAGCAAGTCGGAAAACCCGGTACTGCCACCCGGTGTTGGACGCTGTTGTATCAAAGGAAATCACCTGGACTTTGTCCATGAGGGGACATTTCCGGTAGTTTTTAGTTTTTCTCAACGGAAATGTTGAGTTTCAGGACAAATGATACATTGAACACCGGGTTTTCCGACTTGCTTTACAACTTAGCTATCTCAGTTAAAATCACGTTATGAAGGTGCCACATTCCCTTTAAGGCATGGAGGATCTGTCGCTGGATAAGTTTGTGGGCGCGCAGCCCCATCCCATGTTTGAAAGCCTGTCGGTTGACACGTCATTTCTGGCTGAGTGCCCGCCATGGGACGGTATCCCAGGAAACCTTGGCAAACACGCGGAGAGAGGATAAATACATATCGGCTGCATAAAACCTGCAGTTGGCAACAACCCAGCAAGGGCAGGCTGATAAATTACTATATCGGCTGCCTTGATACGAAACCTGCAGTTGGCGAACAACCCAGCAGAGAGAGGGGCTAGGCTGATAAATTACTATATCGGCTGCCTTGATACGAAACCTGCAGTTGGCGAACAACCCAGCAGAGAGAGGGGCTAGGCTGATAAATTACTATATCGGCTGTCTTACTAAGAATGAGGAGAGCCGACAGCAATGGCGGGTTTAGCCGGCAGGTTTGGGGATAAGCCAAAGTCGATGAGAAAAAAGGTCACGCGGTGATAACATACCACAATTTAACTAAACGGTAAGCTCTGGGGGTAAGCTGAAGAGTCGATAAGCAGAATAAAAGAAACGTCACCGGGTCAAAGCTGTAGCCACAAGATGCTTGTTTTGCTATCCAGGGCTCAATTTTTGCACTGAAGTTGGGTGGTTGTGTTTAAAGTTGAGAGTTCAAGCACCAAAACCTTGCTTGTAGACTAAAAATGAGTCCGGGCAAAAACGAGGTCGACAGCTTTGGGGAAGGGATGCAACCATAGTATTGCCCCTAGATTTTCTGTTTTGGGGAAATGTATTCCCCCCAACCACCACTGGCCAACGGCACCTACTGCAAGTTGTAGAGCATTGCCACAAGCCGTTTCCCGACACTAGGAAATCAGTTCTGGCGTACACCTTTAGCCAGGGACCCTCCAGAAGGATGTTTATATGTGGCAATGGACTTTTTTCCATATTGAATAACGTGTATGTGTCTTGAAACTATGTCTTTCTAGTCTAAGGATCAATGATAATGTTTATAAAACAGTGTTTTGCCTGACCATAGAAGGAAAAACAACTAGATATTCGGACCAGAGTTGTGTACCTTATAACACAATATGGTTCTATGTAAAACGAAGAACGTGAAGTACCTAATTGTAGTGGAAATTAGTCGGAATGCCATGTAAGCAATAGATAAAAGATAATTCTTACAAAACATAGCCAAAAAGAGAAGAAAATATAAGACACACTACGCTGTAGTCCCGCATTACGATGGAAATACCGAAATAGTTCGTGTTCAAGCGTTGCAGTCTCCAAAGGGAGCTATGGGTAAAATTTCAAGCGATTTGCGCTGGGGCCAAATATTAATTTAAATGCCTGATTTTTTGCACAATTTCGTTTCAGGTCACACCCAACGAGAAAAAGAAAGGTAAACACCAACTTTAAAAACTTTGTTAATTTTGGGACACCCTAATGTCCGGGCATTGCATATCACCTACTCAATGGATAAGAATTGCCACCAACAAAATAGTGAGGAAGCAGTGAATCTCCAGTCTCGTGCCGACAGAAAACTTCCCCTCTAGAACCAGAAACTTATTGAACTCAGGATAACTGGCTGCAAAATTTCCGTTTAGTGTCCAATTTGGCTGAAATCAGGACAGTCTTAAGCGAAAAGCGAGCCCCAGTCCCTCCCTTGCTCTCCTTTTCCGATGCGTACATTCAGATGCATTAAAGTGCGACAAGCTGTCTCAAAAGGTACCCTAGTACCGGGGAAATGCTCTGACATTTGGGTTTGTGCATTTCCGTGCGAAAGAGTTGCTTAAGACGAAAACATTTTCTGTGCCATCCGATAAACTAGTGTTTTCCACCACCTGCTATATAACGTCAGGGGTGTGGATTTATATCACTTTAATGGTGCCCGGGCACCGCTAACCAAAGGTCGGCTAGTGTTCGAATGTCCCTTACTGTTTTAAATTTCCAAATAATGAAATCAGTTTCACCTAGTTTAAGAAGCTTGTAAGAGGCTTAAAACATACCTTAGGTAAATCGTGTTATCTCTTTACCTGTGGTAACCATTAAAATTGTTTCAAATTCGCACGCCACAAGTGGTTTTTCGGAAATGCACGCCCCTGAACACAGTGCACTGTATTTCCATGCAAATGCTTCAGGTCTCATGAATACTGCAGAAAACAAACCCTTCGGGACATATGTTTTAAAATGATCCGCTAGCTTGCTAAAGAACTGAGAGTACTTAACAGACATTAATGATGGTCTCTATATTTGAGGATGATTGTGACGTCGTGCATTGGTGGAGATAACGGGCAGTCAAGATCCCCTAGATTCTGAGTCGCCCATAGGGTTTGCATAGGAATTGAATTACCGTGTCAGTGTTAACCCATCCAGAACGACCACCTGGATGGAGAAGAGATTTGGCGAAATAGCCGAGTCGCTGAAGCGCCCTAAACCTCAACACGCACGAGAGGAGATTTCCAGCCTTGACGCCGTGGGACTGATAGAGAGTGCCACCGAGCCAGCTCCAGGCCAAAATGGGCTTACCTGGTTTTGCCACAACAATAAATGCATATCACTATCACAAATGGGCGGTTAAGTCACTTTGCCTCTGACCATAGAAGTATTATATTTTGATTTACTCGGCTGCATACTGACCTGTTTTGATCACCAGAAAGCAGGTTGTTCTATAGAAATGCTGATTTTAATAGTCTTCGTCGGAACATTTCGCGGACTTATTCGGATGTTCTTCACTGCTTGGAAACAAATGCAAGGGTGAATCTAGACCTAGGGAAGGAGGGAAAAATGCATTTACGCCCAAAACCACCGAATTTTGCCGATTAAATTTTTCTCACGATTTTGGCCCCCTTGCCCCCCCTCAAGGTCATTGTCCTGGATCTAGTCCGGAGTAAATGATGTCTGAAAGTGCTTTCAGTGCACTGCTAGAATCCGTCATATCTGACCGGATACCAACTGTAAAAGAGAAGTTGAAAGTTCCCGTGGTTTGACGGCGAGGGACGAGCGGCGACCGCTCAATAAAGCAGCTTTCGGCAGCTGCACCATAATCTCAGGGATGATAAGGAAACAGAGCATGCCAACAAACGGGGGATTCATTAGTATGGCCGACTCCACCTGAGACCCGGGCTGCTGCACAGCAATCTGAACTCCACTGAGGAGTCGGCCCATTGCCGCCGGCTCAGGCGTCGTTCAGCCGGTCTACGGCAGAGTGAATGATCCAGGACTATCCCACCGCAGCGCGAGAGCTCCGTCGGTGATGGAAAAGTTTTTGGACGCCGCTGAGAGAAGTAATCTCCAGGTGAACGCCAAAAGGGAGTCATCTCCAAGTGAGCGTTCGAAGCGAGTCATCTCAAGTGAACGTTAGAAGCGAGTCATCTCCAGGTAAACGTCAGAAGGAGTCATCTCCAGGTGAACGCTAGAAGGAGTCATCTCCAGGTGAACGTTAGAAGGAGTCATCTCCAGGTGAACGTTAGAAGCGAGTCACCTCCAGGTAAACGCCAAAGGAGTCATCTCAGCTGAACGTTAGAAGAGAGTCATCTCCAGGTAAACGTTAGAAGGAGTCATCTCCAGGTAAACGTTAGAAGCGAGTCATCTCCAGGTAAACGTCAGAAGGAGTCATCTCCAGGTAAACGCCAAAGGGAATCATCTCAGCTGAACGTTAGAAGCGAGTCATCTCCAGGTAAACGTTAGAAGGAGTCATCTCCAGGTAAACGTTAGAAGCGAGTCATCTCCAGGTAAACGTCAGAAGGAGTCATCTCCAGGTAAACGCCAAAGGAGTCATCTCCAGCTAAACGTTAGAAGCGAGTCATCTCCAGGTAAACGTTAGAAGGAGTCATCTCCAGGTAAACGTTAGAAGGAGTCATCTCCAGCTGAACGTTAGAAGCGAGTCATCTCCAAGTGAACGTTAGAAGCGAGTCATCTCCAAGTGAACGTTAGAAGCGAGTCATCTCCAGGTAAACGTCAGAAGGAGTCATCTCCAGGTAAACGCCAAAGGAGTCATCTCCAGCTGAATGTTAGAAGCGAGTCATCTCCAGGTAAACGTTAGAAGGAGTCATCTCCAGGTAAACGTTAGAAGGAGTCATCTCCAGCTGAACGTTAGGAGTCATCTCCAGCTGAACGTTAGAGTCATCTCCAGGTAAGCCTTAGAAGGAGTCATCTCCAGGTAAACGTTAGAAGGTGTCATCTCCAGCTGAACGTTAGGAGTCATCTCCAGGTAAACGTTAGAGTCATCCCCAGGTTGACGCTCAATGATATCGTCGCGAGGAGATTAAACATTCTGGTCACATCTTTCCCGTGAGATTACACCAGGACATTTGTAAATGGCATTCGATTAGCTCCACTCAGTCTATTTTCATCTCCTTTACATGACCGATTTTTCACTTAGGTTTTAGAAAATAACTGCGTTCTATATGATTAGAACGGTAAGTCAACTGTAAACTGGAATTCACCAGGCTATATTTTCCAAACCGGAAAAATACAGTCTGACGAATGCCTACTTACCATGGCTGAAAGTACCAAAAAACCTAATGGCATGATAGCAGCTCCAGCAAAATAAAACATCAAAATTATATCTCAAGCTCCTTTCTATACTACATATCACGACGTATTGACTAGATAAGCTAGTAGACTAGATAAGAAGTAGGACTAGTGATAAGCACCTCCACCTCACAACACTCAACCAATACATTGATTGAGTGCCGTGAAGTGGAGGTGCGTACTACATCACTAGGAGTACACAGCAACTGAGCCATTGCAATGGCCACAAGTAAAAAATTGTTGCATCTGGTGTGTATATGGCAATGAAACCCTTGCATCGGGTGCCGTTTGAACTGACCTGTGCAAGCTGTGGCATGTGTTTGCGTACTAAAGATCCGCATGGAACAACATTCTAACATCCATCCTGCGCCGACCCATTTCAGACTGTCCCATCCCTCTCCGTCCCATTTCAGCCTATCCCACCCCTCTCCGTCGCACTTCAGCCTGTCCCATCCCTCTCCATCGCACTCAGCCTGTCCCATCCCTCTACGTCCCATTTCAGTCTGTCCCATCCCTCTCCGTCGCACTTCAGCCTGTCCCATCCCTCTCCCACTCCGTCGCACTTCAGCCTGTCCCATCCCTCTCCGTCGCACTTTCAGCCTGTCCCAACCCTCTCCGTCCCATTTCAGCCTATCCCACCCCTCTCCGTCCCATTTCAGCCTGTCCCATCCCTCTCCGTCCCATTTCAGCCTGTCCAATCCCTCGCCATCCCATTCCAGCCTGTCCCATCCCTCTCCGTCCGATTTCAGTCTGTCCCATCCCTCTCCGTCCCATTTCAGGCTGTCCCATCCCTCTCCCTCGCACTTCAGCCTGTCCCATCCATCTCCGTCCCATTTCAGACTGTCCCATCCCTCTCCGTCGCACTTCAGCCTGTCCCATCCCTCTCCGTCGCACTTCAGTCTGTCCCATCCCTCTCTGTCCCATTTCAGTCTGTCCCATCCCTCTCCGTCCCATTTCAGCCTGTCCCATCCCTCTCCGTCCCATTCCAGCCTGTCCCATCCCTCCATCCCATTCAGCATCCCATCCCTCTCCGTCCCATTTCAGCCTGTCCCATCCCTCGCCGTCCCATTCCAGTCTGTCCCATCCCTCTCCGTCCCATTTCAGCCTGTCCCATCCCGCTCCGTCCCATTTCAGCCTGTCCCATTCTGTTCCATCTCATCTCAGTCTGTCCCAAATCTCCCACATCTTACTACGTTGTGAGTCTCGCTTAAGGCACATGCACACAAGACTGTCACTGTTAGGAGCAGGTCAACAGCTCTCTACATACAATGACACGGCCGTTATCAGCTCAGGCTGCGCTCGCGTGCTCCCCACGCTGTGTAGGGGCTCCTTTACTACCAACCGGTCGGCCTGGCCTTGCCAGCGCCCCTGGATGTGAACAGTACCTGCCACGTGGCACTGTTCCAGGTGGTGCTGCTGCTGAGGCGGTGCCGTGACTGTGGCTGATAGAGACACGCATTTAACGAAAATCCAGAGGTGCGCTAAGCGATTTGGAAACTTTCCCAACGTTTGGAAGGCCTGTCTACACAGAACACTACCTCGTGAAAATAGAACAACACAGTGAGGTTTATAAGAGAAGGCAAGTGAGTAACAGTAAGTTAAAAAAGAAGGGATGCAATACAGGGTATATTTTAAGGAATTGGGACTGGTGGGCATTCGGCTGAAAAGGGCACAAATTCCCACTAAAAGGGCACTCTTAGAGCATCAGATGACTGGTGAGTGGTGGGCGCTGGGCCGTCCAGGGCCGTTCACTAGTGGACATAGCATGAGGGACTGGTGGGCAAAATGCCCACCACTTTGTAGCTTAAAATATGCCCTGATGCAATATCCATATCGGCTTTTAGAGCAGTGTGCACCATCATGACTTTTTTTAATCGACACGCCTATATCGAGTTCAGAAATGGGGAAAGGGACAGACTTGTTCATGATACAAAACGTTTTGAGTCGATTCAACTCTGACTCTCGGCTTTATGACTGAATCTGAATCTGACTCAGCTCAACGTTTTGAGCCTGTGAGTTGACTCTGACCCAACCCGCAACTCGAAGTGAGTCGGCTCAACTCTCGCTCACGCAAAAATTTAGTCGACTCTGACTCTGAGTCACAGCTCAATAAGTCTGAGGAGGGACTAATTGTGATATTTCTGCATGACTTGTATTGTCAGCTTGATGACGACATCGACATAACTTGATATAAATTCGCCAAATTACATATGAAAACCTATTTGCCCAACAAACGAAAGCCGAGATCAGTGTCTTGAAATTGGGAATTTTGCGTGGAAACCCACACCCAGACTTGATCAATTTTGACATCCTAAATCTTGAATTTTGACATCCTAAACAAAATCATCAGAATCATCGACTTGTGGCATCATCAGCCTGCAGGTGGCCTCAATGACAGTTTTTTAGTGTGCCCTTATTTGCACCCCCTACTGGTTTTTAGCCTTATGTTAACATGTACTGGCATGGTCTTTTGTTGCTTGTTGCTGTTACTTGTCGCAAATACATTTATGGATCTAAATGAATAAAAATGCAGCATTATCAGTTTCCTTGTTTCAGAAGTTGAGGAATTGAAGCGGGCCCAGACCAGCAACTGAAGCCAACATACCATTCGATAAAGATGCTGCAACACTAGCTTTGTGAACCTATTACCTTCATATGAAATGCAGCATTCTTTAAACAGTCCCGTCAGGACTGACTCCATGTCAAAATAGAACACAGCATTCATCTTTGGAGAGAATGAAGTTTGAATACTGAAGGATTCTGGCACAAACATTTTACAATGAATGCTCAAAAGGACAAAACCCTGTAAAAGAGAACATTCCTAACAATTGCTTCTACACAAGCACACTGAGACCTCACAGAATGTGAAAGATAATGCCAGACAGACAGCATGTCTAAACCGGAGATCCAATAAGCTGAATCAACCATATAACACAAAAAGTCAGCCATCGACCCCTCACGTCTCTTAGCGTACTAATTAAGTAAGACTACTAATAATATACCCCACTTTATAAACCACACTCTCTTCCCTCTCCCTCCTCTTTCAAAAACAAAAGCCCCACGCCTCACACGCTTGGGATGTACGCTTCGTCTTAAACATATAGCTGAATTAAAAATAAACACGATGACTAGCGGCAGCGCTGACTCGCGGTACCATTAGACAATAATTGAAGTTCAGAGACAAATTAAAAACCTGAAATATTGCCCGTAATTTTGCTAGCCGAAACTGATAGTTAAAACTGCCTGGGACTAAAGCTGGTATGAGACATCATGACATTCACATTGCTCGAAACCCAAGCAATCGTCATCCCATCATTCTTGGAGGCTACTACTAACCAAGGCCCAAGGCCTTGAAATGTAGTGCTACTGACGTAATATATAGTTTGATGACGTCAGCTCCTTAGGACTGAATTTCGACATCCTTAGAAATCGCGCAGGTCAGGGTGAATTACAACATTTATTTTTAAAGTCTCTGTGCAAAAGAACCTTTTAAGAGTACCCGGAATATGAAATTAGAATCTTTTCTATTCGGAAAAATTATTGTGTACCCATATTTTGGGTCATATCACTCCGAAGTCCGAGTGGAACAATGCAAGCATTGCTAAATAATTTTGACATCCTTGACTTTAAAAAGAAATACTGTAGTTTTACGATGTTTTTGTGCTTTAACATATATAAAATTCAAAATTCTGATGTCTTGGTTTGATAAAACGATCCCAATATTGGATATTTGTTCAACAGTTTTTAAAGCAATAATACCTAAAGAGGGAATCTTCACGGATCATGAAAATTGCACCTCTATGTATTTCTCGGAATATCTTCAAAGGCAGGCAAAATATTTAGATAAATTTCAGGATGCTTTTAAAAAAACGAAAGATTAAGGTAAAATTAGTTTTTCCTTTACAAACGCCGAATCTCTGCGTGATTTAAAGGCGGAGAATTTCAACATCCTTTTCACGCTCAGGGGCCTGCCTGGTCAGTTTACTCGCATTAGAAAAACCGTACTTGGCAACCGGTGTCGACAGGCTTGCCTGAATTTGACGCGAGATGTCTTTCTTAGCATTGTGAACATTAATTTGCCGCAGTTAAGATGAGTGTTTGCGTACGTTTCTGGATTGCATGCAGGGTGTCGAAGCTCGTACGTACGTTTGAGAGTTGGTAAGTTTTAAGTAGCCACTCTTGGTATGTCTTATGGCTTAAGCAGGCTAATTCTGAGCCTCAACTTGTTGTTCATTCTTTACTTCAATGAGGGTAGTATAATTGACTTTGAGAAATCCAGGCACCTGGGTACAGGTAAGTTATCAATTTCATGGTGTCCATTTGACTAGGTACTTTTATTGTGTGATTGCATGCTGCAATTCCTCCATGAATGCAAGTGAAAACAGAGGGAGCGAATCCCGCTGATGTAGGTATAATTTCAAAAATAAATTTGAAAATATTTTGTTCAAATAGACAAGTTTTGGAATTTTCCCGCCTTTTAGACATTTCAGCTTGTTAAAGGTTCTAAAGCAAGGCCTACCTCACCCGAGGTATTGTTTTGGTAGGTAGGTATTCCAGACTTTGCTTTACTTATATATTAATACCGTAGGTTTGCGGCTTATTAATGTATTCCCTTCTACGTTTCTGATGCTTTTATTTTGGAAAATGCTGAACTCGGCAGGAGTTGGATTTGTGGGCTTCCAGGTTGGTTTAATTTCGGTTAATACAGTTAATTTTAATATTGGTCATCCCTTATTTGTTTTTGTATTTCATGTGTATATGATGTTTTAGTACCTGTATTTTTAGTACATGTACTTGTTTTCCGAGATGTTCTGATCTTACATTTGCTTTTTCCCTTTTTTCAATTAATTTTGACCTCTTTTTTCCTGAATTTTGACATCCCACACTCTGCAGAAAAAGTAATTCAGGACACTGGCCGAGATCATGGGTTTGCTCCCTTCCCGACCAGGTTAAGTTGGTGTCTGGTGTCTACGAGGTGCAGTTTAAATGAGTAGACTTGTCACTAATAAATATAAACAAATCAAATGACATAAAATAGCAAACATGATATCAATACAGACAAGCCAAACAGTTTGATTTCAAATATACCCACTCTAAAGAGAGTTCCACTTTTTAAGAAATCAACAGCATGGAATGCATCAGGCCGA
This sequence comes from Lepas anatifera, assembly GCA_034440635.1. Lineage (NCBI taxonomy): Eukaryota > Metazoa > Arthropoda > Thecostraca > Lepadidae > Lepas > Lepas anatifera. The sequence goes on along the minus strand of JAOTON010001720.1, from coordinate 232,938 downwards.
GCTAAGAAAACCCGACCCTGCCAACGAAGCTGGAGAATAATTCAGATAACCAAAGTAATGAATATCTTGAAAAAGTTTTTAACCCTCCAGGTACAAACAGTTCTCCAGTATAGTATGGTATCACAGGACTTTACGGTGTTAACTACCGGTGAAGGTTGAATGATACATTAATGATGACAGTCTGGTACCCCTTCTACTTATTCCGCCTGTTGGGAATTATCATTTTATCTCTCGTTAAACACTAATAGCCCCTTTATTCGGGGAAGCTTCCTTATCTCAGAGTAAAATTTGGTCTCCGTAATTGGGAAAAATTATGAGTTCTGGTTTCAGGCATATATGACAATGAAGGGATGGATGCGTACTGGTCTATACCAAGTTATGGATGGGGGTTTAGTCCTGGATAAAGGTGCAGTAACCATGTGAAAAGCGCAATACACCAAATAATATTTTAAACAGTTCACAATATCGCTGATTCCACCCTACGTATTAAACCTTTTTCGCCCTTATCTTTTCCGTCTACTTGGTGATACACTCTGTTCTGTCTCAGAAATAACTTTTATAATACATATCGGAATAGTCAGAGGGAAGAGGGGGGCAGAGAAGCCCAGCTCACCCCCTCCCCCACTCTTCGCCCAAAAATGTACAGATTTCAGCCAAACTGGGAAGAACTTGGAAAAGTGTGTTCCCAGTAGGGTGACCCCTTTTGCAACTTTTGTTTGGAAACACTGCTCCCAGGGTGTTTTATGATGTATTTGGGGGCGCTGATTCAGAATATGACCCCAGAATCGCAAATTTTTAAAATTTCGAGACCGCGCATGACGAATGAAAATTCTCTCAACTAACAAATTTCGAGCATTTGACGGCATAAGTCCAAAATCGGTCAGCAAAGCAGTGATGTTACCCATCTCACGGTATTTCTGATAGCTTGCAGTAATTTCAGCATTAACATCCTGGGTCAAGCTCATATATATACTGTGTGCGACAGAGTTTTAGATATATATCTTTTGTTGACGGCACCAATCGCAGCGCCACCTGTCGACATATTGAGGAGGGAGGTGATGAAATCTTATAGGCGTTGTGTTAACGAGGAAAATAGCGAGAGCAAAACGTCATTTCTGTCATCGGGGTATCATTGTAACTGTATTCCAAAATTTACCAAATTTTCCGTTGTGGGCAGATGTCTATGGAATTGAATGGGCTGGTTTGAATTGCAGGTCAGATTATTTCGATATTTACGGAAGCGCCAACAACTAACAAGTGCTGGTGAAACTAAGCCATTTTCATGTTTCAACTGTCAAAGCCTTCTCTTAATAGATCGACCATTAAAAGCACGTATCTCCACTTCGAAACGACTTTTAAAAATCCTGCTGACATTGGAAACGAAAAGGCTCGAAGACTGAATTAAGTGATCGTGAACATTAAATTGTGTCGAGTCAGTATTTGGTAAACGCAAAAGCATGCTTTTCAGTTCTCTCTCGGAGACAACTGGATATTTCGCTTCGTATCTGCCCTGGGCAGCGCCACCCAGAATTGGCTACCCTGCTGTTAAAGAAGTGCCCTCCAGAATTGCCGATTCGTGCCTTCGACAGCGGAACCTGCCTCTGGCGTTGATCTTACTGCACGCTGAGTGGACTGTCTGTTGTTCGGCACGCCAGTCGTTTTCTACGTTACTAAACACTCATCCTGCTGATTGGCATCCAGGAGTTTGGTTTACAGTGGCTCTATATCAGCTAAGGTGGCAGCGTCTCGAATGTCGTTCATATCGGTATGTCATCGTACTGAGGTGTATGACTGGCGTTGGGAAACAGCGGACGGACTGCTCGGCGCGGTGCCCGCGCACCTCCTTGATCAGACTGACAGCTTCTGCAATGGTTGATACCTTTAGGTCACCCAGCGCAGTCAAAGGGATGGTTTTTGTGTCAGTCATGTAGGAATTCCTGGTGACACTTCCCTGCACCACCTTCAGGTCACTGTCCCTCAAACAATCTCACTGCCGGCGGATCTGCTCATCCAGATGGAGCGGTGCGTGTATCAGATCCCACTTTGATCTGATATCCAAAGTGCATAGCACATCTGCACCCAAGCGACTTTCACAACGGGAATTTAGCATGGGAAAGTAAGCATACTTGTGCTGATGTCGCGCAGAAGCTCCTATAATTCCTCCAGGCACTGGAGGTCAATATTGAGGGTTGTGATCGTCGGCGGAGACGGAACGAATCATGTCAGAGCCTGGCAAGTCGGATGGATGGAGTGTTGGAGCAGGCCCTTGGCCGTAGCCTCGGACGAGCGGTGTGTCTGCTTCACCAGGCAGACCTGGTGTATTGGCGCTCTGTTCTGCCACCTCAACGGCATCACCACCGGACCAACAGCTTGAACAGGTCCAGCAGCCATGGTTATCAATATACATGTGCACCTTCTGCGAGTGAAATGCTCCAATGTCATAAAGCATAACGGCTTCCCAACACTACCAAAATCGTGTCACGTTTAGGTCGCATCTTCAGCTGGTGTGCGACTGTGCTGGAGTGGTACTCACATATGAAGTCGGTACTGTGGTTAGCAGAAAGCATGGCAAGCTGCATCAGGCAAGGTGGCAGACAGCATAGGGCCTCACTGCGTTGCTTTTGACGCTGGTCCCCTACGTGACGTGTGTGTATCTGCCATGCGTCGTGGATATCAGACCAAGGTGAGATCTGATACTCGCCCCGCTCCATCTGGCTGAGCAGGCCAGTCAGCAACAGGGGTGTTTGAGGCACAGCAATCTGAAGGTAGTCCAGGAAAAAATATATGGCTTCGCGGGGTGACCCAAAGGTATCAACCATTGCAGAAGCCTGTCAGTCTGATCAAGGAGGTGCGCGGGCACCGCGCCGAGCAGTCCGTCCGCCGCTTCCCAACGCCGGTCATAAACCTCTGCGATATGCCATACCGATATGAACGGCATTCGAGACGCTGCCACCTTAGGTGATATTGAGCCGTTGTCCACCAAACTTCTGGATGCCAACTAGCTGGATGAGTGTTTGGTAACGGGGCAAACGACTGGTGTGCCGAACAAGACAGTCCACTCAGCGTGCAGTGAGATCAACGCCTGAGGCAGGTTCCGCTGTCGAAGGCACGAATCGGCAGGGCGGCCACTTCTTTAACAGCAGGGTAGCCAATTCTGGGTAGCGCTAACCAAGGCAGGTACTAATCGAAATATCCAGTTGTCTCCGGGAGTGAACTGGAGAGAATGTTTTTGCGTTTACCAAATACTGACTCGACAAAATTTAGTGTTCACGAACCCTTGATTCAGTCTTCAAGCCCTTTCGTTTCCAAGGTCAGCAGGATTTTTAAAAGGCGTTTCGAAGTGGAGATACGTGCTTTCAATGGTCGATGTATTAAGAGAAGGCTTTGACAGTTGAAACATGAAAATGGTTTAGTTTCACCAGCACTTGTTAGTTGTTGGCGCTTCCGTAAATATCGAAATAATCTGACCTGCAATTCAGACCAACCCATTCAATTCCATAGACAACTGCCCACAGAGGCAAATTTGGTAAATTTTGGAATACAGTTACAATGATACCCCGATGACAGAAATGACGTTTTTCTCTCGCTATTTTCCTCGTTAACACAACGCCTATAAGATTTCATCACCTCCCTCCTCAATATGTCGACAGGTGGCGCTGCGATTGGTGCCGTCAACAAAAGCTATGTATCTAAAACCCGTCGCACACAGTATATATATATATATATATATATATATATATATATATATATATATATATATATATATATATATATATATATATATATATATATATATATATATATATATATATGGGCTTGACCCACAATGTTAATGCTGAAATGACTGCAAACTATCAGAAATACCGTGAGATGGGTAACATCACTGCTTTGCTGACCGGTTTTGGACTTATGCAGTCAAATGCTCGAAATTTGTTATTTGTGACAATTTTCATTCGTCATGCACGGTCTCGAAATTTAAAAAATTTTGCCATTCTGAGGTCATATTCGGAATCAGCGCCCCAAATACATCAGAAAACACCCTGGGAGCAGTGTTTCCAAACAAAAGTTGAAAAAGGGGTCACCCTTGTACCCAGCCAGTGTGGCAGGCAGAAGCGAGCCCAAGTCCGATGAGTTTTTGGTTATAGATAAGAAAGTTCCTTGTTAGTAGCAGGTTGAAGATTGAACTGGTTCCCTCCCTTTTTGTTATTGGCGACGCTTATGGCCTTTATCGACAAAAAGGCCGGGAAACCATGATGACACACATCCTGTACGCCTGGCTTCCTGTGGAGCTATCTCCACCGCCTGGGATGGGTAGAGGTGAGCCTCAGCTTTACAGTGACGTCAAACTGGACAAGACGCCCGCGCTTCTGCGTGCATCTGGTCAAGTGTGATACATATATGTGCACATGAGTTTTAAACACGGCGGCCCACCCAAAACTGTCGATGCGCTTCGTTATGATTTCATACCAGCAGTAATCAGAAAATAACATGGAAACACTGTCAGCCGTACCAAGTTAACCGGTTGACGTTTGATCATAGAAATGATCCAATAATTTAAATACATTTAACACGTCTAAGAATGCCCTCATTCTATGGAGAGCTTCCTTCCTGTTCGGTTGTTTTATATATATCCAGTGGCAGACACAGGATTCCATTTGAGGAAAGGGACTAGGGGTCTAGGACCTCCCCCGCTATTGCCTTGGACCATCCTCCGCCGATGCGTTTTCTACAATCACTCTAACATTTGGGGGGGTAGGGCTTGAGCCCCTAGCTCCTCTTGTGTCTGCAACTGGACATGTCCCTTCTGCCCCGGTCTCATGTAATGTCTCGGAGCGTTCATCGGTCTTTTTTGGCATTTTGTGTCCGATAAAAATGCATTAAAGAGTTGAGTGACTATAGGAGACCATACATCGTAAAACGAAAGAATAATGGTGATGGCATAAAAATCACTTACTGACCACAGAGAAAACGTGTAGGTATGTCAAATGAGATCATGACACACGACTGGGATATAGTTGTAAAAATAAATGTAACGATGAAAAACCGAAGGAATAATTTCGGAACCTTAACAAGGAGGATTACCGTATATTAATGTCAGTGCAGAACAGTTCCGGGAATTTTTTCCGATAGTCAGTGGTATCACTTTTAACGGAAATCCACCACGTTATATTATTGCCTCCTCCGAAATATAAATGAAAATGCATAAAAAACACTTAAAACACATGGAACACAGAAGCAAAGGATATTGACAGCCGTAGTCTCACTTGGGGAAATACATACTTCTCGTGTTGTCTTTCGTTTCTTGGATGATGTTTGAGATCTTGAAATCACAGCACTTGAGACTCTCGGAGCAGCAGCGCGCACGGTTGGGGAACACCTTCATGCGGTTGACCACCATATTCTCCTCAAGAGCAACCTGGCGATGCACACGCTTAGCGTCAGCACACTGCACCCAGACGTATATTCCAAACTGATTGTAGTATTGTTCAAATTGTTCAAATGGATTGCATTTCAAACTGATCCAAACAGATTGTATGCTCCAAACTGGGCAGCATATGACCTCAGTTGTCGGTGCGCCCTCAAACCCCAAATATGACGATGTAATGTTCCAAACATCATCAGATATGCGAACAACAACAGCCTCCGTCTATGAGCCATTTGAGGGAGGGGCATAGCGGTGCCCCTCCCCCGATTGGCCCCTAAGAGTCACCTGTGTCCCTTTCGGGCGCCACAGTGAGCGCAAAGCTCTGCAATGCCGACAATGTGAGGTGCAGGTGTTTTGAAAGTTGGTACCCATTGCAGATAAGCTATGTTCTTCTGGTGCCGGCCAAACGACGGAGAGCCTTTACTGCCACCCCACTCCCCAACAGGGGTCCCCTCTCCACTGCCGCGACCTCCGTTCATTGCCGTGCCCATGCGAAGGATGAACGGTAATCGGCCGTCGGTATCGCCCGCTCGACAGTGTTGCCACCCCCCCCCGATACCAGGAGTGCGTTTGTTGCCGCAGGTCACTCCAACCCCTCCCCCACTCGGACATAGCCTTCCTGTTTCCGCCATTCTCCACTCCTTTGCTGTGAGTCGCTACCCTCGCTCTGTAATTTTCGCTTCCTAACCCCCTTTATTCCCTAATTATCAAAAATTCAGCCTGGATGTGTGCTAAGCAGCCAGGCGCAAGATGCCGAGCCTTGTGGACTTTTCCGTCGTCCGCACCGCACTGAGCCGAATTTTTGCTACGCTTCTGAATCCCACGAAAAAAACAATTAATGACTTATTCGATCAGGATGAGAAACATTGTGCTAATGGAACACTAAACGCAAGAACTCTAGCAATTATATCTTGTAAAAGTGTCAATAAACGGGGACAATCTGCGCCTTGAGTTTGCAGTAACGCACGAATACATTCCAAGATGAGAAGAGAATTCGAACTGCAGGGTAATAAGTTTTTCATGAAACCACGTGGAACCATGGTGTGGGGATGCGGTAGTGGAGTGGTCAGCGCAGCTGGCTAGCACGCAGCCGACCCGGGTTCAAGGCCCGGTGGCTTCCCTGAACAAGGAGCAGGCTGACTCCCGAGAACCCCTTCCAAAATGGAATGAGTTGGCTACGCGATATGACCCTGGCAGCTTTGGTGCGTCGATAAGCCCCAAAAATTATTGGCTACGCGATATGACTCTGGCAGTGGGTGCGTCGATAAGCCCCAAAATTAATATATATATATATATATATATATATATATATATATATATATATATATATAATCATGGTGTGCACAAAACAATCGACTATCTTGAGGTGGGGTCGTTGGACGAGGGAGCAGGGCTCCGCAACTGACCTCCTGAAGGGTGTCGGCGATTTTTCGCTGCTCTGGAGTATCCTCGACCAGGATGGAGAACTTGTGCCAGTTGTAGTAGTGTAGCAACGCAATCACCGACTTAATCACCTGCAGAGGGGCCGGGCGGCGTCAGGGATGCAGCTGCCGCACTGCCTCAGAAACCGGACTATACGAAACACCCACACAAAACTAACGGATTCTAGCTCGAAATTATGGCCCAACATAAAACGAAAATTGATGATAGATGTGAAAATGCAATAATATAAAGACGTCTGTGGTCTCCAGATCACAATGAACTCCAACTATCGCATGCTGGTCTCTTGAGGCTAGGCAGCGTGAGGGCCTCTGCTACTACCTGGCCCTGCCAGCCCCAGATAAGGGACTTGCCAGACGAGGGGCGGGGACACGCTAATCCTTTTAAAGTGAGGGGGGCAGAAAACCGAGTGCAGAGTCTCATCAAAGGACACAACACCAATGAAGAGGTAACTGGAGAAAGAGTAATTTAAAAGTTGCTCCTGAAATCGGTTCTATTTTTATTGATATCAATTTTCGTGGAAGTCAAACAGTTTCTAAAACTCAAGGATCTGACAAACAATTCAATGGTGGAGCCAATGTATGGAACTAATGGATCTAAGCTCATTTTATCTTAAATACTTTCTACCATCGATGCTCTATGTGCCCGAAGATCTGACACACTGTAACACGTTCCAAAATCTATGGCATTCGCACTTCAGGCGCTGAAATTGCAGGACCCGTTTGGTTCAGGCGAGGGCATGCGACAGGCGCACTGGATGTAGGCTTGAGTGCGTCGTTGATTAAATATCTGTCCCGATATGTCCAGGTACCCGATCCAGACAGAGTCATGGATTCAACTTCCTCCAGGATGGATTCAACTTCGAAGTCAGGATATAAATAAGCCTAAAATACATACAATACATGGTCGAAACGAAAATGTCGGATCATAAAAACAAAAACAAGAACAGATACACGTTCAGAGAGGCAGCGATCGGGCCGCTGTATACAGAACAATTTTCTTTTTTAATTTTCCGATTGGGTCCACTAGCATGTCGTTAATCGGCGAAAATTCCAGAAAACCATTAGCAGTAAGAGGAGCTCGCACGAACATGCCGGACTTTACACACTGAGAGAAAAATTGAGTCCTTCTGGCTAAACTGAGTCGGTGCTGAAAGCGAGTCTGGATTCTGGTGTCAAACTCGGTTGGAATCAGGCAGAATCAGGCTCATCGTATTCCCGTCGCAGACTCAATGTAATCTATTGGACTAGATTGAGTCTACCACGAAGTGTTTTCTGAAGTTCATAAAATGATCACCGAAAGCTCGGGAATAAAATGTCTGATGACTGGTTTCAAATGATCCTTCGCTCGGCATAGAAAAACTCCACGGCATCAATGTATTCCATCAGCAAAATCGTCATGGAATCATTATATTCCAGCTCTCCACGAGACATGGTTTAGAAAAACATGCCCCTCCACTCAACACGACAACTGAATTCGATGCAAGCCTCAAACGAAGCCGCCTCTTTTGAGTCTGCATTTGGCATAAAATTAGTCTGGTAGCAAAACTGATGCTGGTATAATTGTAGTCTGTGTGGCATACTTTGAGTCGTGCCTAGAGTTTCATTGGGTTCACTAGATGTTCCTCGTTAGTCTTCGTGTTTTTCTTAAATTGAAACTTTCTGTAAAGATGTTACTTATCGTGCTGTTGTGGCCTTGCTATTACATTGACTTTGTCTGATGATAATGGGGGCAATCCAATTTGTTTGCCGCAGTCCACTCCAGCCTCGAGAAAAGATAACATGATCGTAACTTTGTATTAGGACACAAACATTAAACAACAATCACGTTCACCATTTTTCGGACACACATGAAATGCCTTTAATGAACAGTCCTCTTCCATGTCGCCCAGGACCGGTCCGGGGTTACACTTCAAGCACATGCCGCTGTCGTCAGAGATAACAGCCCTCGTTTACTTTGGATATATAGATATGATTGTAGACATGTTTGCTTCAAAGTATCACGTCATGGCTGAAAAATATCATTCTGTGCACGATATTGTACAAAATGAGACTTACCTCTGTCCAGCAATGGACGTGCGTTCATAGGCTCCTGCGAAAATCCTTCCAATATTTTTAAGCGCCCCTAATCTGTGCTCAAAGTGAGCTTAAAACGATCTTTAGAACACGTGGGTGACTGTACCCAACAGTAACAGATGCTTCTCACTACTTCATCAACTTTGCATAGCAAGGGCTGTTCTGCGCGACCAAACTTGGGGCTTCAGTCCATGTTGCCGTCATCTAGCTGACACACATGGACTCCTGGTTTTGGCCACCAGTACAATGAATGCCTGAACCTTCGCAGCCCCAGTATGCTTCTTCACTCTCGCTAGCTCTCAGCGGAGTCTGTCGGTCATCAGACTCAGCTTAAGCTTCTCCTCTTGATCCGTTATCACCGCTAGGTCTGTCGATGTGGCTTCTCCCGTAAACCATGCCAAATGCAGCGTGGCTTCTTCAGGCCCCTCAGCGTAAAACCTGAGTTGGATCGATGTAGAAGCACGTGTTAACGTGAAGTGAAAAGGGTCAGCTATTCCCCTCAAATTTTGCTCGGATCACGACGCCAAAGCTTTGTGGCCAGCTCTGCGTGCAATGGCAGGAACACTGAAGATGGTGGGAGACGGCGAGTAAGTTTTTTCAATCGCGGGTCGAGCACGCGCACGCAATCTCCGGATACGCTTTGACGTGGGATAAAAATACACTGGGGTTTCGAATGATTCTGCAGCTAAAGCTCCCATATTCCTGGCTATTTCTGGTGACAGAATATATTGATTCCAAGTATAAAATGAAACTTTGATGAGGATATTAATAGCTCTTTCAATTTCGTGGCTAAAATAGGTCGAGCACCTATGGTAAAATGATGTTTTGTGGTGCAAAAAAAGATCCCACTTGTAATACCATATTGGTATCATATTCAGCTCTTTCCCACCATGTTTAGAAGCCGAGAATCATTTTAAGCTGTGAAGGCCTACAAAAACACTTCCTGTGCTGGAATTATGCTGGGAAGAGGATCTAATGAGAGCAAGCATGCTCAAATGTTGCTTTAATAAGGTTTCATGGCATCATTTTATGCTCGAGCAGACCGTGATTCCGGATTAGATAGAGCACATACAGGGTGTTTCAAAAAGAATGATATTTTTTAATTGATCGTAATGTGGTTGTAAATAGATTGTTGTGGTATGATTTACATATCAATCGAAAGTGAATTTTGGGACATTTACGATTATTGATATTTTGATAGCTGTTTTGATATTTTTTCTACTTCAAAAATAGTCTTAAAATGAGTTGAAAATACTGCATATTTTGCCTTCATCGAAAATGGTCGTAGAAATCAAGCGCACATCACGAATCTGTTCAATCTGTTCAAATCTGTTCCCAAAACGTTCATTTTAATGGTAAATTGTAGGACATTTTTCAATAAACATGTTTCATTTGCATCAAATATTTTCCCCGTCTTAAAAATAATTGGAAAATGATGCAAGGAACATAATATATCCCCGCTTATGCTTGAGAAAACGGAACTGGCAACACTAAAAAGCTTTAGCACACAGAAATGGCACGTGAGCATGCACATCAAAGGTACAAGTTTAAGTAACATTACAAGTTTAAAACTTTTGGTTCAAGCTCCATATGGCTCATTGGCTCACCTTCCATATGAATGACTGGATGCGGCGGAGACAGCGCAAAAGACCTCACTATTCACCGCAGACCAAGGGACGTGGACCAATTGGGGATTGCTTGCTTGGACGCAGGCTTTCCTAAGCTTGAGAGGTCTTTTTAGAATTAATTTCCATAGGCAATGTGCGTGTGGACTGTGATGTACGGCAGGGGCGATGTAAGGTTTGCAGTGTCATTGGCGTGATACTTGTCACGTGATGCGCGCGTGATTTCTACGACCATTTTCGATGAAGGCAAAATATGCAGTATTTTCAACTCATTCTAAGACTATTTTTGAAGTAGAAAAAATATCAAAACAGCTATCAAAATATCAATAATCGTAAATGTCCCAAAATTCACTTTCGATTGATATGTAAATCATACGACAACAATCTATTTACAACCATATTGCGATCAATTAAAAAATATCATTCTTTTTGAAACACCCTGTAGGAATAAAAATTTCTCTCAGTGCAGTGTTTACCCTGCCAAAGAGTACGTGGAAGACAACACCACTTCTCGTTAGCCTCGGTTGTACACGCAATGAACTACATTCTAAGAGGTACTACGATGAGATGAAACCTTTAAAAATCTTGTATATAAGTAAAATATCAAATTGATCGCACCCCGCCTGCAGCCATCAAATTCCGTAAGACATCATCAACTGATCATATTCAAGCGATGGGCAGACTGGTCTAGTATGGTTTGAAAGCCACATCAGAAACCTGTGCTGAGCTCTCTCAATGCGAACGAGATGACACTTTACCGCTCCCGCCCAGATGACGGAACAATATTCTAATTTGCACCGCATGTTTGCATCAAAAGCGGATAAGCCGGCATGTTTGTCAACTTTTTATCAGGGAGAAGCAGACTGCAAGGATCGAATGAGTAAGCCGAGAACCTTGTTGGCTCTGAAACCGTGGTATTAATGTGACTCGAATATGTGAGCTTTTGGTCGAGAATTACTCCTAGATCACGGATTGTGGTCACATTTTAAAAAAACTGTGTCGTGGATTTTATAAGCCGAATTAATAGGGTTTCGCTTAAGTGTAATCTTAAAGCTTTTGCACTTCGAGGAATTTAATTTCAATGTCAAGTCTGCCACCCACTGGGTCACTGAGTCGAGATCCGTCCGTAATGCCAGGATGTCCTGTTGAGATTTGCTTTCGTGGAAGACTTTGAGGTCGTCGCTGTAAAGTACGCAGTTAGTTTTTACTAAGCGTGACAAATCGTTCACAAAGAGAGAAAAAAGCAAGGGGGACATGTCCCCCCTATGTTATGTCCTCCCTCGGGTGTGCCGGAGATCACTGGTTCCCATTCTGACATCTTCCCGTTTAAAACCAGTCTTTGCTTTTTTCTATCAAAATATGATGTCACCAATTCCACGCTTGACGGCTGACACTGTACATGCATTGCAGCTTATCTAACAAAAGGCGATGGCTGACACTCTGGAAAGCAGACTTGTTGATGACTCAAATTGTTTTGAGTCGACTCAACTCTGACTCACGGCTTAAAGGCTGACTCTGATTCCGACTTGACTCGCTGAGTTGAAATGGTGAGCCGACACGACTTAGCCCAAATTTAAAAGTGAGTCGACTCAACTCTGATTCAAATAAGCGTTGAGTCGGAGTCGACTTCGACCCAGAATGGGGCCCAGGTAGGCACACAAAAATGCACATTTCCTTTAATAATATGAAAATTCCAGTACAATTATTCATGGCATTAACTATTTACTAATTACACATTGGTTTCAATAAAATGTAAATTACAATGCATTAATTAATAACATAAATTATGTCTGCATAGGATTGAAGAAAGGTGCTAAATGCGAACATGTGAGTGAGGTGAAGGGCCTGAGGGCTTTTCATATTGAAGCTATGTCCTTCATGAGTAAAGTAATAATTGAGGCAATAAGCGAGGTTTCAAACGCAAAGAACAGGACTCAATGTTTTAACATATTGCAAGAATTACCACTTTGAGTGGTAATTCTTGCCCCAGTGCATTCTGAACAATCCTGTGACACATTTATCTTAGAAATAACTACTAAGCCGCCTCGAATCCACCCTATGCAGCACCTCAATCAAAAACAAAACAAAAAATGAACGCTCACCTCGTCGTCCCGAAAAACTGTATTAAATTCTACAGATGGCGCACTGAAGACATTACGCGAACCCGCGAACCTAACCCCGGATGGCACAAAAGATGACAATGAATAGCTTTTTCAGTCACGTGACTTGAAAAAATCTAAGAAAATCTGAAGGTCTGGGAAAGTGATCTTACCCTCAGGCTACCAAGGCGAAAATCGCTAGTATTTTGTGGCGCACAATGATAGTTTTGTGACTAGCATGGCGCGCACGCATAGGTGATGTGGGTGGTAAATAATAATCATCATAATCTAAAGAGAAGTGGGTGGTTTCTGAGACACTTCAGGTGTATTGTCAGTTTCAAAGTTTCAAATTACTTCTTTCCGTATACAGAGGACAGTAGGTACAGCACTGAGATAAATTTTTATTCCTATGTGCTCTATCTAATCCGGAATCATGGTCTGCTCGAGCATAAAATGATGCCATGAAACCTGATTAAAGGAACATTTGAGCATGCTTGCTCTTATTAAATCCTCTTCCCAGCATAATTCCAGCACAGGAAGTGTTTTTGTAAGCCTTGACAGCTTAAAATGATTGTCGGCTTCTTAACATGGTGGGAAAAAGCATAAGTGTCGCCACCGGCAAAAAGTGGAGGGGGCAGTCACACTTCAACTTGATGCTGACAAAAAACTTCCAACATCAGTACCAAAAACTGTTCGAATTTGGGCTCCTCGTTGCCTTCCGCAGCATCTGGATATAAGAATGTCCGACTTTCTCTTATTTTGACTGAGATCAGGAAATTTTTGGCCAAAAGTGGGGGGCTGGCCCCACCTGGCCCCCCTTTTCCGACGCGTATGGGAAAAAGCTTAATATGATACCAATATGGTATTACAAGTGGGATCTTTTTTACACCACAAAGCATCATTTTACCATAGGTGCCCGACCTATTCTGGCCACGAAATTGAAAGAGATATCAATATCCTCATCAAAGTTTCATTTTATACTAGGAATCAATATATTCTGTCACCATAAATAACCAGGAATATGGAAGCTTTAGCTGCAGAATCATTCGAAACCCCAGTGTATTTTGATCCCACGTCAAAGCGTATCCGGAGATTGCGTGCGCGTGCTCGACCCGCGATTGAGAAAACTACTCGCCGTTTCGCGCCATCTTCAGTGTTCCTGTTATTGCACGCAGAGCTGGCCACAAAGCTTTGGCGTCGTGATCCGAGCGAAATTTGAGGGGAATAGCTGACCCTTTTCACTTTACGTTGGCACGTGCTTCTACATCGATCCAACTCAGGTTTTGACCTGAGGGGCCTTAAGAAGCCACGCTGCATTTAGCATGGTTTACGGGAGAAGCCACATCGACAGACCTAGCGGTGATAACGGATCAAGAGGAGAAGCTTAAGCTAAGTCTGATGACCGACAGACTCCACTGGGAGCTAGTGAGAGTAAAGAAGCATACTGGGGCTACGAAGGTTCAGGCATTCATTGTACTGGTGGCCAAAACCAGGAGTCCATGTGTGTCAGCTAGATGACGGCAACATGCACTGAAGCCCCAAATTTGGACGCGCAGAACAGCCCTTGCTCTGCAAAGTTGATGAAGTAGTGAGGAGCATCTGTTACCATTGGATACAGTCACCCACGTATTCTAAAGATCGTTTCAAGCTCACTTTGAGCACAGATTAGGGGCGCTTAAAGATTGGAAGTATTTTCACAGGAGCCTCTGAACGCACGCCCATCCCTGGACAGAGGTAAGTCTCATTCTGTACAATATAGTACAAAGAATGAGATTTTCTCAGCCATGACGGGATACTTTGAAGCAAACATATCTACAATCATATCTATATATCCAAAGTAAACGAGGGCTGCTATCTCTGACGACAGCGGCATGTGCTTGAAGTGTAAGCCTGGACCGCTCCTGGGCGGTATGGGAGAGGACTGTTCATTAAAGGCATTTCATGTGTGTCCGAAAAATGGTGAACGTGATTGTTGTTTAATGTTTGTGTCCTAATACAAAGTTATGATTATGTTATCTTTTCTTGAGGCTGAAGTAGACTGCTGTAAACAAATTGGATTACCCTCATTATCATTAGACAAAGTTAATGTAATAGCAAGGCCACAACATCTTCTTAACATCTTTACAGAAAGTTTAAATTTAAGAAAGAAAACACGAAGACTAACGAGGAACATCTAGTGAACCCGAATGAAACTCCAGGCACGACTCAAAGTATGCTACACAGACTACAATTATACCAGCATCAGTTTTGCTACCAGACTAATTTTATGCCAAATGCAGACTCAAAAGAGGCGGTTTCGTTTGAGGCTTGCATCGAATTTAGTTGTCTGTTGAGTGGAGGGGAATATTTTTCCTAAACCATGCCTCGTTGGGAGCTGGAATATAATGATTCCATGACGATTTTGCTAATGGAATACATTGATGCCGTGGAGTTTTTCTATACCAAGTGAAGAATCATTTGAAACCAGTCATCAGACATTTTATTCTCAACCTTACGGTGATCATTCCATGAGCTTCAGAAAACACTACGTGCTAGACTCAATCCAGTCCAAGAGATTACATTGAGTCTGAGATGGGAATACAATGAGCCTGATTCTGCCTCATTCCAATCGAGTTTGATACCAGAATCCAGACTCGCTTTCAGCACCGACTCAGTTTGTCCAGAAGGACTCAATTTTCTCTCTCAGTGTACAAGTGGGATCTTTTTTATACCACAAAGCATCATTTTACCATAGGTGCTCGACCTATTCTAGCCGCGAAATTGAAAGAGCTATTAATATTCTCTTCAAAGTTTCATTTTATACTAGGAATCAATATATTCTGTCACCAGAAATAACCAGGAATATGGGAGCTTTAGCTGCAGAATCATTCAAAACCCCAGTGTATTTTGATCCCACGTCAAAGCGTATCCGGAGATTGCGTGCGCGTGCTCGACCCGCGATTGAGAAAACTTACCCGTCGTTTCACGCCATGTTCAGTGTTCCTGCCATTGCACGCAGAGCTGGCCACAAAGCTTTGGCGTCGTGGTCCGAGCGAAATTTGAGAGGAATAGCTGACCCTTTTCAATTTACGTTGGCACGTGCTTTTACATCGATCCAACTCAGGTTTTGACCTGAGGGGCCTGAAGAAGCCACTCTGCATTTGGCATGGTTTACGGGAGAAGCCACATCGACAGACCTAGCGGTGGTAACAGTTCAAGAGGAGAAGCTTAAGCTGAGTCTGATGAGCAACAGACTCCGCTGAGAGCCAGTGAGAGTGAAGAAGCATACTGGGGCTGCGACGATTCAGGCATTCTTTGTACTGGTGGCCAAAATCAGGAGTCCATGTGTGTCAGCTAGAGGACGGCAACATGCACTGAAGCCCCAAGTTTGGGCGCCCAGAACAGCCCTTGCTTTGCAAAGTTGATGAAGTAGTGAGAAGCATCTGTTACTGTTGGATACTGTCACCCACGTGTTCTAAGGATCGTTTTCAGCTTACTTTGAGCACAGATTAGGGGTGCTTAAAAAATATTGGAAGGATTTTCACGGGAGCCTCTGAAACGCAAGTCCATCGCTGGACAGAGGTAAGTCTCATTCTGTACATCGTGCACAGAATGATATGTTCTCATTCATGACGAAATACTTTGAAGCAAACATGTCTACAATTATATCTATATGTCCAAAGTAAACGAGGGCTGCTATCTTTGACGACAGCAGCATGTGCTTGAAGTTTAAGCCTGAACCGCTCCTGGGCGGTATGGGAGGGGACTGTTCATTAAAGGCATGTCATGTGTGTCCGAAAAATGGTAAACGTGATTGTTGTTTAATGTTTGTGTCCTAATACAAAATTATGATTATGTTATATTTTCCTGAGGCTTAAGTATACTGCGGTAAACAAATTGGATTACCCTCATTATCATTAAACAAAGTTAATGTAATAGCAAGGCCACAACAGCATGATAAGTAACATCTTTACAGAAAGTTTCAATTTAAGAAAAAACGCGGAGACTAGCGAGGAACATCTATGTCGACGGCTAATGAAACTCCAGGCACGACTCAAAGTATGCCACACAGACTACAATTATACCAGCATCAGTTTTGCTACTAGACTAATTTTATGCCAAATGCAGACTCAAAAGAAGCGGTTTCGTTTGATGCTTGCATCGAATTCATCTGCCCGTGTTGAGTGGAGGGGCATCTTTTTCTAAACCATGTCTCATGGAGAGCTGAAATATAATGACTCCATGATGATTTTGCTGATGGAATACATTGATGCCGTGGAGTTTTTCTATACTGAGCGAAGAATCATTTGAAACCAGTCATCAGACATTTTATTCCCGAGCTTACAGTGATCATTCTATGAGCTTCAGAAAACACTACGTGCTAGACTCAATCCAGTCCAAGAGATTACATTGAGTCTGCGACGGGAATACAATGAGCCTGATTTTGCCGGATTCCAACCGAGTTTGACACCAGAATCCAGACTCGCTTTCAGCACCGACTCAGTTTATCCAAAAGGAATCAATTTTTATCTCAGTGAGTGATTTATCGTCAGTGTCTATATTATCTACCAGGGGATGTCCTTAAACCACGACAAATCAAGGAAGTACTTTGAAAAAGTAGACAATTGAAGCTTTTAGTTTCTGTCTTGACCCTTTTCAAAGCCAATGTGCAAAATAAGATTTTTGGTACCCCCTATCTTGCACGTATGTTCCTTAGTTTCTGTTAAGTGTTTTCAGTTAACCGAAGGAAGAAAATATAAAAGAAAGATGTGGTTTCCTAAGAGTGATTTCTTGCATGATAATCAGCCTAGGAATTTCAATGGTGTGCATCCTCAAAGTCAAAGTCTGATTGTGTGCTCAATTACTTTTTTGTATGATTTCGCATCCTTTTGCTAAGATCAAATGGAAAATATCTAGCAAATGTGTGTGCTTTTGAAACTGTGTATTTTACATAGCTTATTTTTGTTAATGACTGATCCAGGCATGGGTGTAGTGTGGATATGAAAATCATAAATCATGTTCCTATCATTAGCAAATAGCAATATGAAATCCTTCAAAGTTAGTTGTGAAAATTTATAAAATGTCAGCCATGTGACCACATATGTAAAGAAAAGTGTTGAGTCGACTCAACTCCTGACTCACAGCTTAGAGGCTGACTGATTCTGACTCGACTCAACTGGTCTAGCAGTGGAGTCGACTCCAGACTCAACCCGAATCTGGAAATGAGTCGACTTAACTCTGACTCAAGGAAAACTCGAGCCGACTGAGAGTCGACTCTGACTCTGACTCTGGGTCGCGACTCAACAAGTCTGCTGGAAGGTGCTGGAAAAATCTATGTTTATAGTATCGAGTTGGCTGCCTTCTGAAATGGCCTTCCACCCGCGCGATAGGAAGGACGCAAGATTGGTTTCACATGATCTTTTTCAATGAATCCGTGTTGATGTTGTGTTAGATATGGCCGAACGTGCTGGTTGATTTGGTCGCAAACAATTTTCTCAAATATTTTGGCACACAGAGGCAGCAGAGAAACGGACCGATAATTATCCGGATTTTTGGGTGAGCCTTTTTTGAAAATGAGAACAATGCTTGCTGATGACCATTTCTCAGGAAAGACGCCATCAGCTAGGGACATCCTGAATATCTTGCACAGGCCAGTTCTGCAGCACATTCTTTGAGTAGGTACACGGACATTAAGACCATCTGAACCACAGGTCTTTTTTGCTATAGGGGTGGGACCTATTTCATAAAAATACTTTTCCTATCGTTTTGGGCATTTTCCTCTGCTCTATCATTCGTAGAACCAGAAAATGTATTTCGTTTAAGCATATTATGGGGTTTAACCCTGCTACCCGGCAAATTACCTTTACCCTTTTCATGCGTACATGACAGCTTCTCTAGCCAATTGGACCGAGAGGCAACAACCAGTGCTAATTGCTTTGATACCGCTGATAAGTGGCCGTTGCCGATCTGTGACGGTACCTTCACGTTCAGTGCTCTCAGACTATCAGGTGTCTATGTGTGTGTATGTGGTGGAGGGGAGGGGGTTGGTGCATACTACTACATATCCTTACGTCATGCTATGATGGAATGCAGTGAAAACCTGCGGCAATAGGAATGCTGACTTTTGGCCTGGTGCCTGAAGTCTTCAAAAATGATAAATACATCCTCTGGTTTAATGAGCTTGAACCAAAGGCGGATTCGGGGCGGAGGGAGGGGGGGTAAATGTTTCACTCTCCTTCCCCCTGTTGACCCTCGAATCCTCCCTGAAATGGTCACGGCGCCCCCGAAATGTCTATGGCGCCTTCACAACATCGGAATCGGAAAACTTCCCGCAAAAGCGCGATTCAAAAGGCTAACTTTGTACACGTCATCGGAAACCTGCATGTCATTGCCTTCAAGCACTCCAACTCCCTGTGTCTGTTTAAAACTCTTTAAAATGTCCAAAAACGCTTTGGATTGTCCCTGAAATCTCCAATTAGTTGTTGCAGGTACTCGGAAAAGTCATGACTAGACAAGTGTTTGAACGCAGCTAGTTCGTCTTTGCACGTTCATCACCAGGATGACGTTTCCTCCGCTCAAATGATGACTTTTTTAGACGCAAAACCTGTCTGATTTCGGCGTTGAACCAAGGTGAAAACCGCTTTTCAGGAACAACCAACGGGAGATGATCACGGATGGCGGCGTCAACAAGAGCATAAAACATTGATGGAGCTTCATCAACATTCATTCCGTCCAACAGACTGCAGAGCGCTGCAAGCAAAGTTGCACGGAGCCCCTCATCAGCCCCGCAGTAATTAAAAGCCGCAGAACGTGTAGCCCGAATCAGAGGCCATGCATCCAGAACAAATAAAATAATCACTTCGTCATGGTCAGAGGCGAGCGTGCTCTGCCTAGGCATAGGGCTAACGTTAACAATATCTCTTGTCAGCACAAGATCCAGGGTGTTTTCAACACGAGTTGGCACTGTGACACGCTGGGTAAAACCAAGAAGATCGCACTGCTCAACGAATCTCACAGCTCGCGCAGAGTTCCTGGTTAACACCGGGCACACATGATCTTCTTGTCGTCTCCATTGGATCTCACGTAAATTAAAGTCACTTATACCTACCAGCAGAGGTCCCGAGCAAGGTAATGAAATCAAACACTAGCACATCCTTTCTAGTGCCCTATTGTTGTTTCGAGGTCGGTAACGCACAATAACAGTCATGTTAGGTTGGCTAGTCTTGATCTGAAGAGTTTCGGTGCCCAGGTCCGGCTCGATGCGCTGCGATGGGTGCATAGAAGAGCGAACAGCTCACAAAACTCCTCCCAACACCACCCCTGTCACGACGAAACAGGGTGTGACCCGGAAAGGACGCTCCCAGCTCTGCGTCCCCGACGCCGTCGTCCAGCCACGTCTCGTTGAACGCGACGATATCGCAGGTCTTTAACTCCTCAGCACTGGCCTGCATTAAACTCTGGGTGTTGCGGAGCAAAGCTGTAAATTTCAGCGGGGTATATTCAGCTCCACGTCCCCTGCGACCTGAAGGAGATGAAAGCACTGATATGATAACACTGATTTGCTGTCATATAGTGTCCTTGACTTCAAATATCTACCGAGCGTCGATACCAGATGAATGGGGTTGGGGACCGGGCCGATAAGTGTCTCTAGTGTTGCTGTGATCCGGGAAGGTCCTCCGTCAGCCAACGAAAAAGCTTTGCCAGGCATCAGCTGTGGTAGAGGTGGCAGACCTGCGGCGGTCAACGTGAGGAGCAGCAGTAACATGGCGGGAAAACGCATTGCGTGTCCCCAGGATCGACCTCGCCTCGACCGCGTGGTAGACAGGGTCTCTGACCTCCCGGCTATACTCCGGTGACTGTAGCAGGGAGTAGTAAAGAGAGGAGTTCCACTACCCTGCTATGCAATAACAGGGACTCTGTCGCCATGTTTGTTACGGGTGCACCCTCATCCACAACCGACTCCAATTACCTATTGTTGGCTGTGTAGGTACACTTTGAACTCTTAAAAGTTCAGCAATGAAGACAAAACAAGCACTTCACGAACAGCATATATCACGAACATCCATATGTCACTTAATGATGTCCAGGAAGCTGATAATAATTGAACATTATCGGAGCGTCTAGTATTATTGGAGCGCCATCAACTTCTACCTATGTGTCTTCCATAGCCAATTATATTTACAGGCTGTGAAAGAAAGGTGGGTGAAGTGATATGTGCACTTTGAGGCGTGCTATAATGGATGTTTTGCGTGATAAGTATTATAATAAACGCCTTCTGAAGCATACAAAAGAAAAAGTCATCGGCCCCATCAAGCAAAAATTCCCCAGCACTATAGCACAGTCCGTGCTTAAGGACTGGGAAAATAGCTCCTAATGGAGTTAATGACTCCACCAGGTACCCTGAATGGTGGTCCGATCAATTTTAGCCCGGTCCGTGCGAAGTGCTAAAGAAACAGCACTTGATAGAGTCGATGACTCCACGACGTACACTGAGAGAAAAATTGAGTCCTTCTGGATAAACTGAGTCGGTGCTGAAAGCGAGTCTGGATTCTGGTGTCAAACTCGGTTGGAATCAGGCAGAATCAGGCTCATCGTATTCCCGTCGCAGACTCAATGTAATCTCTTGGACTAGATTGAGTCTACCACGAAGTGTTTTCTGAAGTTCATAGAGTGATCACCGAAAGCTCGGGAATAAAATGTCTGGTGACTGGTTTCAAATGATCCTTCGCTCGGCATAGAAAAACTCCACGGCATCAATGTATTCCATCAGCAAAATCGTCATGGAATCATTATATTCCAGCTCTCCACGAGACATGGTTTAGAAAAATATGTCCTTCAACTCAACACGGCAACTGAATTCGATGCAAGCCTCAAACGAAACCGCTTCTTTTGAGTCTGCATTTGGCATAAAATTAGTCTAGTAGCAAAACTGATGCTGGTATAATTGTAGTCTGTGTAGCATACTTTGAGTCGTGCCTGGAGTTTCATTGGGTTCACTAGATGTTCCTCGTTAGTCTCCGTGTTTTTTCTTAAATTGAAACTTTCTGTAAATATGTTATTTATCGTGCTGTTGTGGCCTTGCTATTACATTAACTTTGTTTAATGATAATGAGGGCAATCCGATTTGTTTGCCGCAGTCTACTGCAGCCTCAAGAAAAGATAACATAATCGTAACTTTGTATTAGGACACAAACATTAAACAACAATTACGTTCACCATTTTTCGGACACACATGAAATGCCTTTAATGAACAGTCATCTCCCATACCGCCCAGGAGCGGTCCAGGGTTACACTTCAAGCACATGCCGCTGTCGTCAGATAGCAGCCCACGTTTACTTTGGATATATAGATATAATTGTAGATATGTTTGCTTCAAAGTATCCCGTCATGGGTGAGAAAATCTCATTCTTTGTACTATATTGTACAGAATGAGACTTACCTCTGTCCAGCGATGGACGTGCGTTCAGAGTCTCCTGTGAAAATCCTTAGAATATTTTATAAGTGCCCCTAATCTGTGCTCAAAGTGAGCTGAAAACGATCTTTAGAACACGTGGGTGACTGTATCCAACAGTAGCAGATGCTTCCCACTACTTCATCAACTTTGCATAGCAAGGGCTGTTCTGCGCGTCCAGATTTGGGGCTTCAGTGCATATTGCCGTCCTCTAGCTGACACACATGGACTCCTGGTTTTAGCCACCAGTACAATGAATGCCTTAACCGTCGAAGCCCCAGTATGCTTCTTCACTCTCGCTAGCTCTTAGAGTCTGTCGGTCATCAGACTCAGCTTAAGCTTCTCCTCTTGATCCGTTATCACCGCTAGGTCTGTCGATGTGGCTTCTCCCGTAAACCATGCCAAATGCAGCGTGGCTTCTTCAGGCCCCTCAGGTCAAAACCTGAGTTGGATCGATGTAGAAGCACGTGCCAACGTAAAGTGAAAAGGGTCAGCTATTCCTTTCAAATTTCGCTCGGATCACGACGCCAAAGCTTTGTGGCCAGCTCTGCGTGCAATGGCAGGAACACTGAAGATGGCGCGAAATGGTGAGTAAGTTTTTTCAATCGCGGGTCGAGCACGCGCACGCAATCTCCGGATATGCTTTGACGTGGGATCAAAATATACTGGGGTTTCGAAAGATTCTGCAGCTAAAGCTTCCATATCCCTGGTTATTTCTGGTGACAGAATATATTGATTCCTAGTATAAAATGAAACTTTAAAGAGGATATTAATAGCTCTTTCAATTTCGCGGCTAGAATAAGTCGAGCACCTATGGTAAAATGATGCTTTGTGGTATAAAAAAGATCCCACTTGTAACACCATATTGTTATCATATTAAGCTTCTTCCCACCATGTTTAGAAGCCGAGAATCATTTTAAGCTGTCAAGGCCTACAAAAACACTTCCTGTCCTGGAATTATGCTGGGAAGAGGATCTAATGAGAGCAAGTATGCTCAAATGTTCCTTGAATAAGGTTTCATGGCATCATTTTATGCTCGAGCAGACCGTGATTCCGGATTAGATAGAGCACGTAGGAATAAAATTTTCTCTCAGTGTATTCTGAACGGCGGTCCGATCGAAACCGCGTTTTGGCCATGGAAACCAAGTATTTTTGGTGATTTTGTCACTGATATCCTGCGGTTATATGTATTGCCTCAGTTGCAATCCAGTCTTTGAAATGTATACGGTTGCAAGAAGCTAAGAAGCTATAGGCGACGGCCAATATTTTTCCTCAATTATTTATAAAAAATGTTCAATTTCCGTGATGAGTAGCACGGTTTTCGGTCTCTGCTCCGTACGTGTGCTCCGTATTTCAGCCGTCCGCTAAGCTAAAATGCTTATCGGGGCGTGGCGGCCAACGCTTACCCTATCCCGAAGCCATACGACTTCCACAGCATAGGCGGACCTAGGGGGCAAGGGGGAAAAGGTACCCCCGACGACCCTCGGCACCCCCCTGAAAGGTCGATGGCGCCCCTCTGAAATGTCGCTTTCCACCCCTGCCCCCCATCCAGGATGCGAAAATCGGCGTCCACCGATAGGATTTAGCGCCCACCTGATAGGTTTTGCCGGCTAAAAATGGCGGCCTCTGGTCCGGATGGCACCCCATGGGCAATCTCGGATCGATGATGATGATTAGAGTTTTAGGGCACTGCAGCTGCAGAGGCTATACGTGCCCGTCAGTATTGTATTGCATTATCCTAAGATTGTCATTATTAGCTACAGTGAGCTATACAGAATGTGTGTGAAACCTAAGAATCTCTAACTGGTGTGTAAACTACGTCAAAATCTTCTTTTCCCAAATAAGGTAATACTTTTCCAATGTCTACGAGTGCATCATCGCCTAGGATCTGTCCCAGCGGAACCGGTTGAAAGAATCGGAGCTGACTTCGTTTCTAAGATGTTCCCTGGCCTCTCCCCTCGAATCCTGAAATGTAAAAAACACTGAAGATTATATATTCGGGCACAGCCCTTCATCAGAATCGTGGAGTAAATATCAATAATTCTCAGTCCTAGTATAGCCAGACCTCGAATAAACCCTCGAGGTCTGGCTATACTAGGACTGAGAATTATTGATATTTACTCCACGATTCTGATGAAGGGCTGTGCCCGAATATATAATCTTCAGTGTTTTTTACACTTCCGGATTCGAGGGGAGAGGCCAGGGAACATCTTAGCAACTCATCATCATGCTCCTCGCCGCAGCACTTCAAAACTTATCAACGTCTGACTTCGTTTCAGCTGATCGCAGCTGTCAGTAGCAGATAAAACATGCTGCACAGTGAGGCGGCTACCACAGTGCGAACATTGCTTGGGGGCGGCGTTTATTAGGTAATGGGCGTGTGTCGCGTAGCAGTGGCCTATTCGAAGCCTAGTTAGGCTTATCTCCTCCCTTTCTGTTTTTCCTGCAGCTCGACTCCCAGAGTTTAATCGTTGGACGCAGCCGTTTAAAAAAACAATCTGGCTCCGCAGTCTACCTGGCCTGCCACTCAGCATCTACTAACATCTCAAGTGATGGTTTTATGTCTGTGGCTGGAATTTTAAACCTGCGCGAAGGGGGCAACTGACATGCGTCTTTGGCTAATTTGTCAACTTGCTCATTTCCTAAAATGCCAACATGGCTCGGCACCCATAGAAAACACACGTCAGTACCTCGGGAGGCAATCGCTGTCAGAAGATTTCGGATCGTTGGAACAAGCCAGTTCTGCTGTGTGTGGTGCGACTGGAGGGCTGCCAGAGAGCTTGCTGAGTCAGTTATAATAATACATCGTTCCTCAGGAGTGCGCCTGATGTGTCGTTAAACCCGCAAAATAGCGTATAGCTCTGTGGTAAAAACTGAGACAGTCACAGGTAAACTGAAGCCTTTGCTGAGCCCGTCCCCCATAAACGCACTGCCGGCGCCGCTGGCACCCTTAGAACAATCGGTGTAAAACCTTGTATGTCCTGAGTAGCTTTGAATTTTTCGTAGAGCTAATTCTAAGAATTCTGCGGGCAGGATTGATGACTTTTTTTGGCGCAGCAAATTGAGGTCACACTTGACCGGTGTGAGGCGCCATGGTGCTATGCACTGTGGTCGCCTTTCCGCAATGGTTTCAAAATTAATGTCAGAGCCCTCTAACCACTGTGATACCCTCACACAAAGCGCCAGAGAAGACTATCTCGGATCCGCCTGTGCTCCCCACTCAGTGCCTCATGAAACACCGGGTATCATTACGATCATTATTGCTTTTTAAGGGACTTAAGTAGGTGCACCAACTGTTTTAAAATCCATCTGAAGCTGGGGTCACAGGGTTAATATAAAACTTGACCACTTATATAAGGATATTGTGCCCCGAGGTCCTTTGCCTTCCGCCACCTGGGTACCTATTTCGCAATGCATAGCTACACGGACAAGTCAGTCCACACAAACATTGAAAATAGGCATCGCGAATAGGCATGAAAAAGCCTTTCTAGGTATGCCACTTTCTTTTTCAGGCATCATTCATGATAATATAAAGCACCGAACTTGATTCTGTCCAACTTCTGCGCTAACTCGCACCTCGTTTCATTTCGGAACGTATCGTTAGGAATTTCTCAATCCTATGCGCTTTTCCACGGGCATGTTTTTGCGATGTTGGTTGAAGGGCATAACGACAGGGGCATGAGGCCCTTCACGGGTCTGGTCGGACAGCTATCGGTGACATACACGAACAGCTCAGTCTAGCGTATGGCGGAGAGGATCTGAATGACATATCCTTACATCACCCCGTGCAAAGTGGGTAATTTCGTATTTGAGACGTCCTTAAAATAGAAGCCAATGATAGATACAAGCCGCGCTTAAACCGCGGCAACGAATGGGCCATTGTTTTTGCAGCAGCAGCATGCATTGGCATAAAATAGAAATGTATTTATAATGGTGATGTGGCGCAGATTGGACAGGCAGCAGCATTGTTGTAAGACTACCTGTCCGTTCTGGGGTCCAAGTCACCACCCGCGTCGGTGCGCCTGGGCGCACCTATTTGTTCGCACTTGACGACTGTGCAGAGTGTTATTTTTAGACGCGCGTCATAGCCGTATCCCTCTTAAGTGGGAGGAGAGAGGAGGGGGCAACAAGGACAACCGGTGCGCTGGCGCCGCCTGGCGGCTGGGCGGTGACACACAGCGCCCGTGCCGCGCCACCACCAGGCCGCGCTTCCCTGTCAGCGGCACCAAGCCGATCTTTCAACAGAATTAATGAGGGTATGACCTTCACAGTCATGTAAATGTGCAGTACTCTTATGGTTTTAAACACCGCTGCAGTCACATGAAAAAATACAAACGGGAAACTTTTTCATAAGATTATGCATATTCAACGTAGTCCCAGCCAAAAATCGGGAAGCTGCCCGCTATTTCCGGGAGTGGGCCAGGGGCCTGCCCCAAGGCGACGCCCTGGCGACTACTTTACGGAGGATTACAGGTAAGTATGAAGCAGTGTAGGATACTCTCTACTCCACGATGTGTCTACTTAGTTGATAAAAATTCACGAGTTAAAGAGAACATCCACTAATAGCTTCTTTTCTGAGAATTTCCCTCCATTATGTGTTACAATGATAAACAAACATCCGCGGCACACCTAATTTATGTTAAAGGCTCATTTTCAATAGCACATTATGCTGGTGGGTAGAAGAGCACGTTATAGAACATGTTAAATAAAAGAACACAACAATGGGAGCAACTTTGATACGTTTTGTTTTGGTAATAATCATTCGTGACCATAACAAATTTCCTATAATAGGCCAAATTATAACGTAGGTAGCTAATAAGATTAGACCAAACAGAGAAAGTAATGCTATGTGGAACTTCAGAAAGAGGACCATGAGGGGAAGAGGACCATCATGCGCCCTATTCAGAAATGCACCCAGTCGATGTTTGGAAAATTCCAGCAGTTTGCCGGCTTTATTTTGTGTTACTCTATTGTTCATTACTATTTCCCTCCAATTTTTGGTTATCAAAGCTAATGGTAAATCGGACGAAGCCATGCTAGACACATGTTTTTGTCTTACATGTATTTCTTAACCATGACAATGCATGCATGGAACCGTTTTTAACGCATGCATGGAAGTGTACTGCTGGAAGTATTTTGTACAGGAAAATGTTTCCAAGATCTACATTCCTCTATGTTTTATGCATAAAAACATCATAATTTCACCGATTAACCTGTGCTCTAGCTGCCATGTACCTACACCCTACTGATTTCAACATGCGTCCCACCAAATTCGGTCATATGAGTGCATTTCAGAACACAGCTTTAAATAATTACAGTTTCATCTGAACACGTTCTTTACGTGATTCCAGCACCGCAATGGTACATCTGCTTCCACTTGAGTTACTTAGCTTTTTCAAGCTCTTACAAGAACTCGATAACAAACTAATGACAAAATCATAACTGCAGCAGAGGCCGCTTCCCTGCCTGGTGATGATGGAGAAGCAGGTGTCACTTTGGTTGACCATGAGGCGTGCGCGACGACAGCGAGTAACGGGCTATTCCTTTCACCGGGTCCCTCCCCAAAGAAAAAACCCCGGCCCCTCGCCTCCCGCCGGGCCCCCCCCCCCCCCCAAGAAGATCAAGAGCGATCAGGATAATGAGATACGAGGCAAAGTAAACTCGAGCCCTGTGAAGGAGAGGTTGCCTGGTGGTACGGTGAACTCAAGGGAACAGAAAAGGCAAAATGTTTTCCAGTGTTTGCTGACCAATGCATGCTCTTCGTGGAAGGGTCCACTGGGGTATTTTAACTGGGGCTGAGGTGGAATAAATGTATGGCATATGAAACCGACACTTATCGTAATATTTGAACTGATTCTTCAAACAAGCGGTATTTTTGAACTCTTTCCCAGAGGCATGGTGTCACACTCTAACCATGTCACTGGGCTTTCTTAGTTATGCTATCGGCCACTAACGTGCCTAAACCGGGTTCCCGAAACCAGTGGCCTCTCCACAGGCCGCCACCGAAGTTCAACAAGCGCCTAGAGTCTGTCTTGTCCTATAGGCATATAAGCCGAGTGCATTTCGGTGCAGCTTCGGTGGGCGTATTTTAGGCACCCTGTGCATAATTACGCATTTGCACGTGTTTTCAAAAACATTAAAAACGTAAACATTAGAATGATTTAAAATAGTATTGCCAAATATTATTGCTGACAATCAAGTCGATCATTGAACATTTTTCAAGGTGACAACAGCAACAAAGTCACCTAAATTATTTTTGGCAGAATCTGTTGCATAAGTGCATTTTAGTTTAGCCTTTTTAAAACTATTTTACCTCTATGACCTCATTATTGATCTTATGCATTTTTTTAAAGGTAACACCATTTGCATTCGGCACAAGCTTTCGATTTTTCCGCAGTTTCTCACTCCTCTTGTTTTTCGAATCGGAGCGTGTCTCTCCCCTTCTGAAAGATGGTAAATATCCGCTACCCGGACGAAGTTAATACCATCATCAAAAAGGGGATATCAAAATAGCACATTAATGGGAAAGTGAATATGTCTATACGCACGCATGCACGCACGCACGCACGCACGCACGCACGCACGCACGCAAGCAAGCACGCAAGCACGCACGCACGCACGCACGCACGCACGCACGCACACACGCACACACACACACACACTATATATATATATATATATATATATATATATATATATATATATATATATATATATATGTATATATATATATATATATATGATATATGCAAGTATGATGACACAAGACTGCGTTGCGAGCGTTGATTAGCTTATTTGTAACTTTTCTAAATTACGTACCACTGACTTTACTTCATCTCTTTCATTAGCTATCCGATCTCCTATGATAGTCATGATGAAAAAAGTTCACATTTGCAACCGGTTTCGTCATATTCTAATAACGTTATCAAGCATATGAACATAGAAAAAGACATTACCTTGTGAAAAGTAAAGGGCAAGAGTTTAAAGTGCATATTTTGAAACACTCGGATTATACAAACAAATAGAATGTCACACGTAAACCGTTTGAGGCATCCCATTCTTCCGGCGAATTTCAAGCCAATCGCGCTCAGCCAGCACGATAGGTATGCGTGCTGTAGAGCGTGAAAATCCCCAGATAATCACGCTGAGTGTTGGACGCAGGGTACTTGTCCCGGATTATAACAACCTCGAGTATCTTCAATCTTCGCTGGTTTCTCTCCTGCTCAATGATATTCACGTTATCCACCAGATCCTTCAGCGTGTTTTGTCGGTTGTGGGTGTTCTGCGTGTGATTAGAGGGTGGGTGTGCGTAGAGGTGCATGGCCAAACGCCTTGAGAGCGTTGTTGTAGTGTGACCAATCTAGTTCGCCTTGTTTTGAAGTTTTTAACCTTCATCAGGGCATGTTCCAGTGGTAGACTACATTGGTCTTCTGCAGCATCGTCTCTTGGAGCATAATGTTCTTCATTATTAAGTTTGACGTTCTCCTGGTCTTATAGTAGACGATGAGCTGGACTGTGTTGCTGTCTGTCGGTGTCACATTCCTCTTAACCCTTGCCCCGGTGGCGGGTACCAGCCACCTTCACCCTGGTGGGGGGGGGGCTACAAAAGCCCCGTACGATATCAAATACTAAGAGAGCTAGAACGCAAAACGGCAATCGAAAGCTCTTCAAAAATGATATCGAAAATACTTGATCATTTTTCTCCTCAGGTCAATATCAAGGCCACGAGAGGTCAAAATAGGTAAAAATCGCTAACATGAGGTGTACTAAGAAAACATCATATGTCTCAAACACTATGCTAGCTAAAAACATTTCTTTAACACGATTCGAAAGCACTTGAGTTGCTCTTTCATTACAGTGGCAATGATGTTCGGATCAGGTCAAAGCCTAGGAAGCTACAGGTCACTGAATATTGGGACGTTCTTGGGAATGTCCATAGCCACCCATGCATAAGGGCGTTTCCTTTTTCTTTAATAACTTCCAAACCAAGCAATATGCAGCCATAGTTGATGCACCATTGCAATACTCTCTTCAATACGAATCGAATGATATATAATATTGCTATACTAGGTCAAGTGTAAAAATTTGACCTGACCCAGGTCAACAGTCTGACCCAACTTGACCTGGTGTAGTCATGATGTATATAGTTTGACTTGCAGTGACTATAAAACACTTGAGTGATAAAATTAAAGGTCATCTTTGTTTATTCAAAATTTATAGAGTAAAACACCAAGAAGTGTTTATTTGACCTAAGGTGACCTTTCAAAGGTCACAATTCAAACTTTTTGGCATCAAACTCAGAAATGGGCTAAGAGCAAGTCGTAACCGATGTTTGAAGTTGATTCCACCCATACCTACTGAGAAAAGCTCATTTCGTGATTTTCCCCATGTATTTGCAATGGGGAGGTCATGCTCTGTACATGATCTTAAGTCACCAATATAAAAAAATCCCGGAACATATGTTGTAGCTCATGATGGGCCCAATATGTGGTATGAGTTTCAACTTGATCGATTAACCCTCCTTTTAGTTATGCAGTCCTAAGCATTTTTTAGGTGAGGTCACTTCACCTGGTCTGGTGACCTGACCTGATATGACCTTGAGATACAATTTTCAGGAAAGATGTAAAAATGATTAAGGAACAGCTAGACTAAGTTTGGCGGCGCTGCGCGCCACCTTTTTGGGCACTTCGGAAAACCCGAGGGTGTCTAAAAAGACGCCAGCCCAGGCGAAGGTTAATAATGTCCTTCAGCACTTACTCGTCTTCTTAATATTCCGATGTCATGATGTTCCTGTAATATCGGTTCAGTCTGGTCTTCGTTTGTCTTCTCTCTTCTCGGTCTCCTTCTGCATGTAGCTGTCCAGGGTTCTCCGGATTTCTACATCAATTTCAGAGGTGTTATAGTTATTATTTACAAGCATGCTCTTGATGTGGCTGAACTCTGCGTGAACGGCGTCCCAAGAGGAGGAGGTCTTCAGTGCTCCCCTTACATAGGCTCTGATGACTCATTTCTTGTATTTTGTTGGGCATTCACCCAGTGCGTTTAACACGCGCATTGACGGGGGTCTGAGCCACCTTCGAATTGACGAGGGGGCGGGTACCCGCCCCCTAAGATCTCAAGAACCACGGTAGGTAGCAAAAAACGGTAAACGGCGTTGGGTAGCCCATCCGCTTCTCCATCGAAAATATTTGGACCATTTTTTGTCAGGTCACATTTAAGGTCACCAGAGGTCAAAAACATGCCGTCACATGCCGTCATAGGGATAACATGTAAATTAAGTTTTTCGGCCATTACATCTGAACAAGTAAAGATAGAGCAAAACGACTTGAAATATATGAATCCTCGCAGCAAGCCAAATCGAATGATATATGATTTGACCTTGCTAGGTCAAATCAAAGATTTGACCTGACCTGAGGTCAGATCAGGGTCAAATTATATAAAATGCATATCATTAGAACTGCAAAGCCAAGGCGAGTCTAATGAAGCTAGAATAAACGCTCTATCACCATGTGTTACTGAGTTATTCAGTAAAAACCATATTTCCCATGTATTACCAATGGAGAGGTCATGCTTCGTCCCTGACCTTAGGTCATCGATGTCAAAAATACCGGAACATATTTTAGAGAACTCGGTGAGCCCATTATGTGATATGAGTTTCAATTAGATAAGTTCACCCTGCTCCGACTTATGCTATCTTAAACTTTTTTTGAGGTCGGGTCACTTGACCTGTACTGGTGACCTGACCTGAGATGAACTATCCTTAAAATTTTCACAGAAGCTGCAAACATGATGAGGGAAAAGGTATACCAAGTACGGCGGCGCTGCGCGCCGCCGTTTTTCTGCTGTCTCCGAAAAACCCGAGGGGTCAATGCGCGTGTTAAACATCGGCCGCCGTCAGTTTTCTTCCGGTAAACCGACGTGGAGAACAGGCCCCCAGACATGTCTACATCGACATCCAAGAACGGGAGTCTCCCGTTTGCTCCAACCTCATACATGAAGTTGAGGACAGAAGCGGCTTGCATTTTCTCTTGCATTTCACAAAGATCGTCTTCTGGGTCAACTTGGACGAAAATATCGGCAATATATCTCTTGTAGATGTGCAGTGCCTTCTCAAGGGAGCTGAGAGCTTCTTCCTCCACGGGACACATATACACTGGTGCAAAGAGTACACCGTGCAAATAGTATTTATTTATTGTTTAGTTTTTGGGGGTGTGGGTCGTCCGCCCGTGGTGCGTGCAGAGGGGTCCTTCACTGGAAGGAAATTATTGGGACATTTTAGCTGTGTGGCACAGCCGTCGGGTTTCTTTTAGCTGTGTGTGATTTGGTGCTGGCGTGTACCCATGAGCATAGTGTAAACAGACGAGAGCCCCATGGCGTTACACGTGACTCCTTGCGTGTTACCACTTGATGGAAAAACATTAATCTGTACCAGTTATTGGGTCTTAGAGGTGTACTGGCGACTTTTTGGGTCAAATGCGTATGCAGGCGCGTTGACAGAAACATTAAATAGTTGGTGGGTGGTTATTTAGAATCTTGGTAATATTTGGGGTGATCCTCCGTTAAGAAAAACCACCAAACTCTAATTTTCTGGAAAAAAATAATGGGTTAAGGCGATCCGGAGACAAGCCACCGCGAAAGTAGAAGTCTGCGAGCAAGGCGAGCAGACTTGAGTCCTGAGAAGGGCCCGGCGAAGCCGTGGCCGACAAAGGCAATACTCGCTCCGCGAGGAAAGCGCCGCTGGCTGGTCCGCTGAATCGAGTCATGGTAATGTAAGGTTTGATGTCTGGACAAGTTGTCCAATCGACGGAAGGCAAAATCGGCACGGCAACTCGTGGTTGCCGGAAGCGTTTGCGGGATCGCTGGAACGGCTGCCAAAGGGTAGGCAAAGCAAACTACAAGAGGGGAGAGAGGATACCAAGCAGTGCACGGATGGGACGCCTAGGGAAGGGAGGAATCTAGCAGCGCCGGGCAAGGGAACGGAGGACCCCGGCGGCGCCAGGTGGCCGTCTAGGAAAGGGATAAACAATCCGGAGACAAACCCCCGCGAAGCGCTGGAAGTCTGCGAGCAAGGCGAGCAGACTTGAGTCCTGAGGAGGGCGCGGCGAAGCCTCGGCCGACGAAGGCGATACTTGCTCCGCAGGGTAGGTGCGCCGCAGGCCGGCCCGCTGAATCGAGATATGGTTAGGTAAGGATGGTGCAGGGGCGATCTGGTGCGACTGCGCGATTGCGTCGGGCTCAAAATATAGGTCTGACTTTGAAAGCCCATCACTCGAAAAGTTATCGACCGATTTACAAAATTTCTCCACCAATCGACGCGCTCATAAATTCCTCCGCACGCTCACCCTTCACCACTCGTGACGCGCCTAATCAGTGGGAGCATCTCGCAACGCGAGACGTGCCGTCTATTATCATATAAAAGTCATGGCAAGGTCAAGTGGATTTCAAATGGTGATCGGTTGTATGAAGAATGAAGCTCACAATACGCAGGATTACATGATAACGTGACTAAGTGTTTTAACTTCCTCTTTTTGAGCATACACAAAAAACATGAGGCCTAAAGTCTTTCACTTTGTTTTTGCTTACAGTTGTCATGTATTCCACAGGTGGAACTTCTCAGTTTGGTAGAGTTGTGTTGAGTTCTGGATTGTGTTCGCGGATGTATAGTGTTTCTGTGATCCATATTCTGAGGTGATCATTGATGTGCTTGTGCGTAAATGTGTTGTCGGTGAGGAGTTTTCTGGTGAGCTGTGTTTGGTGGTGTTGTTCTACGTGGTTCTTGATGGAGCTGGTGTGGCCTGGTGCTTTGTGTAGAGTGAGGCGTCGTGAGAGGGATGTTGTTGTGGCACCGATGTACTTAGCGGCAAGGAGCCTACACGCTCCTAAGGGGCAGTTAAATTGATAAAGTACATTGGTGCGTGACAGAGGGGTAGTCTTGTCTGATGTGTTGTTGCGAATGATGAGGTTGGAAGTTTTTCTATTTTTGTAGTAGATAGTGAGATGCAGCTGGGTGTCAGAATTTGTGCACTTTAAGGTGTCGCGAATGATATGCTGCATGATTCTTCCGTCACCTTTATGGGAATTGGGCACCGCTCATAAAGTTGCGGTGGTAGAGCCTGATGGATTGCACTTCTGGCGCGTCGTCACTACTGGTCTTTTTATATGTTTTTTTAAAGTCTCATCAATAACCTTATTAGAGTACCCGCTGTTGACAAGAATCTAACGGATTCGCCTTAACTCACTGTGAAGAGCAGTTCACGAGGAGTAGTTACGAACTGCTCGCCGGACAAACGCAGTTATAACACTGCGTTTGTATCTCTCCGGGCACTCACTCTCCCCGTTGAGTAATCGGCCTTCTTTCGTTGCCTTGCGGTAGACATCTGTCACAAAATTGCCATCAATGTCGGACACCATTGCGTCTAGAAAGGGGATCTTCCTATCTATACTTAACTCGTGTGTGAACTTGAGCACACTGTTGTGTTCGAGATTAGAAATCAGGATATTTAGATGATCCTCATCTCTCACATCACAGAATATATCATCTACATACCTGCAATAGATGTTAGGGCGCACATCAGGATCACAAAAGACAAGGTTCTCTTATACGAACCTGCGAACACGAAAACAGAAAACTAGCCAAAACGAACTCTTCGTTGAAGTTTAATCGACAGTGCTTGAGAGAATATATATATATATTCTCTCAAGAATATATATATATATATATATATATATATATATATTCTTGAGCTATATATATTCTTCAGCGTTTCAAAAACTCGAAACGCTGTTCTCTTCAACGACATCTGCCTGAAAGAAAATATATTGCCCAATTACACGAACCTAAGAAAAAAATATATGCATGCATTTAAGTTTTCCAGGCCTCTTCGTTTTCAAAATAAATAGTAAATATAGGCATCAGCAGAATTTACTAAAGACTGAGGCATAATTTTCACAGGGATACATGTACATACCTATTCATGTTTTCTTCAGTGGCGGCGCTTGAACATTTTGGCAGCCTAGGCAGCATTGGCTTAGAGGTAAGGACGTCGCCCAGGCTTTTTACCTGATATTAGACAGGGGTGATTCCAGCAGGCCGGCTGGAGAAGGGGCAAGCTCACGTCGATGAGCAAAAATAATATTTATGTTTAAACCTTTAATGTCATAAAATTGAAGAAAAAATATAAAACATATGTCGGTGGATTGTGGAAACGGTTATGCAGCAGTATATGAAGGTACAAGGCAAAATTCAAGAAGGATAGGTAGGCAGGTAAGTAAGCCGGGAAGGACAAGGTACTCACGGACCTTCCCATTTCAATGACAGCTTCGGCACTTCATTGTTTATGACGTCCAATTTCTCGCTGTACGATCGATTTTTGAACGGATTTTTTAATTTAATCCCCCAGATTTTGTGCCATGACTCACGTTGTTCATGAGAGTTTCACAAATTAAATATCTCGCTAATAGTTGCCAGACAACTGTCCCGCACTAGAGAACGTTATACATCCGCGAATACAAGAATGCCAGTAAACGAATCCGCTGTAATCAAGGTCCTAAGACACGGCATCACACGTGCTAGCTCCTAAGGCAAGGCTGGGCTGCTGCTTTAACACGCCAGTACTCGTGTCCGAATGAATGAGGCATTAGAGATGTCAACCAAAAAGCACACGTTAGGTTTGTCACGGTGTTAGGCAGATTCAGCAAAATAACGAAGTGCCTAATATCACATATGTTGACGGTAAGAGCTGCGAAGGTGGGTTCACAGTGATGCAAATTGTCGGCTCTTTGACCCAGTGATTCGGAAAAGGAATATTCTCTATAACGTAAACATCGAGTCAAATTATATTTATTCCATATAAAATGCATACCTACTTCGACTTTTAAAAGTGGCTAGGCAGTGCCTAATGTGCCTCTATGACAGCGCCACCACTGGTTTTCTTTCCGTCTTCGAACACTACGAGTCATTCCTTGTGAGTCAAGGATTGTTCTCTTAAGGAACAAGGAAGGATCTCTGTATAAATCGCTAATGCGTATATCTTTGAAGCTACTTCATAAAAATACGCCTTACAAAACGACATGTTTATCAGATTCGGAGAGAAAACGCCATCCCATGCAAAGCTGGCACTTCCCCTCTCCTGGAGAGAGATCTGAGCGGATCAACAGTGGCGCATGCGAACCCGGTTGATGCAAGGTCATTGCGCTGCAACGGCTGCTGGGTTCATCCCTCTTTGACTGGCATTTATCTGCCTCCTATCTTGCCCTCCCTAGCTCAAACTACAGCTAAACAATTTTACCTACATCTATTTCAATACCGACACATAGACGTTCCTATATGGTGTTAGACACGCTACAACTGAAGCTTGCATTTTTCGTGGGATAATTATGCTATTTCAACAGCTCTTCTGCCATCTAAGTCCGGATTTTCTTGGTATAACCTCGGGAGCAAGACTGTCGCCACTCACCCACCCAAACTTGGGTAAGGGGGCAAAGAGGCTGTCAGTGAAATTTCATCTCCTTGCTGAGGGAAAATAGTCCCTCTAAACTAAACAAACCTTTGGAGTTTGACCACTTGAGATGTCATGCACCTATTCCCATAGAACATTTTCATCTGTATTCAAACTTGGATGGAATCTTAAGTTTTGTTCATGAAAAGAGGAAGAGCGCCTCACTTGTGGAAACTACCCATAGGATTGCTAATGCATGCCAAGAAACCAGCTTTGTTGGTACCCATTGCTAAGTTCAGCCTGATAGAACGGGATGATTCCAGAACGAAAGTACACAAAAGTTCAGCTTACCTACATGCGTAAGAATATATTCGTACTGATCAAAGCGAGGACCTTTTCAAGGTGGATCGCAGTTTTCCAACTGCTTTTCTCAAATCCTATCTGGGGGGGTAGCAACGCGCCAAACTCATATCCGGCCAGCTCTCCTGGCCATAGCTCAGTGGCCAGCTCGGCGGCTTTTTCTCTGTCGAAAACTCGTCATCCGCGCCCTCGAGTGGTGAGATAGGCCTAAGGACGTGTGCCTGTCTGCAACCTGTACAAGACTGCTCGGCATGTGAGCTAAAAATAACGCCACTGAGGTCACGGCGGACCCAACGACCGGTGTAAGAAGTGCGCGCTCGCTGGCGTGGCACCCGCAAAAGAAAGCCAAGGTCACTGGCTGGCAAGAGGTAAAAAGTGTTGTGGTATTACTTACAAACGAAATGGATAAATGTAACTGGCTTGCAGTTATTTCAAACATAAACCGGCGTTCTGTTTATATGTGAGAATGTTTTGAATAGCATTGTTACAGAGAATGAAAAGAGGGAACATTTGACTTAAAGAAGCGAATGAGCAGCCATGGCAGGCAGGTAGGTTTTCTCACAGTGGTTGAAGATACATCCTAAGTAGCTTAAGGGTGAATAATTAAGCCGCAAGTTAAGCAGACGGACGTATAGTCACACAGCGTGCAAATATTGTCTGATGTGCCTATCGCGTTACTCGGAGCTGAGACCAATCCCGGCGTGCATTCGCCAACGCTAACACGCTGCTCCAACGGGTAGTTATAGGATGGTCTGTTACAGTGGCGGATCTAAAACTTCATTTCAGAGGGCGGGGGCCTAGGGGTTTGAACTTCCCCTACCATTGCCTCGGATCAGCCTCCGCCTATGCATTAACTATAGACATTCAGACGTTTCGGAGGGAGGGCATGAGCCCCCAGCTGTATCCGCCACTGGCCCCCTGTATCCCCCCCTGTATCCGTCACTAGCCTATTACATAACTTCAGAACACATGCTTTGTAGTCAAGTCGAATACTGATCTTGATTACTGAGCGCGGGACAAGCCCGCTCGTTGGGGGCGCCCTTGCCTGCTGGTTCGCGGCACGGCCTTGGTCCCCGTACTCTCCGGAACAACCCCACCCAATGTCGCGACAATTCATTAACTTAATTCTTCTGGCATATGAGATGCTCTCTTTATTTGGTTCCCTGTTATGTGTCTTGACAGGAATTATGTGTGTGCGAATATGCGTTTTTCTGCCAATAACAGACGTGTATGGCCGTAGCAAAACAATAACCGCATGCACTTCATAAATTGTATCAAATATCCCACTATACAGTTCGGATGGGAGGGCGTCCTTATTCTCC
Organism: Lepas anatifera; assembly: GCA_034440635.1. Taxonomy (NCBI): domain Eukaryota; kingdom Metazoa; phylum Arthropoda; class Thecostraca; family Lepadidae; genus Lepas; species Lepas anatifera. The sequence goes on along the minus strand of JAOTON010001720.1, from coordinate 194,724 downwards.
CAGCTAGACTTTTCAGTCTTGGTATATGCTGACGTACTCCTACCGTTGTAGCAGGGTGAATGGCATGAGGTGAAGTGACATTCGTGTATGATTGAAATCATGGGTAAAAATCCCGGAGGGGGGGTCGGAGGGTCAGGACCCCTAGATATTGGGTCTCCCATAGGCTTTGTATAGGGCTTGTATTGCCGTGTCAGCGTTAACCCAACCAGGATGCCCCCTAGATCGAGAAGAGATCTCCAGCCATGATTGAAAAACAATCAATGAAATGTCTCAAGTACCTAAATGTTAATGTGAGATGGGTTGCGAAAACTGTGCTGAAATCAAAGCGGGGTCGTTGACTGAATATTAGCAACAGAAACAAACATGAATGTCTACAAAAATTGTTCGGTACCTTGAAAACCTAACTATTACGTAACTAGAGTAGATCACTTTCATTCGGGCGAACATGACTTGTAGCAAGGATTTTTTGGCTTGGACCATCCTCAAGGCCGACAATGCCAATGAGCCCCATGTTTAGAACTTGCCCTTTTTCATTTCGTAGACGGAATGAATGAGATGAATGAGCAGATTCGATTAGCTGGTACTACCCTTGACGGTGGATTTATAACCTGAATCCCTCCCCCCAGCAAAATCAGTTTTCTTTGCACGTGATTGACGGAGCGGACAGAGCCGGCCTGTCTCCGGTCGCGTCGGATCCGGCCGATCAGGTGTCCGATCGCATCCATGTGTGAAAGAAGACCACTCGCTTGCCCGCGTAAGCGGTCAAAACCCCCAGAGTATCCAATGTCTGGGGATTGAAAAGGTTATTCTAGTCCTAAACCACAGCAAACCACGCAATCTACAATGCGACAGCGAGTGTCACAGATCAGCTAAGCCTCAAAGAAGACCTCAGCGAGCTTGCACTACGGGAGACCAAGTGAGAAATGATATATCATCCACAGAAGTGTTCCTCACTTTAGATAAACCGAGGCAAAGAACTCTAACTACACCAATATGGCGCATGATCGCACGTTGGAGACTGTCCGGAATGCCAAATGCTTAGGTGTCACACTCAGCGACAACATCTAGAATGAGTACATCGATAAAACCTGTTCTAATGTTTATCAACTTCTTATTTTCTTGAAGAGGAATTTGAAAATCAGCTCCCGGACGATCAAAGACGCTGCGTACAAGGTATCGTACAAGGCATATGCATGTGCGCCAGATTCTGGAATAGCGAGTGCCGTCGGGACCCTCACCATCAACAGAATAGTGATAGCATAGAACTATTCAACGTAGCGGGCAAGGTTCGTAATGAGAAACTTCCAGAGAAGGGCCAGCGTTACATCAATCTTAAAAGAGCTCAAATGGCTACCTCTTGAAGAGCGACGGAAAAACTCGGCTTACGATGCTTGTAAGATAAAACACGGCGTGTTGGACGCAAGAGACATACAATGTAAGCTTGCACCGCCCTGCCAAGATCACGACGAGGACACAAGAACAGCTTCGACACCGCGATGCAGGTGGACTATCATCTTCACTCTTTTCTCCCCAAAACCATCTGAGATTGGAACAGCCTGCCCCAATCCCATGCTACGAGGAAGCTACTCACTGACTCATTTGTGACTCTGAATAAACGTGAACCACCTTCTATTAATGCATTGAGAGCTCATCTGTAAACATTTCTTTTTCCTTTTTTAGATGAAAAACTACGAAAACTTGCATCGAACAAATAATCAATATGATGATTTTGGTCAATGTGCGATAGAACTAAAGAAGCGTGACCGGTCCTGAATCGTATTTGTGGGGTAAGAAGTGCTTATGAATATTGAATAGGTTACACCTATCCCCTTACGGTTTTAGACTAGAATTTACTTTCCTTACCCCTGGTCAAGCATTGGGTATTCTACCACCTGTATGCACGATTTTGAATCTAAAACAGAGATGTACAGCACTTTGAGGCACCAGTTGGGGCACCAGTTAGGATATTGCACCGAGCTACTGGCTCGGCTTTAGACCCTGAACTGGCTCAGGTACCATGAACTGGTCTAGGGGCCCGAAAGAATTTAGTTAGGAGGTCTCTGGCTTGGTCATAAAGGCCCTATCTGGATTAGTGTCCCTTGAACTGGTAAGGGCCCATGAGCGGTATTGGGCATTGAAATGGGTATGGGTCTTTTAGCTGCCCGGGCCCCAATGCGATTTAGGTCCCTTGAAATCGTCGGGGACCCAACTGGTCTGGTCCACGGAGTTTTCCTGGGTCTGCTGAGCCGATTTAGGGCTCTCACAGCAGGTCTGGCCCCTGAGCGACTGAGGCCTTTTCAGATTGTCAGGGTACCCTCGCTGATCTGAAACCCCGGTGCTGGCACTGGTGCTTTTGAGCCGTCAGGGCCCTTTATTTGGTCTGGAACCTCTTAACTGGTATGGCCCCTCTCGGCTAATCTTGGGTCCCCTGAGTTGGGTGGGGCCTCCTAAAGTAAGTTTTGGAGGGATCACTGGCTGATCTGGTACTGAGAGAGCATTATACATATAGGAGCTTACGACTTGTCTTGGGGCGCAACCGGCTTGGAGTCACCTCAGCTGGTAAGGCAGAGGCCTGAGGCCAGAGCTACATAAGATGTTTTTGGCTCGGTCCTGGGCCCCTAACTGGATTAGTGTTCCTGAGCTACATGTGCCCCTGTGGTATCGGGACCGTTTAACGTATGGGCCTCTTACGCTTGTTTGAGGCCCCTTGTGCTTATCAGGGCTTCGTGAGTTCGTCGAGGCACCCAGCTGGTCTGGCCCTCTTAGTTTGCATGGCCCCCCGAGATGGGTGTGTCGCCTGGGCCTCCTGAATTGACACAGGACCTCTTGACAGAGAGTTTCGCAAAAGGCTTGTGGGCTGTTCTGGGTCCTTGGGAGGGTATTTCCAGGAGCTTATTGGAGTGATATTTGGGCTCAAGATGGTTTGGGGTCCCCTGAGCTAAAAAGGCCCCTGGGGTAAAATGTCAAAGGAAGTCCTGAGCGGCCTAGGACTAGAGGAATTCTGTAAGAGGTTCCTGACATGGTCCTGGGGCCCTAGCTGGATTGGTATACATTGAGTGGCATTGGGCCTGTTTAACTGGTATGGATCCAATTAGTTTGTATGGACACATTGTCTGATCTTGGGCCCCTGAGATTTTTAGAGCCCTTAGCACGTCTGGCACCCTGGGTTGGTGCTGAGCCCATTTAACTGGCCTGGAGCCTTCGAAATAGATTTTGCAGAAGGTTTTTACTTGATCTCGGGATCCCTGAAGCTAGTGAAGTGAAGATTCGTCCTCACGCGGCTGAAGCCGAATCGTTTCTCAGAGTCCTTTTCTTACCTGCCCGAATTTAAGTGTCTTCTTTTCTTACGAAAACATTCACTCCTGTGGCCCCGACCAGACCGGGACCCCCTCCTGGTTTGAAAAGATCGCCACCCCTGCTTGTGGTTCTTGGTCGGCCAATTATGTGATACAAATATCTTACTCATATTCACTGGTGTTACTCGAACAATTTGAGGTGAGGTCACTGACCTAGCCTGGTGACCTGACCTAAGATGAACCAAACTTGCAATGTTGAAAACCTGCGGAATCAATGAAGGTGTCCCAAATACGGTAGCGCTTGCGCCGCCGTTTTCTTGTGCTGTCGAAAAATACAAGTTTTTTTCAAACTTCCCCGCCAATAGGTCCAAGCAAGAAATATTTGTCCGCCCAGCGGACTTGGAATTAAGCCACGTTCATAAGTTGGACCATACTACATGGTGACGCGGGAGGAGGGTCGGTAGGGGGTGAATGTTTCCACGAACGGTAAGTTCTGGGCAGATGAAATTTCGATCAAGTGATTTCTCGGCATGCTCCAAGACATCAAGACTGTTTTAGTTCAAATCCCATTATGACAGTGCCACATTCCCGTTAAGTTAGAAGATGTATCTGGTTATTAGCACACCAAAATTATAAAAGGTAATTAGAAAATAATTAATTAGGTAACACTCACACGATTATAATCGTAGTGAGTGATGTGACCCAGAAATTTACCAGGCCATTGTAAATATGCACGATTACTCAGTGACAAGTCAAGGGTACAAGGGAAACGGAAGCGCACTGTCCAAATATTAATGTAGGTATTAATGGAAATGGAATTCAAAATTAGCTATTGCATTGCATGAGTATGCAACGAGTATCAGTCATGCAGCATAGTAGTAGGAAAATCAGGACTTGGTGGGTCAAGGGAAAGGCAGATTGGGTAAGGGCACTTCCCCATCGATCCCGGCGCTCCCGAAATGTCCCTTCCCCTTCCTACCCCCCGCCACCCCCCCCCCCCTCTCCCCAGGATGCAAGAGTCGGCGCCCCGCGATAGAATTTGGCGCCCACCATAGCTCTTATGGCGTCCTTGACCACGCGCCCTCCGATCGGAAACCGATCCGACTATAGTCAAGGGGTAACTTATTGTTGACGGAAATGCAATCCCGGATTGTTCAACATAATTTAACACGCGCACTGAAGGGGGCGGGTAGCCACCCCTCCTCGGGTTTTTCGGAGACAACAAAAAAAAAACGGCGGCGCGTAGCGCCACCGTACTTAGCATACATTTTCTCTCATCATTTTTACAACTTCTTTTTCCAAATTTTAAGGTCAGGTCATCTCAGGTCAGGTCAACAGTACAGGTCAAGTGACCTGACCTCAAAGAAAGTTTAAGATAGCATAAGTCGGAACAGGGTGAACTTATCGGATTGAAACTCGTATAACATAATGGGCCCACCGAGCTATCTAAAATTTATTCCGGTATTTTTCATATCGATGACCTAAGGTCAGGTACGAGCCATGACCTCTCCATTGGAAATACATGGGAAATGGTTTTAACCGAAGAACTGAGTAACGGTTGGTGATAGAGCATTTATTTTAATTTCATTGGATTTGCCTTGTCTTTGCAGGTCTAGTAATATTCGTTTTACCTCATTTGAACTTGACCTGACCTCAGGTCAGGTCCAATCCTTGATTTGACCTAGCAAGATCATATTATATATCAATCGATTTGGCTTGCTGCGAAGATTCATATCGTTGAAATAGTTTTTCTTTATCTTTAATTATTCAGATGTAGTGACCAAAAACCTTAATTTACATGTTATCACTATGACGGCATTTTTTGACCTCTAGTGACCTTGAAACCTTGAATGTGACGTGACAAAAAATGGTTCAGGTATTTTCGATGGAGAAGTGGATGGGCTATCCAACACCTTTTACCGTTTTTCGCTACCTAGCGTGGTACTCGAGATCTTAGGGGGCGGGTACCCGCCCCCGTCAAAGCAAAGGTGGCTCAGACCCCCGTCAATGCGCGTGTTAAGATTCGTGCTATTACGACCTCAAGCATTGTTATGAAAGTCGAACTCACAAATCTGACCAGCCTATACGAAACAGCAAGCCAGAACTGGCCAGGTCACAACTGTGCCAGCCCAAATCGTCTTCACGCGGATGAAGCCGAATCGTTTCTCAGAGGCCTCTTCTTACCTGCATCACGCGTGGATATGTCCGAGCGAAATTCGGGAAGTCCTTTTTGTTGGAGACGGCATCATCAGCACATTTCTGAAAAAATGACAGTACCAACACGTATCAAATATCATGGCGAAAACTGCAAATTGTCTACTTCTCGCCCATTATACCCTATCCCAACTACAAACCAAGACAATGATGGCATATCGAAAAGCAGTGCTCTGACTTGTCCCTATACGAGAACACCTGTGGCCCATGCCGTGCGTACACTGAAACCGCAGCATAGATACAGAACCTGCACTGGAAAAGAACTGATGAAGCGATAGTATGACAACAACCTGTTGCATCCATACACATATATTGCCAGTATAAAAAACATACATAAAGCATACACAGCTACGTAAATTAAAACATTGCAGTAATTCCCAAGAAACACATCTGTTATCTCACAGGTGCACTCCCCTCACCCCTTCGCTTGGCATCATCGTCAGTATTAATTATCCTCATCAGACATCACTCATTTGCAGCCGCTGAAATGGTGGGACATGACGTGTGAAATGAATATAATAATAAAAAAGGTTAATGGAGAAATAAAAAAATTAAATAACGTAAAATAAAGACGGGGATTGGGTGGCGTACAATAGATCGGTACCAGTCATCAATCATCTCAAGGGCACACGTCAATTACATCAGGTATTGAAAGCCCACCAACGCACACCACAAGCCGCTGTAGGCGGACTACGTCCGATGCCACCCCAGCGCCATCCCACCCCAGCCTGTTGTTCAACACATTGTCCCTCCCATCCCAGGCCTCAGTCGGGATGTTTCCTGAGCATAGATGCATCTGTATTCACACGTCTATTCTTCGCAAAACGCACAATTCACGCACAATCGCATTCCGGCTGCAAATAATAAGTTTTCTTTTAAGCACTGAAAGTTCTCAAAATCCTTAGGCGGTGGGTGCTGCAATTTTTCGGGGAAACCCATGGCAAAGCCGTTGTATGGTTGCAGTTTTTTATATAATGTTATTGTGCCTACATGATTGTAGGAGGCCCGAGCCGTGTCACTCGCAGGTGAAATTGCATCCACTCGCAGGGAGAGACCTCGCGAGTGCTGCGTGCCCAGACGGTAAAAGAAGCCCTTGAAAATGTGTTTCCATTTTGTGTTACGATTTGAACAGCACTCCTCTTTCTCTTTGGAGCATACGAACCAAAGTCTCGCGGGCGTGTTCGAAAAAACATGCAGAGGAACTTTACTTGGCGGATTCTCGATCCGAAATGGCCTAGTATGCAGCTGAAGCATCTGGACCTAGTTTGTAGCCCATATCGTTACAAGTGCAAGCTTCAGTGGACTCTTATATTATACTGTAAATATGCATATATTATACATTGAACATCCTAACTTTCCATGTCACGTTTAACCCTCGAAGTGGAGAGAGGTCTGGCTTCAACGCGCAGTACATGGGGAGGTTCTGAAGTGTATCCTCACTGAGACATAAAAACCAAGAAGGTTAGGACAACGCCGGTTTAGGGGTTTATGAGGGCCATGGTTGTCTACATTACACCTATCTTTCATTGACCTAGCTTAATAATATCTTCAAGATCAAACGAGATCATAAAAGTTGAATCTTGGTCGCTCTGAAGACCTTTTGGGAACTACCGGGACTATATGGACAAGAGTCACGAATAGACGGAAACAGAACATGGTCACGAAGAAAAGGTATCATACTGTTATCTTTAAATTTGTGGGATCAGCTTGCAGTTTTCCAAACAACGAGTGAAGCGAGACGGGGCGACAATTTGAGATAGTTTTGAGACCCTTTTTTTAAGGTACAGTGTTAGCCTCCGCCCACCTGCTCGGGAAAACATTGCGAGTCACAGACTTCCACAACGGACTTGTTATTGGAACGGACAATTGATTGCTGCACTCCTTGATAATGCATGCGCTTGTATTGTAAGGCCCAAACGCCTTATGCCACTGAAGCGCATTTCAAACACTCTTAACACATGCTTCAGTGATTTAAAACTCGTTGGGGGGGTGGTATATCATAAACGGTTACCTCTGGGAGGGGCGTCGTTACCATTGGGGGTATGGGCCATGACTACCGTTGATTTTTTGGAGGCCCTCCACCTCATTCAGGAGGTCCACTTTAATATTTAAAGTCTTAAACAGCCCCTTGAGTATCAAAGAGCTTAGCTAACCTGTTTATAAAGGCAACCTCCTAATTAGCCTATGCAGGAGGCCCCATTGGCTAAAATAAAGGCCCCATAACGGCCTACCATGGAGACCCATTTACTTAAACAGGAGACCCATCAACGGCCCTCATAAGAAGCCCCTTTTCTTATAAAGCAAGTCTACTAAACGGCGCATCCAGGAGTCCCCCTTACTTATAAAGGAGGCCCCCTAAATGACCAAGTGAAGGTCCCTTTCATTTAACCTTCGCCCGGTGGGGAGGGGGTCTTTAGACCCCCTCGAGTTTTTCCGAAGTGACCAAAAAACGGCGGCGCGCAGCGCCAAACTTGGTTTAGCTGTTCCTTCATCATTTTTACATCTTTCCTGAAAATTTTGGCTCAAGGTCATATCAGGTCAGGTCACCAGGTCAGGTGAAGTGACCTCACCTCAAAAAATACTCAGGACGGCATAACTAAAAGAAGGGCTAATCGACAAGTTGAAACTCATACCACATCTTGGGCCCACCAGGAGCTACAACATTTGTTCCGGGATTTTTGACATTGGTGACCTAAGGTCATGTGCAGAGCATGACCTCCCCATTGACAATGCATGGGGAAAATCCCGAAATGAGCTTTTCTCAGTAAGTATGGATGGAATCAACTTCAAACATCGGTTGCGACTTGCTCTTAGCCCATTTCTGAAGCTGATACCAAAATTTTTGACTTGTGACCTTTAAAAAGGTCACCTTAGGTCAAATAAGCATTTTTGGTGTTTTTCTCTATAAATTTTCAATAAACTAAGATAGAGCTTTTATTTTGTCACCAAAGTGTTTGTATAGTCACTGGAAGTCAAATGATATACATCATGACTATACCAGGTCAAGTTGGGTCAGACCGTTGACCTGGGTCAGGTCAAATTCTTAAATTTGACCTGGCATAGCAATGTCATATATCATTCGATTCGTATTGACGAGAGGATTGCAATGGTGCATAAACTATGGCTGTATCCTGTTTGGTTTGGAAGCTATTAGCGAAAAAGTAAACGCCCTTATGCATGGGTGGCTATGGACATTCCCAAGAATATGCCCAATATTCAGTGACCTGTAGCTCCAGGCTTTGACCTGACACGAAAATGAATGCCACTGTAATGAAAGCGCATCTCAAGAGCTTTCGAATGGTGTTAGAAAAATGTTTCTAGCTATCATAGTTTCTAAGATATAGGAGGTTTTCTTAGTACACCTCATATTATCGATTTTGACCTATTTTGACCTCTGGTGACCTTGATATTGACCTGACAAGAAAAATGTCCGAAGTATTTTTGATATCATTTTCGAAGAGCTTTCGATTGCCGTTTTGCGCTTTTTTCTAGCTCTCTTAGTTTTTGAGATCGTGGGGGTCTTTTTAGCCCCCCACCAGGGCGAAGGTGGCTCGTACCCGCCACCGGGGCAAGGGTTAAAAGAGTCCTCTAAGCGGCCAACATAGAGACCCCTTACATATAAAGTCCCTAAATTACATAAGAAAAGGAGACCCCCAAAAGCTAGGAGGCCTCCCCTCAGGACCAATATTAGTCAGGAGCAGGACCGCCCTATTTGTACCAATATTGGATTTCAAAACGCCAAAAAGCCACCTATCTCATAGCTTACAACCTCACACGCGTGGCGAACCACCAGCCATGCAGCACTGAGACCGGGAACCACCGGCCAGGCAGCACTGAGACCGGGAACCACCGGCCAGGCAGCACTGAGACCGGGAACCACCGACCAGGCAGCACTAAGACCGGGAACCACCGGTCAGGCAACACGAGACCGGGAACCACCGGTCAGGCAAGGGTCAGACCGGGAACCACCGGTTAGGCAAGGGTAAGACCGGGAACCACTGGTCAGGCAAGGGTCAGACCGGGAACCACCGGTCAGGCAAGGGTCAGACCGGGAACCACCGGTCAGGCAAGGGTCAGACCGGGAACCACCGGTCAGGCAAGGGTCAGACCGGAACCACCGGTCAGGCAAGGGTCAGACCGGGAACCACCGGCCAGGCGACGCTGAGACCGTGCACCAACCCGACGCGACTTGAACAAACAAGGCTTAAACTGACGGTTTCTCAGCATGCTGTGCTGCTTTCTTAAATAAAAACGAGACAAGAATACTTAAAGTGCACAGAAATTACCGTGCACATGCGTAATGAAAATAACGAAATCGGTGCACAGTGGATGAGAAGTAATTGAAACGGATTTATGTATTGCAAAGTTACTAATGCCATACTTACCCAACTGCGTAGTTTGTAAACTCAGAATCTAACAAATATTAGGGGCAACAGTCGAATAGTCAATATATTTAATTATAACGTTTCCAAAGATTGACAAATAATCACACATTTGATTGACAACAAAATTGATCAGTTTTCGTTAAGTCTGGTGAATATACAGGTGAATATTCATCAGTCTTGTCGGAGTGAACGGGGAACCTGACCTTCGAGTTCAGATCTCTTGACTTGACCTGATGACCTGACCAAAAGTGAACCAGACCTGAAATTTGGTTTAAAAACCGTGCAAACAATCACGAATGATAACCATCAGGTACAGGGTGCTCCGCTCCGTCGTTTTCTGTCTCACTTGAACATATCCACGGGGTTTGCATTCCCACTGGGGCAAAGGTTCCCGCCGGCATGGGCGAATTTGTTGTAATCGTGCCGATGAAAGGCGGTTCAGGGTGGTTTCCTAAACTCGGCATCGGTGGACAATTCGAGTATCTGTTCTGGGGTTCGGTGGACCTGTCAGCATCGGTGGACCTCCCAGGTCCACCTAAACTAAATTCGTCTCTTGCCGTTTCTGGGGACAAAAGATCGGGAGCCGGAGTCCTAGCATCGGTGGACCCGACAAATTGGTCCACCTAAACGATTTTACAAACCGCTAAGAATTTTTTACGGTTTGTCGTACCAAGTTTTGGCACAGATGGCAACACCATAGGAATGCAGTCAGCTGCTGCGTGGTCAGCTGATGTGAAGGTCCACCTATGCTGAGGGAAAATTCCAAGTTGGTCCACCTATGCCCAAAAAGATACCGAATAATGTCCCCCTAAGCTGGAAATGTTTAACTGAAAGTAAAAACACCTTGCTTGCGCATGCGCTGTTTATTCCTTGTCGGCATGGGCGCCCAGCAACTTCATGGTGTGCTACGCTCTGCAGCAGATTCTCAGCTGGTCCACGTATACTTAAAAATTTCACTTAGGTCCCCCTAAACGTGTTTTAGTGATCTGGCCGGTCCACGCATGCGCAATGAGTTTGTTGTCATCAGGCGTTGCGCGCCAAATGCATTGTGCCACAAGTTGTACACTTGATTGGAGCATTGCAGATGCTAAGCCACGCTGTCAAGTCGCAATGGGACCGAAATGGACGACCCGCAAGGAAAGAAAATATGTTAGTGATGTGCATGCATGCATAGCGACGATAAGGGCAGGCTGATTTTTGTTCAGAGATTGTGCAGAAATGTTGGAGCATAGCTATAGGCAAGAGCGTCATCGCCGTCAAAAAAGTGGAGGGGGGGGCAGTCGGCCACCCAGCAACTTCAACCTGATATTGACAAGAAACTGTCCACGCTAGGATCAAAAACTCTTCGGATTTGGGCTCCTTGCTGCCTCCCGCACCGACTGGTTATAAAATGTCCGACTCCCTACTATTTTGACTGAGATAAGAAAATTGCTGGCCTTAAAGTGGGGAAAGTCCCCCCGTCCTTACCCCCCAGTAGTGACGCCCCTGGCTATAGGCAGTGACTATGGTCTATGATTTCGATAAAGGGGGGGTCTGAAGCTTCAGGGGGCGATACTTTGCCACTCGAAGGGTGCACTTCTCACCCAAAGGGCGGCAAATTGTTGCATCCTGGGAGGGGGTGGGAGCTGATAACCTTTGGGTCGGCATTTCGTCCTGAGTGGGGCGGCACTTAGGCTTAAGGGGACGGCCGCCCACTTTGCCCCTCCCCCTTGGATCCGTCCCTGGCTATAGGTAGGCAGGGGCTCGCCACCGGGGCCCCCGGGGGCCGGATCATAAGCGGATCCAGGAGTTCCGATCGGCGGGGGTACCTTGCCGGGGGTGGAGTGGGGGGCACCTTTCTGGGGGTGCCATCCGGACCAGATGGCGTCATTTTTGGCAGGAAAAACACATAAGACGCACAGTATAGGGGGAGTCTAAAGTGCTCCCCTAGAAATTTTGAAAAAAACCAAGGTTGAGTGTATGGGAGTTGGTGGGGCTTTGGCGATCTACATCCATATCTAGGTTTATTGACCTTGGTAGATATCTTCCATGTCAAGAGAGGAAATAAAGGTCAAATCTGGCCCGTACTGGAAACCTATTAGAACATTTCCTTTGTCGTGCAAAACCAAGACAAGTTCACTAAAAGCAGGCTTAGGTCATAATAAGAGGGTAGGGGAGAGTGGGGTAAGATGCCCCATCGGGTAAGACGCCCCATCCCCTCTTTTGGCAATCCGGGCCACCACTGGTAAATAATATTGTTATTGGTCGAAAGCGGAGGCTTTGATTGTTTCTTGCACAAAAATTCAGTTCCCTCCTATGAGTCGCGTGAAGCTGGTGGCTAAGTCTTTGTTTCGATGCTTTTCTAAGAAAAAATTGCCCACATAGGTTGCAGACATCTCGAAGAATATTCGATGCGTGCTTTGTTTGCCTTCACATTAAGAATGATGGCATATTTGACTCATTAACTGAGCATTTCCCTTGAGTGAATTAATTGTATGATTTTTGCCCTTCAGGTTTTATCTATTTTGGGTACTGATGGGAAAGATGCCCCCTCAACGAATGGGGAAAGATTCCCCATGGGCAACTTTCCCAGTGGAAAGGGGGCGTCTTTCCCCAGAGCAATATAATTTCATTTTTAGAGTAAGCAACTATGTGTTAAACTTAAATTAGTCCAAACCTTACCCACGGGCAGCGCCACGGAATTGTTAGTGGGGGCTACGGGCCCTGGACTGGTGATGGCGGGGGGAACGTGAACTTTAAATTTACCGTTTTTGAAAAAGCTAAGTACCATGAAGCTCATGAACAAATTTACGTATGTCAGCGTAGGTAGGTAATAGGGAGACAATAAAAACCTAGGTCGATTCCAAAACTTGTCGGGAGACGTCCCCACAGATTGACAAGTTAGGGGATCTGTCCTCCCGTTCCTGTCCTCTGCTTTCGACGCGCATGACCGTACGTGTTAAATAAGAGTACACTTCCATCTGTCGCATTGTGACTAACATTTGCAATTGAAGGCCTCGCACCTGAACCCAGGCCACTAACGCAAGGAATACCATAACAGCCAAATTTTTTGGTTGGTGCACTCATTAGATAAAGCGAATCCCAGCTCCATCGTTGAAACCTTCAGACAATTATTTGGGAGTTCACCGGACCTGGCCTGATGACCCAACCGGAGCAGACCTCAAGGCAGTTTCAGATCAAACTGGTGTGGTGGAAGCACAAAGCAATTAAATTAAAATGGACAAAACCGTAAAAAATATTTTAAAACAAAACTGGCCAAAATCGGTCAATTTTGGCCAATTAGGAAGGGGCTATGGCTGGACTGTTTACCCTGGATTCGCCTATGAATGAGCTACACCTGAAATATTCCATATGGTTATTCCTGCAAAGCTCCGTAACTGATCCCGTACGTCGTCCCTGCATTTGCCATCCCAGTAGCCCAGTTGGTAGAGCGTTGGGCTCCGACCCGCTGCTCAGGAACATGCAGTGGCAGTGCATGTCCAGGCTTGGGATTGGTTCTTCTGGGACGCTCCATTGCTCAATAGTTTACCCGACGTAGGTCGGCTGGCAACTGACTGGTGAGAGGGTGACCTGAGCGGGGCGGCCGTCCCTGTGATTTGTGGGACGTTTAAGTTTGGCTTTTAAATTAAATCTTCATTGCAGGAGCTGCTCGCTCCGATGATAGGGCTAAGGACTACGCGACAAGTCCATTGATGACCTTAGTGAGACTGCGACTCCAAAAGCTGAACTTGCAACAACACGCATTTAAAAAATGCCCTGGAAGAAAGACTATTAAAGGAGTTGCAAAAGCAAAGGTATCTAAAAAGAAGTGGAGGAGGCAGGCAAAAGCTGTTTAAGGGAAGAAAGACAGTGGGCATGACGATACCAGATATCTCATTTGCGGAGTGAGTTTTGTTCTCTCGTGCAAAGAATGGATCGAGTGCACTGCCTGCGAAGGCTGGGCCTGTGTGCCTTAACAAGAAGGCTAAGGTGGCTGTGCGCCATAAATGATAGACTGGGAGCCTGTGATGCTTAGTGGGAGGAAGCTTCGAGTCACCACAAGCCATTTTTACTGTCTGAAGTGAATGCTTTTGTACTCAACAACTTCTGGTCCATATTTCTTTTAAAATAAGGAATTGAAACAAAGGGAACACAGAAAAGACAAGGTAGGCGATTTAGGGGAGGTTCTCAGAAACCTCGTACCAGTTTACCTACTTCGTTTCATACTTCGTTGCTTGTGTGTTTGTGTGATTTTATATTACTTCAATGGTATGTTTTTATCCTTGGTTTTTATCGTTAGTTTTACGTAACTTCGTTTTATCATTTGACATGAAAACGTGAAAATTACCTACATTTGCAAGCCTCTAGTAAAATCATAATAGTTAGAAAATATGATAATTATCAGCAATTTCATCGACTCTATAAGGAAGATAAACCATCATGCTACGACTTGACATCTAAACCAGCGCTGTTGCTACCGCAGTTATTTCATAATCCGGATTTCCCTAAACCCTGGGCATCTTACCCCACTCTCCCCTACAAAGCCACGTTTCAAGAAATTTTGGGGCCAATATAATTCAAGGTCTTTGACCTATGACGTCACAAAATGTCATATTTCCCGTTATATGAACTTTAACTTGCATTGTGGCTAATAATGCCGTGGTCAGTTACCAGAAGCGTCGCAAACGCCAAAAGGGGGGGCAGCCGGCCAGCCAGCAACTTTAACCGGATGCTGACAATAAATTGTCCACCCTAGGACCAAAAACTCTTCGGATTTGGACTCCTCGTTGCCTCCCGCACCGACTGGTTATAAAAATTTACGATATCATCCCACTTTGACAGAGATAAGGAAATTGTTGGCCCAAAAGTGGAGGCCCGGCCCCTCTGCCCCCCCTGGCGACGCCCCTGTCAGTTACCTTTGACTTTGACCATCATTTGAGGTGACCCTGCCATATATCCGAATCATATAGCGTTACAAAAGTTAAGATATCACCATAACCATGACCTTGGCCCATGAACTTTTACCTTGCTACAAATAATGATGATGGTGGGCCTATTTTTTGCAAATTTTAACACGCGCAGTGGAGGTTGGGGGTCCTAAAGGGCCCCCTAAGATCTCGGAAACGAAGAGGGGTAGAATAACGCACGTTTCGGAGTTAGTGGGGGTGGTGGTGATCTACATTATGCCCAAGTTTCATCGACCTAGGTCAATATCTTCAAGGTCGAATTAGGTCACAAGGGTCAAAATTTGTCCGTGCTGGAGACTTACCGGGAAATGCCGGAATTTTGCAAAAGCAAGTCACAAATACGCTATAAACGGGCTTAGGGTGTGAAAGGAAGGTCCTGTACGAGTTGATCTCATATTTAGGGGCCAAGGTCATAGATCATTGACCTATGACGTCACATAATAGCATATTTACGTAATATACAATGCAACTGCCAATATGACCTCCATTTGGCAGGAAGTGTTTGACCTTGACCCATGACCTTGAACTTGACCTGTGATATTGAACTTGACACAGGGTGACCTTTACTATGACGTCATACTTCATAATGGGCGATGCCGTTTGACTGGGAGCACTGGAGTCAATGACCTTGAATAGGTCAAAGTATCTTGACCTTTGACCTTGACCTTCATGTAGGATAACCTTAACATATAACCTAGTTATATTGCCTTATGACGTCACCACTCGGCATGAAACGCAGACTAACTACTGTGGCCGCGCCATTATGGCGATCTCAAAATATAAATTTGACTTTGAAAGCCTATAAGTCAAAAACTTTTCGGTCGATTTTCAAAATGTATGCACCATTAGACGCGCTCATAAATTTTCTCCAATGTGGCCGAGCTTTGTTTTCTGGCGGCCATCGGTTCTTCGGCCACCCCGGAAAAAACAGGTGGGTGAGGCACTTTAGGACCCCTCCACTGCGCGTGTTAAACAAGTTCCTCTAGAAGAAACGCCAACTAAAGAGCGCAACTCATACCATACAGGTTCCTAATTGCTACCAGCAGTGCGTTTCTTCTAGGGTTCTGACGAAATTTGGGTTTGCGAATAAATTAGAAGTCTTTCACTTCCCATTACATACAAGCCCTGTCAGGCTTGTATCGTCAAATGTCCTATTTTTAACTTAGAGTGTTGCAATTTTTACCAATTTTCCGTCACTTGCGCCATGAAGGTAGTTTCTGAGCCTTTTGCTATAGATGGGAATGAACCCTAATTAATTAGGGTTGCTGTATAAGGCATGAACCATGAATGCCCTATAAAAACAGGAGTGCCTTTTCGACTGGTAAATATGCCCCCCTGAACACCGATAGTGACCACTTCTTTCTGTAATCCACAGTAAAAATTTAAAAAATGCACTAAATCAATGTATATTTCCCTTGAGCGGCCTACCTCTAGCAAAAAACCAGCCAACGGGGAGTGAATTGAAAATTATTTGGCATTTTATTTTATTTTTTTTATAAATTTTGTTCAAGTTGTTCCTGGTAAGGCTGCTGGAGTCGGAGTCTCACTAAAGTCACCAAGGGACTTGTCACGGAGACCGACCCCACCACGAACGACAACTCCCTCAATGGAGGGTTAATTTAGAAGCCAAAGTTTAACGTCCCACAAAGCATAGAGACGGCCGCCCCGCTCAGGTCACCCTCTCACCAGTCAGTTGCCAGCCGACCTGTACATCGGGTAAACGTTTGAGCGCCGGAGCGTCTCAGGGAACGATCCCAAGCCTGGACATGCACTGCCACTACATGCTTCTGAGCAGCGGGCCGGAGCCCAACGCTCTACCAACTGAGCTACCGGGGCGGCAAGTCCTATGAAAGGCAGAAGTCAAACGTTGACAAACTTTAATACAATGAATCGTGCTTATCCGTAATCTGCCGCACAATCTGCCTCGCCTTCAGGTTGAAAAAATTGAAGAAGCCGTTTTCTTTCCCCAGCTCATCCAACAAAACTTACCTGTTCCAGCCTACAGATGTGGGAGTGTGCTAGTGCTTGGTTCACCCTACCAATGTCATGTAAAATTGTGCAGATGGAATGGCCTCAAAATCCCGACTATTTGTAAGGTAAGGTAAGGTAATGTAAAAGGATTTAAGTAATTTACGGCAGATAATAGGGAAAATTTAAAACAAAACTACAGGTCAAGTTCCGAAAACTTGAGATGACCTCCCTGATTTGCGGGTCGGATCGGACGCGTCCTCCCACTTTAGACGGCCATGTTTAGGGTTTATTTTAAGACGTTTTTCATACATAGACAGGGTGGAGTAGTGGACAGCGCACTCGTCTACTGAGCCAGTTATTCCGGATTACAATCTCAGCAGGGCCTCTCAATAAGTTGACCTGAAAATCCCAAGCCTTCCCAACAAGGTTAGAGTCGGCGACGCCGTATGATCTTAGCAGTTGGTGCGTCGCTATACCGCAACCATTATTTTTCCAACGGCACAAAGGAAATCGGTAAACGAAGGTATCGGTTTGTGAGAAATATCTCAACATAGTTTGTTGCAAAAATGGTCGCATTCGTTCCTATGATGGCCGATATCAATTTATTGTGGGCAATCATATAATGTGCTGTGATATTTTTGTAACCAATATCGTCGCCATAATTCTGAAAAATGGCTGCGTGCAAGTATCTATATAGTCGCTACTTGTACTAAACTTTCCATCTTGGATTTGAGGAGATAGTCCAACTAATATTGCGTCTTCAGAACATAGTTGGGAACCCTCACTGAAGCTTTGCACTTCATACCTGGTGCCCAGGAGCGTCGCCACCGCCAAAAAAGCGTGAGGGGGGGCAGCCGACCAGCCAGCAATTTCAACGTGATGCTGATAAAAAACTGTCCACGCCAAGACCAAAAACTCTTCGAATTCGGGATCCTCGTTGCCTGCCGCACCGGCTGGTTATAAAAATGTCCGATTTCCTCCCATTTTGGCTGATATCAGGAAATTCTTGGCCCAAAGGTGGGGGGGCGACCCCCTGCCACCCCCCCCAGTGGTGACGCTCCTGCTGGTGCCTTCAATTGGCTAGTTTGTCTCTTGCTCAACTATCATTTTGAGGACAAACAGGGGTGCAGCCAGCGGGCATAAGGAGCACGTGCCCTCCAGTGGTTCCTGGATTCCCTCACCGGATAAAAATACCCAACTATTGCTGAAACGTGCGCCATGTTGTTTAATGTGCCCTTAGCTCAGAAGTGCCCTTCTATCTCGCAACTGTGTACCTCCGTTGTAAGTTTGCCTCCGAATAAAAAACGCTTCCTCCTTTAGGTATCTATCATAGGTACAACAGTAAAGGTAAATGCATATGAGGCAAGTGCCCCAGCTGGCTACTGAGCACTCAACTGATGGAAATGTCCAAATGAGACTGAGGCTTGTATCTGCCCGCTTATAGATCCATCTAGAACACTTCTTCAAGTCATTCTAAGAACTACCCTTTTTCCCAGGGTGCCCCTAATTGGTTGTGTACCTCCACTCATGCTGAAGCTCAGCTGCACCACTGACAAGGAAAGCAGAAGAAGATCAGCATGAAATGTTTCGCCTGGCATGAAAAACTTCAGAATATTTCAATTTCGCCTCGTTATGTATTCACTGCTACACTTACAGGCGCAGATCCAAGAGGGAGGGCGCACGGACAACCCCCCACCCCTGGGATGGCCTATAGCGACCGGCCCACAGCAATAGGGACGTATCAGTGGGCGCCCCCTGACCGAATCCTGGATCTGCGCCTGACTTAGTCCCCTAAAAACCCAAAGTAAAACAAAAAATGTGTCCAGCAAAACGACTTAAGGTTGAAAAATTCCATTCAAACGTCTAACGACCACCCCATTGTGACCACTAAAAGTCCTCTATTAGGTCCACCGAAACTGTCATTCAGGTCGAAAAGAGGAGTCCACTCAAACGTCTTAAGAACAAAAGACGTGTCCACTCAAACTGATCAAGATTCCTCAATTAGGTCCATCTAAGCCACCTAAGATTTGTAAAAATGGTCCACACATACTCAGTAAAACACCATAAAAATGGTCAACACATACTCATTAAAACGCCATAAAGATGGTCACACATACTCATTAAAACACCATAAAATTGGTCCATCTAATCGGTCGTAAAAACAATCAAAAGGTCCACCTAACGCGATTTAGATACCGTTTTTTAAACACCAATATCTCACTAACCCCTCGACGGATTGCAGCGGTTTTTAGGCATGTTGTAGTTTGCGCCAACATCTTGAAGTGGTCATAGTTTCAAGGTCGTAACATGCGCCGTTTAGAGGTCCATGTAAACCAGGTAAAAATGAAATGTCCACCGATGCTGATTTTAAAAAAGAAACCCTATTCTTGCCAGACTCTCCTTCCTCTATTCCTGTCAGGGGGAAGCAGATTCGCACACCTTAAATTTCAAAATCGACCCGTCTGACTTTGAAAATTCAAAGTGGGATCGATTGGTCTCTCGTTGAACTCTATTTTCAAAACAAAGACAATTTCACAATTTACAAAATTGTTGGTACAATTTACTCTCTTTATACAATGTGCAAAATACACATTCTTTAGACTGTATTTTAGATTCTGCATAACCCTTGGCCTTGTAGTTTGACTTGCACGAAACTAGACGCATTGATGGAGAATTGATGCTGCAGAATTATAATATATTCATGTGTGTGTGCAAATTCATAATTCAATGGTGTTTCCAAGATCAGAACTATATAGAAAAGTACATATATTTTACCAGTTTCTTTGCTGCATAAATTAGCAAACGTCAAATACGGCGTGACAGCTTTCACATTGAGACAAATGGGATACTGTAAAAAATCAGAGGCTGATAAAGGATAGAAAATAATGATTAAATATGCATATTATCAACGTTTTACAGAAATGTATATATGTTCCTCTGCTATTGACATTTTTGTGATATTGTCCAGTCTTTATCCGCCCATGCCGAACCGGTGGAATTCAGCATGATCACGTTACCTTAGTCTGCCTATAGATAAGCATTAGTCTATTTGATCTTGGAATCAAATACATGGTCATTATGCTTGTCCTTTCCATTGCACTAAGCATAGTAAAATGCGCTGGCATTGCGTGCAATCCCTTCATTCCAATACCTGAGCGCGCTGATGACATCTAATCACCATATAAAACAGGGTTGGGAGTAGAGCACGGATACTTTTGTTCCTCCCAGCTGTCCTGTAAGCAGTATTTTCGCTCTGAAAGAATACAATCCAATTACATTAGACACTCCCCGTTTTGAGTTACTGGAACCGCCCTTGTCGAACATGTATGAGAATGCAAGTGAGCTATCTCCTAAAATCTTCTTCATTATATCCAAACGCTCAACTGACTGTCAATATTAGCCCTGTTCCAGCTGTCGGCGGAGTTTTGTCAGCACCAACCAGCGGGCCGCGTTGCGCCTACGTCACAGGACTGTAGCCTCTCCCCGGGAACTAGTTCTAGAGGTTTTACGGGCTGACGGCCTGCTGTTCGCGCTGATGAAAAATAGTAGGTGCATGAAGTGGCAGTCTTATATTTTTAATGGTGTAAAGGTTTGAGTTCCCTTTGTTTAGCACAAACAAGAGGCGATTATGGCGCTGATATTACTTTTCTGGAGGAGAGGTTAGAGGTCCTGCTGACAAAACTGTGCTGACAGCTGGAACAGTGCTATTGTTACGGACAGCTTTGGTGTGCGAAGCACCAAAGCTGCACCGTACACGATAATACTCAGTTTGCGAATATAGTTTGCCTCATAACGGTACCTTTTTACTGGAAAATGTATTATCTCAAAATTTTCAGGGAATCGTCCAAATTCAGTTTAAACAAAATGCAGAAAATTTCAAAAGCCCGTCTCGAACTGTTTTGGAGATAACTCAGAAAAAGATGACGGGTAGGCGGAGTAGTCCCTCCCCTGACAGGAACAGTGTCATCTAAGCTCACCGTAATGTCTACGGTAGAGATCAGAAAAAGTCCGAACGTGCCAACATAGTTGTGGAAGATCTTCAGCTGCCGGGGAGTCTGTACATTTTCTTTCTTCCTCTACTGCAGTTTTCTAGTCTTCTGACTTGTGAACATTATGTCGTAGGTGCTTTTGAGCTGTTGATTTTCCGACTTTGTCGACTATTTGATCATTGAACATTTAGATAGTTATTCATAAGGAGTTCTGGCTTTGACTCTTTGTTCTTGAGGTCGAACAAAAATGTGAACTATCTGAACATCGCGTGAATTCACACATCTGTAGTCCTTCTGCTTCATTATTTTCACTGGCGCTAGCACTAGCAAAAAAACTGTTTTCAGCTATTCCAAACGAATCAGAAGCCGGGGCAATTACACTGGTCAACAGCCAAAATGGATCCGGCACGTGAACACCTGTTTCTGCCTATTTTGATACAGCTGATTTCAAATTTAGTAACCGTTCTTTTTGCCATCGGACCTG
The DNA here is from genome assembly GCA_034440635.1 of Lepas anatifera. Classification (NCBI taxonomy): domain Eukaryota; kingdom Metazoa; phylum Arthropoda; class Thecostraca; family Lepadidae; genus Lepas; species Lepas anatifera. The sequence goes on along the minus strand of JAOTON010001720.1, from coordinate 173,439 downwards.
GTTTCTTCCCCATAGCATACCTGGTGTATAGCCCCTACCTACACTTTCCACACACAGTCATGGGCCTAGCCTTTTGTGGAAAAATCTAGATCAAGGACGTCGAGAACCCGGAATAACTGCACCCAGACAATGCAGCTTATCACTATATATGTGAATTTATTGCACCGGAAGACTACCTCACATTCAAGTGCATGAACATTGTACATTGAACAAGGTTTGCGCTCGGTCGCACAAGGTCGCCGGTATTGCAGACCAAGACGTGACGCCGCAACATTATATGATGAGGATTTTATGTCATAGTCACCTCCCTTGAAGGTCGAGTCTAAGTAAATATCACGGGTCAATGACATACCACCATGTGAAGGTCATCGACCCTAGTGCCTTTGATCGGATGACGCCACCTAATATGACGTATACCATGTAATGACGTCATAGGCTAGGTCACTCAATCTTGAGCTCAAAGTCGCAGGTTCAAGACAAAGGGCATGGGTCAAGGTCAAACATTATTTCCCTCCAACAGTTGCCATAGTGCTAGTTGCAGTGGGGTCATTCCACCATAAATCGACCAAGGCATAAAAACCTTCTATTTTTAATTTCCTCCAAAATTTGTATACGGAGACTCAGAAGGGCGTAAAATCCACCAATGGCCCCCAAAAAATTATTTAAAAATTTGTTTGAGAGAATTAGCCTCTGGCAATTTCTGAAGTTCATTACACAGGCATTGATTAGAATGCCTATAGCTCCAAAAGTTTTCAAGTGATTTCTGAAAATTTTATAATTTTAGAATGTAAATTTTACGGGCAACATTTTGACTATCTTCGATTTTGAAATTCAAACAAAAAATGTTTGGTGACCTCATGACCTAGTTTTATAACGGTGACCTTGACCTGTAGTACAGTGAAATAAAAATTCTCTGAAACGTTTTGACATATGGTAGTAGTCTTCCATATCAAATAAAGAAAAAATGGCTTTCGAAATACATATACTACTTTTAGCTTCATATATATAACACTAGGTGTCAATCTGGAGCTATGCTATTGTAACCCATGTTCTAATTGATTTGCAACTTTAAAATAGAAACGTTTGAAGAAGCAGAATCAAGCGGTCAACCTAGAGTTAAAGCATTTTAACACAAGCACAGGAATAGGGGTTACCCTCCTCCATTTTGAATTCACACTATTGGCCCTTTTGGAATGTTTTTATTATATTATTTATTTATTCATAAGGGCAATTATAAATCATTCTTCACGGTGAGTTAAATCAAAAAACACACTACAACTTGTACTATTACCAATCCTTTAATCGTTTTAAAAAGTATGTTTGCAGCATAGAAGGTTTGAAGATCTACACTTTCGCGCGTATGCTTATTACCTACAAACAATTATGTGTAGTTAACAATATTTTTTAGGTAGGCAGGTATTCATGAGGTATTTCAGAAGCAGCAGTGCGTATTCATCCGATGGTAAATTAGCCGTAGATGTGCAAAATTTATCATTGAACCGCCGGATTATACAACACATATAACTAAAATAGCTACCAAAGTCAGGCCAATGTTGTGGTCTTAGATCAGACGTTTGCAGTGTAGTGTGCAGCTAATAACAATCACTGACTATAAAGGACATACATCGATCGAAAAAACACCGAAGTTCTTGGCAGTCTAGACACCCACTGAGTCCATAAAGTTGATTGTTGGTACGAATGTTACGAATATTTTGCAGAGCCTAAAATTAGAACTGTGTTTTAGAGCTATTAATTTCATGTCGTTTTGCTAAACAATTCGATAATAGTGCCAGATCGTTTTAGAGAGCAAACAATATTTCCTAGATTACTGGGTGGTCCGAAGAAAACTTGGGTATCAACTTAGCTGTTGTAAATGTCATGTATGGTTGTTTGGATCATGGTACATCTTTTGAAAATAAATGTGGTCCCGTCACATTGAATCACCGAACTATGATGTCATTTCCAGAAGCATTTAACCCGCGCCCCACCGGGGTCGGCGCCACCTTCGCCCCACTGGGGGCCATCAATGCCCCTAACTCCGAAAATATGAAAGTTAGCGCAAAGCTGCAAAAGGCATTAGAAAGCTCATGTCAATTCAGTAAGATTTTACTAACAAGTTTAAACACTCAGATCTATGTTTCGACCTCCAGAGATCAAGTTTTGTCACGACAGGCTATTTCCAGTAAAACATGCTCCTTAAGAAACCTGATCAAAGCTCTCATGTCATTAGAGCTATTAAGACCTAGCAAAAATCATTTGATAGGAAAATGCCAGGACTTTCTCCGCTATGTGGAACATAATGGCCTCCCGCCAGTGGTTTGACCTCCAGAGGTTACCTCGTAACTTAACCCGCGCCCCACCGGGGGTCCGGCGCCACCTTCGCCTCACCGGGGGCCATCGATGGCCCCCTCTAACTCCGAAAATATGGGCGTTAGCGCAAATCTGCAAAGTGCACTAGAAAGCTCGCGTGAATTCAGTAAGAAATTACTTCACATCTTTTAGTGCTCAGGTCAATGGTTTGAACTCCAGAGGTCAAACTAGGTCAAGATCGGCTATTTTAACTCAAATATGCAATGCTTAAGCAAACTGGGCATAACTCTTATGCCATTAGAGCTATTGAGATCTGGTGAAGTACATTTGATAGGAAATTGCCGGTAAATTTTCCGCTACGTGAAACGTAAAGACCTCCCGCCAGTGGTTTGACCTCCAGAGGTCACCTCGTGACCTAATATGACCTAAGGTCACGAAAGGTAAAGTGATTTTGCCGTATATCACAGGAAAGCAAGCCAGTGACAAGGCAAACACGATGGTGTTTGTTTCAGCGATCTAGCTAAATTAGGTAAAAAGTTATCATCAAAATAGTTTTTGACCCCTGATGACCTTGGATGACCTTGGAGAGGTCAAAGGGCAAATGTGGCCCTGGAATCCGTGAAAGGGTGTCCAAGAACGCTTTTCTGATCAAGCTGAGCGTTTTCGATCGTTTTTGTGACTTTTAGATCATAAGACAGCTTTTCCCCGTGCTTTTTCAATGGGAGAGGTCACCTCGTGACCCGACCTCATGGCACGAAATCGGAAAATCCCGGATATACACCTTGTAGACCCTGGAGGGGTCATGAAGTGTAGGAAGTTTCAAATCGATCGATTTAGGAAATGTAGCTCTTACAGAGCTCTAAAGTTTAAGTGAGGTGACCTTGGTTGACCTCGTCTGGTGACCTGACCTTGGGTCACCCGGAGTAAAAATTTCAGGGATGGTGAGAAAATGATGCAGTGAGAGGTAGAGCCTTCAACCGCGGTGCTGCGCCTCATCGTTTTTCTGCTATCCCGGATAAAGCTTAGGGGGCCATCGATGGCCCCCGTGGGGCGAGGGTTAATGTGATCTGAGGTCCCGAAAGGTAAGAAAGTGAATGTGTTGTATATCAGATTGAAACTAGTGACGAGACATACAAAATGACCTTTGATTCAGTGTTGTAGCTTAATTAGGTCAAAAGTTATCGTCAAAATGCTGTTTTTGACCTCTGGTGACCTCTGATGATCTCAGATAGGTGAAATGACAATATCGCCCCTGGGATCCATGAAAGGGTGTCCAAAAACACTTGCCTGAGAAAATTGAGCATTTAAGATTATTTTGTGACTTTTAGCTGATAAGACAGCTTTTCCCTGCTTTTTCTATGGAGGAGGTTACCTGGTGACCTGATTTCAGGTCAGCAAATCGAAAAATCCCGAAGATAAATTTTGTAGACTCCGAAGGGGTCATGAAGTGACGAAAATTTTAAATCAATCGGCTTAGAAATAAAGTTATGGTAGAGCTCAAAAGTTAAAGTGAGGTGACCTTGGTTGACATCGCCTGGTGACCTGACCTAGGGTGACCTGGGGTAATAAATTTCAGGGATGATGGGAAAATAATGGGGTGAAAGGTAGAACCCTCGACCGCGGTGCTTCTCCTCGTTGTTTTTCTGTTGTTCCAAATTATCGATTTCATTATTCTAGGTGGGGCGATGGTTAAGGGCGATTTTTGGATTTTGAGGCTTTGTGTCGCGTTCCCCGGACGTAGCTTGAATTTAAAACATGTTATGACCTCAGTTCGGCTTTTATAGCCTTTGGTAATCTCTTGTGGCATTTTCAAACGTGTTTAAACTTAACCTATGGTAATCTCGTAGTGGATTTTGCTCAGCATACTCCTTATTTTAGCTCTTTTATAATTAAGAAGTTTTAGACACTGAAACAAATCATTGGTGACTTTTAGTGGTGCATTGCATTGCATGGGACTGATTCAGAGCTCAAAAATACTCCTTAGAAGTGAAAGTAACTAGTTCAGAGTCCACATCATTTAAATGGACTATTCACAAGCCATTCTGAATCATTTACGCCAATCTAGTGAGTTTCGAATCATCTGTCGTTGCTTACACCCCCTTCAAGGTGAAATTAGTTCAAAGGTTGAAAAAGTTCAAGTTCGTTTTGGAAGAAAAACGTCTTGTTCAGTGTCATTTTCACTCAAATTGACCATTCATAAGAAATTTTGCATGTGTTACTGCTTACACCCCCTTCAAGGTCAAATAAGGTTAAATTTCGAAAAAGGTCAAGTCCATGTAATATACAAACCAACTAGTTTAGTATCCATATCATTCAAATTCACTATTCATAAACCATTCTGCATCATTTACTCCAAGTAAGTTTGCTTCTTCAATTGTTATTGCTTACCCTCTTTCAAGATACAAAGGTCACACGTCAAAAGGTTAAGCCCGTATCGGACGCAAGTCAAATAATTCGGTGTTCATTTCATTTAGAAATACCGAATTGAAACACGCATCTGTGGTCGTTATTCGGCACAGAGTTATCACTGAGGTGACACAAGGTCAAATAAAGGTCATTGAATGTCAAAAAAGGCCATAAAAGGTCTAACCTGTTAAAAATGAGCCTCGAAGGCTGGAAGAAAATATTCTGGGCCAGTTCATGCGAAAATGATGCAAAAGAACGGTAAGAGTCTGGAGCATTCACGTGAAAACGGGTACAGGCGCCCAAATGACCTCAACATGCCTCTACTCTTGAGGTTATAATTTCGTGACCTTGAAGAGTAGGAACAATTCTTTGCAAGATGTCCGCAATGAATGCGTCAGAGGCTATACAACATCACTTAGATAGCTCGTTTTCAATTCTTGAAAAAACCTGAGGGGGGTAGAAACACCCCCCCTACGTGTTTAAAACCCCCTATGGCGTTGAAGGAAAAGAAATTTGTTGAAAAGTCCATGGCGCCCCTCTTAAATTCGGACGTTCCGTCGTCACTGGCATTAAGCATCCGGTGAGTTACGATGGTATAGCTCAATAGTGACACCTAGTGTCATGTTTCGGAAGTAAGAAGTATATTTAGTGCGAAAGCCATATTTTTATTACTTTACCTAAAAGAGTATTTCCAAAGGTGAAAATGCTTCTACACGAATTTATAAATTTCACTGTACTGCGGGTCAAGGTCACCGTTCAAAAACTAGGTCACGAGGTCATGACGTCAATTTTGCAGAAATATAAAAATCTAAGATAGCCAAATTAAAATATACTAAATGGTGAACAAAAATGTAAAATATCGTTACAATAATTAAAAAATGGCAGAACTATAGGCTTTCAAAACAATGCCTACATGGTGGCCCCCGAAAGATCCTGGAGGCTATATCGGCCAGACCAAATTTTCAAACAATTTTTTTGCGTCATGGTTAGATTCTACACGTTTGAAACCCCCTTGACACCAATTTCGGAGAGAATAAGAAAATAGAAGGCTTTTATTTTACGAAATTTTTGGTCGATTTATGGTGGAATGACCCAGTATACGTTATAGGCAAAATGTAATATTTTGACGTCAAAGGCCAAGGGCCTTGAACGACCTTGACCTAAAAGTTTCAGAGAACACTGCTTCAGACCTTCCTCCGTCATTTTAGGTCACTTTCTCTCCATATCCGGCTTTTCATCGCATAATCACGGCACTTTCCAATGGCTACTCTGCACAGACAGAATTTAACCTGTATGGCCTCGTTTTACCTTGAATATATTGACCTAGGTCTATGAAAATCGGCTTTAAGGTAGAATACCTTAGCCTCCACAAACACCTAAACGTTCATTTTCCTAGACCTGTTGGGTTTCACACTGTCAATGGCACTGATGCCAAGTAGGCTTGCACAAAGACGACACACAGACATATTGGATCTCAAAATTCTGATCTGATACGGCATTTCTGCTGCCAGATTCGTGCTCAGCGCCACAAATTACCTTACTAACGGACTATTTTGTATTGGATCCACGACAAAAGTTAAATTTTGTTGACCAGTGTTATCGAGGGCGGTCGAGCCTGACACGATTTTAATTTTTACAGTCAGCTTGTCATGCTGTGTGGAGGAAGTACCTGTATAGCCAAATTTTCCTTGGTCTTTCACTCGCCATTTATCATCAAGCTAAAACTGGCAAACCTTTAAACCAGTCATTTTAGTTCTATGGTTTAGAAAAATAAACTTAACTGCAATTGAACTACGTGTTGAAAAGAAATTATTGATTCGTTCTCACACTTGTCGGGAGACTACATCTTATCTACCCATAATTTTTAGAATTATTAGGTGATTTGAAAAATGTTTTGGTGTTTGAATTGTTTTAGACTACCTTTGACATTCCTGGACCAAAACAAAATTTTGAAAACAAATGTGGTTCAATTTTTTTAATTTTTAGATTTTTTTCAAATTTATATTTCATGCACAGATTTTGAATGAAAATGTCAGAAAACATATGAATACAAATTTTGAAAGCAACTGAGCATAAACTAGAGAGATTTTGGGTTATACATGAAGGCCTTTACGAGTGTGTCAAACATTTATATGCCCATAACTTTTGAAATTGCCAACAGACTCTTGTAGAGCTCAGAAGTTGAAGTGATGTGACCTTGGTTGACCTCGCCTGGTGACCTGACCTTGGGTGACCCGGGGTAAAAAATTTCAGGGTTGATGGGAAAATGATGGGGTGAGAAATAGAGCCCTCAATCGCAATGCCGCACCACGTCGTTTTTCTGTTATCTTGAAAAAAGCCTTAGGGGGGCCATCGATGGCCCCGTCGGGGCGAGGGTAAATGCTCAGCAGTGTAGAAAGAGAACATTGCCTGAGAAAATTCTCAAAGTCTCAAAACTGGGAAAGCTTCCGTTGGGCGTGTTCGTCATGCTCCAGTTCACCTGAAGTGAACGCGAATAGACCCCGTTAGCTCAGGCTCAAAAACGTTTTGGTCGGTATAACTTGCTGGGCCGCAAACGGACGGACGAAAGCTTTGTTGAGATATATCGAGCAAATTAGTATGATTATGGTTATACACTTAGGCGATTTACCTACAGCCGGAGCACATCGTGCAAAGTACATACACACTAGAGTTGCTCAGATTGCAACTCTTGTTCAAAAGTATACGGGCTCAGGGCTAATATGGTTCTCCAAAGGATTGCGAGTTCAATGATACCATTTTTATCAATATCTGAGGTGGTCAAGGGGTTCCGCAAACGGCTTGAAGATGGGACGTTTTACGTTCCATTCAGCACTATGTAAGCCATAGTGCACCGTTTTACCGCGGTGGTTACTAGTGTTCTTAGGCATGGTGCTTGGTTGTTCGGGCTTATTATGGAAAATGACGATTAATGGTAATGTTGAGATGGGAATTTTTCAGATGAGGGGACATCAGTGGAAACAAGGGGGTAAGGGGGCCCAAGCCCCCCACCGCGAAATACAAAAATGCCTTTAGCAGCTACATACTCGGGGTATGTTAATTGCAATGACGGAGGAGGCTTCGAGCTCTGAACTCCCACCCGTAACACCCCCTCTCCTCGAAAATTTCCGTTACCCCCCCAAACCTCCCGGAACCACCCCCCTCCACCGTCGAAGAATGAAAATGTTAACAAAATACGCATCCGCAGATCGCTACTAGGGAGGAGGAGGAAGAGTAATCATGGGAGACTAGGGTGGGGTTCGTGAAAAAAACCTTCTCAAAGCAGTCATTGAGGGGTGTCAACTTCATATCACGCTGCGAAATAATCTGGCGTAATCGAAGCAGACATTATATTTCTGTCAGTTTGCATTATTTTTCATCATCGACATTAATTTATAGCAATTGCCTTGTCCACTGTTCCCCCGCGATATCCTTTCTACGGTCACTGTCTAGAGCGATCCGAGAGAACGCTCGTCGAATAAGGTCGAATGAGGCGATCCTCTTGCGGTGGTCCTCAACAGCCTGCAGGAGCCATTGGAGCTCCTGCTTGTTCTTTGTAGCCTGAATGAAGCGTTGAATCATAGCAACGCCTCTCTCAGCCGTATCATTGGTGACCTATAGATCTTTAATGAACTGCTGGTACGCCTGGAACCCTGGACATTCTTTCCACTCAGTCACCGGCTGGTGGAGCCAGAGCTGTGGGTCGATTTCCAGTGGCCAGAAAACGAGCCTGGACCGCTCATCGACCAAGTAAGACAGTGTGGCGCCCTGCTCGATAGTAGGTGCTACACTTTGGTCGCCCTCGTCTGCTGATTCCGTCTCATCGAGATGTCTTAGCAAGGCCATGGCGATATCAGCTCGCTCGTCAGCGCTGACGGACTGGGAGGCGAGACTGAACACCACCGTCCTTGGCTTTAGGTACGACAGATGTCGGCGCAACTTATGCAGAGCCACATCAGCTACGACCTTGTCGAGTACTGGGAAGCGCAGTAGGTTGTGATGGAGTCGGAGGTCGTTGTGAGCAGCTTCCGCGGCCAGCGGAGTCGTGAGCCAGACCGGAACGTACTGCAGGCAGATGAAGAGGCAGATCATGTGCAGTGTCTCTGTCTCTTCCGGGCTGTACTCCGTCTGACTGGCGAACACCTTCGTCTTGCTGAAGTAGATAAGTCAGTCCATCAGCGCGGACGAGAGAGCTGATATCGCCATGGCCTTGCTAAGACATCTCGATGAGACAGAATCAGCAGACGAGTGCGACGAAAGTGTAGCACCCACTATCGAGCAGAGCACCACACTGTCTCACTTGGTCGATGAGCGGTCCGGGCTCGTTTTCCAGCTGCTGGAAATCGACCCACAGCCCTAGGCTGGCTCCACCAGCCGGTGACTGAGTGGAAAAAGATCCGGGGTTCCAGGCGTACCAGCAGTTCATTAAACATCTACGGGTCACCAATGATATGGCTTGAGAGAAGCGTCGCTATGATGTAACGCTTCATTCAGGCTACAAAGAACAAGCAGGACTCCAATGGCGCCTGCAGGCTGTTGAGGACCACCGCAAGACGATCGCATCATTCGACAAGCGTTCTCTCGGGTCGCTCTAGACAGTGACCGTAGAAAGGATATCCTGGGGGAACAGTGGACGAGGCAATTGCTATAAAATCAGGTTGATGATGAAAAATGATGCAAACTGACAAATATAAAGTCTGCTTCGATTACGTCATATTTATTTCACAGCGTGATATAAAGTTGACACCCTCAATGCCTGCTTTTGAGCAGGTTTTTTTCACGAACCCACCCTAGTCTCCCATGATTACTCTTCCTCCCCCTCCCAAGTAGCGATCTGCGGTGACGTATTTTGTCAACATTTTCATCCTTCGAGGGTAGGGCTGGTTCCGGGAGGTTTTGGGGGAGGGGGTAACGGATATTTTTCGAGGGGGGATGTTACGGGGTTCAGGGCTTGGAGGTCTCCCCTGTAATTGCAATTACCATACTCCGAGTATGTAGCTGCTAAAGGCATTTTTGTATTTCGGGGTGGGGGGGCATGGGCCCCCTTACCCCCTTGTTTCCACTGATGTCCCCTCATCTGAAAAATTCCCATCTCAACATTACTATTAACCATCATTTTCCATAAAAGCCCAAAAAAACCCAGCATCATGCCTAAGAACACTAGTAACCACCGCGGTAAAACGGTGCGCCATGCCTTACATAGGGCTGAATGGAACGGAAAACGTCCCAACTTCAAGCCATTTGCAGAAACCTAGACCACCTCAAATGCTGATAAAAATGGTATCATTGAACTCGCAATTCTTAGGAGAGCCATATTAGCCCTGAGCCCATGTACTTCTCAACAAAAGTTGCAATCTGAGCAACTCTAATGCACACTCATGTATCTTTACCTCTCAGCGACCTCAAACTCGGTCGTAAGGCTTTTGGGCTTCCTCAGACCACTGATGGTCTCGTGTATGACCTGTACGCAGTAGTTCAACATGGCAACACGCAGACCGGCCACTACACTGCCTTCTGCTGGAACCAGCCAGCGGCGCGCTGGCACCATATCAGTGATGCCTCTGTAAAGGAAGTGTCAGGAACGGAAGTGAGGGAGGCATGTGCGTATATGTTATGTGATGCCGCCAGAGAAGTTGCTTGAGTGTAATGTTATGAAAGTCTATATATGCAGCCACGTAAATGTGTCGTGTTTCTATTTGAAAGTTTTGTACACTCGTCTTGCGTTATTGAGTCTACAATTATAGTGTATCGAGCAATGTGGAGAGACTTAAACAGAGTAGTGTCTCTCTGTGTAACGCAATGCGTATTTTCTCATTCGATCCATTTCATTTGTTTGCCAAACAAAGTGGGTATTTTTGGTCCCAGCCCCCCCCCCGAGTTTTTCCCACTGGTGACCATTGCCCATCTCGTTCTGAAAAATTGAAGACCTATTCCTCGTTCCGTTAAAGGGAATGTGGCACCTTGGTCCAATCCTGGAATTTGGTGTAATTAGGCGTACTTTTAGTAAAAAATAATGAAACCACTCATGATTTCTCTGAAAAATGTACAATAAGCTCAATATTTGGTTTTTAAAAATACTCCTCTAGAAAAAGAAATAAATATCAGCCTGTGGATGATGTCACCATCTCGCAACCGCTACCATACTTGAAACGCTTCAAGGGCTTCAATTGACTGATGCTCATCGTGACGTCAGCATATGTCGTCACACCAGTAGCTCACAACGATGGCCGCCGGCGACGGGGGGCTGAGGGGGACTGGTGTCAGGTAGGTTTTAGCTTTTTTTCTACGGAAATATCGAGTTCCAAGACAAATGAAAGATGGAGTACCGGGTTTTCCGACCTGCTTAACTCTATCTCAGTTAAAATCACGTTGTGAAGGTGCCACATTCCCTTTAAGACTATTAGGCATTTTTCCAGAAGTCGTTATGGCCCCCCGAACCAGGTGTACGCGTAAAGAAACGTAAGTGTCCGATAAGAGAAACAAAATTGTCCTTTTGAATATTGAAATGTGCCCTTTGTGCCATCACGGTGACGTCCTCCTTTCTGGTTCTCAGTGAAATTATTTCTAGAAAAAATGCACTGCATTTGCATGAGAGATGCTTCCAAGACACTCATGCAACAACTTGATTTCTAATTCAAGAATAAATATCAGCTCAAATGTAATGAATATGCAAAATGAGCACACTAGGAAGTTCCTATCACCTAAATCAAAACCCTGTTCATTTGTTTGCTGAAGATGAGTAGCTGTTTTAGTAAACACTTGATTTTGAACCGTCTGCTAGCGTTTTGTGGTCGTGTGTTAAACTTCTGAAGTTGGTTGCTTTAAACGCATTTTTCTGCCTTACAAAATAATATACATCAGTACCAGTCTACCTTAAACAGGAGGACATGGGTATATGCCTCCCAATGAATCTAAAAAGACAACTCGTGAATTCACACACAAGCCTTTCATGATTTGTTAGCGCTGAACCGAAAATGCCCCATCGTGCGGTGGCGCCTCTCTGAACGGTAGTGCGAGCTGGCCTGCAGACTGCGCCTCATTGTGAACGGAGGGCCCTCGTGAGAGCATGGAAATCCCACCCCTGCAACAAATAATCAACGTTGGCAGCCAGGATCAACCCTGCTGCAAACCAGCTCACCCAACAATATTCTTAGCATCAGCATTATTCCCTAAAAGGACAGAGCAAACACTGGGATAGGGATTGGTTTGGGAAGTTGAAATGTTTAAACTTGTCAATCTAAGACGTGTCGCAGTATATCATAGCTTTAACTTGTTGGGTAGCATTGTGGGAATGCAATACAGCCCGAAACATCTGACCTTTAACGTCGGAAAAATTCACTAGGCATTACGGTGGGCATACATAACCCTATTCCTGTCAGGGGAGGGGCATACTCCGTCCATCCCTCACCTTTTTCCTAGTTATCTGCAAAACAATTCGAGATAGGCTGTTGAAATTGTCTGCATTTTTTACAACTAAATTTTAACGATTCCATGAAAGTTTTGAAATAACACATTTTTCATGCACATTTTCCATGGCTCCGTTATTAGGCAAACTATATTCGCAAACCAAGTATTATAGTGCACGGTGCATGCTTCCTACGCTAAAGCCGTCCGTAACAACATTGACAGCATTTGAGCGTTTGGATATAATGAAGAAGATTTTAGGAGATAGCTCACTTGCATTCTCATACATTTTCGACAAGGGCGGTTCCAGCAACCCAAAACGGGGAGTATCTAATGTAATTGGATTGTACTTTTTCAGAGTGAAAATACTGCTTACAGGACAGCTGGGAGGAACAAAAGTAACCGTGCTCTACTCCCAACCCTGTTTTATATGGTGATTAGATGTCATCAGCCTGCTCAGGTACTGCAATGAAGGGATTGCACGCAATGCCAGCGCATTTTACTATGCTTAGTGCAATGGAAAGGACAAGCATAATGACCATGTATTTGGTTCCAAGATCAAATAGACTAATGCTTATCTATAGGCAGACTAAGGTAACGTGATCATGCTGAATTCCAACGGTTCGGCATGGGCGGATAAAGACTGGACAATATGAAAAAAATGTCAAAAGCCGAGGAACATATATAAACGTCTCTAAGACGCTGATAATATGCAAATTTCATCATTATTTTCTTTCCGTTATCCGCCTTGGATTTTTTACAGTATCTCATTTGTCCCAATGTGAAAGATGTCACGCCGTATTTGACGTTTGCTAATTTATGCAGCAAAGAAGCTGGTAAAATATCTGCACTTTACTATATATTTCTGACCTTGGAACCACCGTTGAATTATGACTTTGCACACACCTGAATATATTAAAAATAAGCAGCATCAATTCTCCACCAATGCGTCTAGTTTCGTGCAAATCAAACTGCAAGGCTAAGACTTTTGCAGAATCTAAAGAACAGTCTAACGAATGTATATTGTGCATGTTGTATAAAGAGTGTATATTGTACCAACAATTTTCAAAATTGGGATTTTTTGTTTTGAAAATAGAGTTCAACGAAAGACAAATCGATCCCACGTTGAATTTTCAAAGTCAGACGGGTCAATTTTGAGATTTAAGGTGGGTTAATCCGCCTCCCCCTGACAGGAATAGGGGAAAGGAAAGAGTCTGGCAAGAATAGGGTTAAACTCACGAAAAAATACACTAAACCGCCTTTCATCGGCACGATTACAACAACTACGCCCATGCCGGCGGGAACCTTTGCCGTATGCACGCCCCGTGGATATGTTCAAATGAGACAGAAAACGGCGGAGCGGAGCACCCTGAACCTGACGCATATCATTCGTGATCATTTGCACAGTTTTTAATAAATTTCAGGTCCGGTTTATTTTTGGTCAGGGCATCAGGTCAAGTCAAGAGATCTGAAATCGAAGGTCAGCTTCCCCGGTCATTCCGACAAGACTGATGGATATTCACCTGTATATTCACCAGACTTACCGAAACTGATCAATTTTGTGGTTAATTAAATGCGTGATTAGTTGTCAATGTTTGGAAACTTTATGATTAAATCTATAGACTCTTAGACTGTTGCCCCTAATATTTTTCGATTCTGAGTTTACAAAGTACGCAGTTCGATAAGTATGGCATTAGTAACTTTGCAATAAATAAATTCGTTTCAATTACTTCTCATCCACTCTGCACCGATTTCTTTATTTTCATTACGCATGTGCACGGTAATTTCTGTGCACTTTAAGTATTCTTGTCTCGTTTTTATTTAAGAAAACAGCACAGCATGCTGAGAAACCCTAAGTTTAAGCCTTGTTTGTTCAAGTCGCGTCGGGTTGGTGCACGGTCTCAGCGTTGCCTGGCCGGTGGTTCCCAGTCTGACCCTTGCCTGACCGGTGGTTCCGGTCTGACCCTTGCCTGACCGGAGGTTCCAGGTCTCAGCGTTGCCTGACCGGTGGTTCCCAGTCTCAGTGTTGCCTGGTCGGTGGTTCCATGTCTCACTGTTGCATGACCGGTGGTTCCCGGTCTCAGTGTTGCCTGGTCGGTGGTTCATCATCATCAACATCATCATTATTGGTGTTTAGGGGCGCGCCGACTACTAAGGTTATTTTGCGCCCATAAGAAAGGAGAGGTTAAAAAAACCATAAAAGGTACACAGACTTACAGCGTGGTTCATATCAGACTACAACCGTGCTAGCAGTCGTCCAACCAAAACTAGAATAGAAGATGGTCTATAGAATAAAAGGTGGATGAGGAACTTTATAAAAGGGGTCAGCCCTAGCAATTTCAAGCAGGTCAAGTCATACAAAACCTAAACAATTACGAAGGCGAGTAGATGGTATTAAACCCGATGCTTTTCAGATAGCGCATTATGTTGCCTGATATCAACGGAGGGTTGCTCTCCTAAGAGACAGTCTCAGCGTGGGAAATCTCGGTAGACAGCGGGCTCTCTCGATCTCAAAGTCCCGGCATTCTATTAGCACATGTTTAACTGTTAGTCTTTCACCACAGCGCGGGCACTCTGGCGGGACGTGACTGGCTAAAAGGTAAGAGTGTGTAGAGTGGGTGTGCCCAATTCGCAGTCTACAAAGTATCACTTCTTCCCTTCTGCAACCCACGTTGCTCGGTGGTTCCAGGTCTCAGTGTTGCCTGACCGGTGGTTCCCGGTCTCAGCGTTGCCTGACCGGTGGTTCCCGGTCTCAGTGTTTCCTGGTCGGTGGTTCCAGGTCTCAGTGTTGCGTGGTCGGTGGTTCCAGGTCTCAGTGTTGCCTGACCGGTGATTCACGGTCTCAGTGTTGCCTGGCCGGTGGTTCCCGGTCTCAGTGTTTTCTGGTCGGTGGTTCCAGGTCTCAGCGTTGCCTGGTCGGTGGTTCTTCCTGGTCGGTGGTTCCCGGTCTCAGTGTTGCCTGGCCGGTGGTTCCCGGTCTCAGTGCTGTCTGACCGGTGGTTCCCGGTCTCAGTGCTGCCTGGCCAGTGGTTCCAGGTCTCAGCGTTGCCTGGCCGGTGGTTCGCCTGACATGTGCTCCCTATTATTGTACAACATGGACATCGCTCCACGCGTGTGGGGTTGTAAGCTATAATATAGTTGACTTTTCAGCGTTTTGAAATCCATTATTGGTACAAATAGTTGTGATTTAGCCATTAATTTTGCATCGTGTTGCCAACGCTCTCCTTGTAGGGAGAGGCTTGGAGAATTATGATTGTACTTTTTAGAGAACCAGTGAGATTTATACCGATGTTCAGGGCTCGGAAAGACAATACTAGCGCTGAACTCCGATTTTACCGTTACTCTGTGTGGTCATTTGCAGGACAGTTATAAATATATTTCAAGAAATAGAAGAAAAAAAACAAAACTGTGCTTAGCCCAGGTGTTTGGCCTCGAGAAAAACTGATTAGTTGGCTTATGTCCTTCGTGGTGGAAAGGTCTACACCGCATTAATGTGACAGGATGAAAAATATACCCCTGAAAACACTAAAAGACCAAAAGTAGCCAAAGAAGTAATTTGAAATTAAGCGGAGACCAAACAACATAGCCTGTTGTGGAACTTATTTTCGCCGATTTACGAATGCGGACTCCTCGCTTTCCCCGAAGTTGCAGCCTCCTCTGCATGGGGTTCCTCGCAACGCTGAAGTCAAGAAAAAGGCATGCCTGCTGCTCATGGAGCAGTGAATCATTTCTTTGATCCGTTTGAGGACATTTAGGGGGGAGCATTTGTCACACTGCTAGGCCAGGGGTCTTTTTACCCTCAGCAGACCACACAAAGGTCGACACCACGGTCTGAAATCACCCGCTGCTCCTCGGTAAGCGTAACCGTGCGGTGCCATTTTTTGCAACGTTTGGAAAATGGAGGCTGATAATCCCCGGCCTGAATAAAACCGGTATTACAAGATTGCTCCCAGAGGACTGAAAACTCGCCACAGAGTGACTGGCAGTGCACTGAAAAAGAGAACAGTGTCGCTGAAATGAGATAAGCGAATCACTTAACCAAGTAAGACCACGAGTGAGGTTCGCCCGTGCGTTGTCACCCACTGGGGTCGCGCACAACACTCGCCAGGAAGATGAACACGGAGATGGCACGTGCAATCCCGCTTAAAATACCTGACGTATTTAACTGTAGATCGACAGCCTGAAGATTTTGGTGCGCAGCGCATACAGCTAGCATGAATTCCTAAGTATACGGATAGCGTACTGAACCATCCGGATCGTGAATGAATTATTTATGTAATACCAAACACTAAGATAGGAATTTAGATCCAAGCAGAGACGAAAACCACGCTCTACGCTTACAGCAGGAACATAAAATATTCTGACACGGTTGCCGGTACGGGGTCCGCGCCACCTTCGCCGGTACGGGGTCCGCGTCACCTTCGCCGGTACGGGGTCCGCGCCACCTTCGCCGGTACGGGGTCCGCGTCACCTTCGCCGGTACGGGGTCCGCGCCACCTTCGCCGGTACGGGGTCTGCGCCACTTTCGCCGGTACGGGGTCCGCGCCACCTTCGCCGTGACAGGGTCCGCGTCACCTTCGCCGGTACGGGGTCCGCGTCACCTTCGCCGTGACAGGGTCTGCGTCACCTTCGCCGGTACGGGGTCCGCGTCACCTTCGCCGGTACGGGGTCCGCGCCACCTTCGCCGGTACGGGGTCTGCGCCACCTTCGCCGGTACGGGGTCTGCGCAACCTTCGCCGGTTCGGGGTCCGCGTCACCTTCGCCGGTACGGGGTCCGCGCCACCTTCGCCGGTACGGGGTCTGCGCCACCTTCGCCGGTACGGGGTCTGCGTCACCTTCGCCGGTACGGGGTCCGCGTCACCTTCGCCGGTAAGGGGTCCGAGTCACCTTCGCCGTGACAGGGTCCGTGTCACCTTCGCCGGTAAGGGGTGCGAGTCACCTTCGCAGGTACGGTGTCCGCGTCAATTTTGTCGGTACGGGGTCCGGTACCTCTTAAGATCTCAACAACCTTGCTTGGTAGCGAAAAGTGGAAGGTCATGTTAGATAGCCCGTCTTGATCGCTATCAAAAATGTGATCAATCTTTCTTGGGGTCAGATAATTTTTGGGGTCACTGGAGTTCAAAGCATGTTCTTATAGGAATCCAGTGGAAACTTACGTGTTGTCCTAACGGCTGGAAAAGTAGACCTAAAAAATTTGCAAGCTCTATTAGAACCGTCCGAATGATATATCTTACAACCTTGTCAGATCAACCCCTAAAATGGACCTGTCCTACATAACCCTGGCAGTTGGTGCGCCGATATGCCCCAAAGATATATAAGTAAAGCGTCAGAGCGCATTATCCATTTTTTGTTATCTGTATAAAACCGTAGGGCGAGGCGGTACCCATCCCCCTTACCTGCGCGTGTGAATGAAGCTGAATGATGTGAAAGAATGATCCATTGTTTGTCCCTTATGTGGCAACCATTTTGCATGACTCTTTGCGATGCCCAAAATTATGGGGGCGTACCACTTCTCCATTTGATTTTTTTCGAAAGATGTGTACATGAAGCATTGCTCGCTCGTGTACAACCAGTCTCATCTCAGAATCGACAATGCGTTGTCCCACGCCGGTCATGTGACAATAATTTGACAGCATTACTAAATACTACGTTGTATTGGATAACATCCGGGCACCAAACTGACATCACTGATTATTCCACGGCCTTTCAAAGTATTAAAGAGCACCTTATCAAACATTATTTAAGTATTAAGGCACCTTTATAACGTGATTTTAACTGAGGGAGCCATGTTGTAAGGCATGCCGGATAACCCGGTACTCTATGTATCGTTTGTCTTGAAACTAAAAATTTCCGTAGAGAAAAGCTAAAAACTACCTGAAATGCACCTCACATGTACCCTTAGCAGCAGGCCACAGTTGTCAGGTGTTGGGGTGACGACATACGCTGACGTCACGGTAACTATCAGCCAATCGAAGCCCTTGAAGCCTGTTGAATATGGTAGTGGTTGCCAGATCATGACATCATCCACAGGCAAATATTTCTTTCTTTCCCTGGAGGAGTATTTTATAAATAAAGAATCAATCAATCAATCAATGGCTTTTTATTAGGCGTTCTGTGCATGGCACCTTGCCCGGCTCTAAAGGAGTGCGTGGGAGAATTTTAGAATTTTGTGTGAGGGCAAGCTACGTTAGTCTGTTAAAGCAATGGGAGTTATTTCAAGTAATGGGTTGCAAGATGTTTTAGCTTGCGAATGGACGGTCGTGGCAATGGCATAGCCATGCCAAGGGAGGTCTTTTAATAAGTTTAGACCCGCAGAGTGCGAAGGTTATTTCTGTGGTTGAAGACCTTAAATTTAGAAATTGGAATTTAGAATTTAGAATTTTGTGTGTCAGCTACTGATGTCCGCTTGTCTACGTTACTCGAAATCCTCCGTTAACTCAATAATTTTAATATTTTAGAAAGTGCGCTAAACACCTGGCCAGGGAGCCGCGAATTTACCCTGCAACCCGGAGGTGAGGTTGCAGCTCCCCTCTCCGGCTGGGCAGCCGCCGCGCAGAGGAAAAGAAGTGTGAGAGGATAGTTAGATTGTTAGTAAGAGTAAAAGTGTGGTTAGCATAGACCCGCAGTGAAAGGTATCACTGCGGTGAAGAAATCTAACCTATTTAACCTAACCTGATTTCAAAGCTAGCCTAACATAACCTATCCTTAGCCTACGATAAACCATTTAAGGTTAAACAACTATTGCTTAAATTTTGCGGTGGATCATCTATGATTGGAAAATAGGCAAGTCCTACTTTGGGGGTGCACCATGCACCCTCCATCATGTATACTGGGAGGGGTGATTTATAGAAACTTCTCTAGCCCAGAGTCCTTTAGAAACGTAAAGACTTTTTCGAGTAGCTCAGGATGGTCGTTACCGAGCAGAGTTTTTAGGTCTACAGGTATGTTTTGGATTCGGCAGTAATCTAGCATGGGTTGCCGATGGGTATTGTGCTGGGGACAATCGATGAGAATGTGATAGGGATTCTCCATTGCGTCGCAGGTACCACAGGTACCCGCGTTCCAATAGGCATTTAATTTTGTATGTCCATTTCTGAGTCTGGTTAGAATAACCTCGCGCCGGCGACTCTTTTGGTTGGAACTGGGCCAGTAGCCGATGTTAGGCTTGATATAGAATAGATGGGTGCTGTGGTTTGTGGTCCAGTTATTTTGAATTTGCTTCCGGATACTGTCCTGGAAGAGAGCTTTGCTATCATCTCCAGACCACATTAAGGGTGCGATCTCTCTAAGTTCTAGGGACTTCTTTGCCTGCTCATCGGCCTTTTCATTTCCTTGAATTTTGCAGTGGCCAGGGATCCAAAGAAAACAGACATCAGGGGTATCATCGATACCTTTCTGAATATCTGCTATAACGTGGTGGCTGGGGTTGAATACGTTACTGACGGCCTGCAGGACAGATTTAGAGTCTGAAAAGATGACGGCTGAGTAAATATTTTGGGTTCTGATTATGGCTAATGCATTTAGGATGGCAACAGCCTCGGCTGTGAAGATAGAGCAGTTGTCCGGAAGTCTTTTCTGTAGGCAAATATTTTGCCCCCAGATGCCGAGGCCTACTTTTTCGCCTATTTTGGAGCCGTCTGTAAATATAAAGGTCTTGTCCGCGTTACAAGATCGGACCTCTAGGAATTTCTGGGAGACTTCTTCCTCTGAGAAGTCCGTTTTACGGGAAGTGAAAAGAGATTCTACTTTGAGCTCCTTCCGAGTCCAGAAGCGGGAGAGTGGGGGTTTGCCTATTGTTGCTGGCAGTGCAAGATTGAGGCTTTCCAGGGTTTTCGCTACTCTGTGCTTAAATGGGGGCCACTTCTGTGGGGTGGCTTTATTTGCTCGTCTGGGATGGGCAAAACATTGTTTTGCCGGGTGGTTTTCGGTGGATTGGACCTTAATGTAGTAAGTAATAAGCTGGGCGTCGCGTCTTGTCTGCAGTGGGCATAGCCCGCTATCAGTTAGCAGGCTGGTGATGGGGGATTCTCTGAGCGCGCCTGTGGCTGCCCGGATACTGGCATTTTGGACTCGCTCTAGCTTAAATTTATTGGTCTTGTTCGTCGAGTCAAAAACTAACGAATTATATTCGAGAATGGACCGTATCAGGGACTTGTAGAGCATAAGCAGGGTCTTTCGATCCCCGCCATACTCTGTGCCGCCGAGCATGCGGAGAATGTTGACTCGCTTTTGACAGCTAGAGACAACTTTGGTGATATGCTCATTGAAACTCAATCGGGAATCTAGGGTGACGCCCAAGAATTTGAAGCTATTGGTGCATTCAATAGGTTTACCCGAGATTTGGAGCCGTGGAGGGTCGTGTCTGGAATGCGCTCTGGCAAAGACAACGACTGATGATTTTTCCGCCGAGAGTGATAGACCCATTAAACTACACCAATTATCGATGTCGTTTAAGCTATCCTGCAACTGCGTAGTTGCATGTTGAAATTCTGGTTCATTATACCGCCTGGTATCAATTGCAGTGGATTTCCAAATGGCGACATCGTCCGCAAAAAGGGAGTAATTTATTCCAGGCGGTAGCTTTTTTGCGAAGAGATCATTGATCATTACTAGAAAGAGGGTGGGGGACAGAACGCTACCC
This sequence comes from Lepas anatifera, assembly GCA_034440635.1. Taxonomy (NCBI): domain Eukaryota; kingdom Metazoa; phylum Arthropoda; class Thecostraca; family Lepadidae; genus Lepas; species Lepas anatifera. The sequence goes on along the minus strand of JAOTON010001720.1, from coordinate 152,681 downwards.
TGGGGTGTGCCTTGGTCTTGGGTTGCCAGGTAGGAGAATGTGGTGCCACAACGGACTTTAAATTTTCGGTCCTTGAGGAAGTTTTCAATGAATTTTGCGAGGTGGCCACAAATTCCTAGCTTGCTTAATTTAAACAAAAGGGCGTCTTTTTGTACGCGATCGAACGCCGATTTAATGTCTAAGAATGCAGCTATTGTTACTTGCTTTTTGTAAAAGCCATTCTGGATGTCACTGACTAGTTTCACCAAATTGTCAGTGGTGGCTCGCCCGCGCCGGAAGCCTGATTGCATAGCATCAAGTTTCTTTTCGAGGATCTCGTGAAGTCTAACGTTTACCATGCGCTCGACAAGCTTGCTAGCACAGCTAGTAAGCGAAATTGGGCGATATCCTTTGGGTCTGTTTTTTCTTTGCCACGTTTTGGAAGGAAAATGATAATACTCTCTCGCCACGACATGGGGAAAGAGTCGCTAGGAAACATGTTGTTAATGGCCGAAAGCAGGTACTTTAGTGCTGTTTGGCTGAGGTGCCTGAAGAAAGAGTAGTGAATTTCGTCAGGGCCCACTGCAGTGTTACCACACTTGCTAATGGCGTAATTTAGCTCGGTCATTGTAAATGGTACGTTATAGTACTCTTGATTACCATAATTGATGAATGTGTGCTTTTGCACCATTCTGCCTGGTCTTTGGAGCGCTGGCTGTATGAGCTATTAGCTGCGACACTGGCGTAATGATCAGCAAATTTATCCATGACTTCCTTAGGTTCGTTGATGGGTTGGCCAGCTATTTTTAGTTGAGGGAAAGGTCCACGGGGTGGTCGCTTCGCAGAGAAAGCTCTGATGGTTTTCCAAACTTGGGTGGTGGGAGTGAAGCGGTTGAATTTGGAGGCAAAAGAGTTGAAATTGTCCTTTTGAACCCGCTTGCACGTGTTTCGAAAGTGTTCTTTGCTGCCCGAAGTGCGCATCGAGTAGGGCTGTGTGCCCTTCTCTCATATGCCTTGCGGGCTCTTATCATTTGAGCTTTGGCGTGTGCCGTCTCTGCGATCCACCATGGGGCTCCGTTTTTCTTTCGAGGTCCTCTGGTTTTTGGTATTGCTACTTGTGCTGCTGAGCTTATGGCTCTTAGTATTAATTCAATGTCTGCCGAGTGTGGGTCACGTTCGGTGACCAGTGTGAGGTCGACCTCTGCCTCAAATTTTGTCCAGTCCGCTCTTTTTAGACTCCAGGAAGGGGTAAACAGATCAACGCGGTCGAGTGCTCCTTGGGGGATATCAATTATGATTGGGAGGTGATCGCTCATGCCTGGGTTGTCTTCGACATCCCAGGTAAACAGTGACGCAATTCTAGGCGTGCAGCACGAAATATCAATGGCTGAGTCTAAATATCCACTTTGCGTTGCTTGGTGGGTTGGTGCGCCGTTATTTAGGATGACTAAATTTTTAAAACCTATTGCGTCATATATAATTTCACCTCTACGGTTTGGTGTGGCGCTGCCCCATGATGGGTGGTGACCATTCAAGTCTCCAAGTAATAACAAAGGCCCGTTTATTTGATTAAATAGTTGAGCGAGTTCCCGATCCGTTGGATCAGGGTCGGAAGGAGACATGTATGTTGAAACAACCGTCAATTGGACGTGTTGTATTTTCAAGCTAATAGCTACACAGTCCAGTGATGTTACCAAAGGCACGTGACTGTGTGGGATGCTATTTTCTATTAGGATGGCTGTGCCTCCCTTACGGACAGCAGCGTTTACGTTATGACGATACCAAGAGTAACCCGAGATTTTGTATTTATCGTTATCTTTATCAGTAAAGTGGGTCTCTTGTAATGCTGCTAGCGCCGGTTTTTTCTCAGCAAATATTGATGAAAAAAGCGGGAATTTCCCGATAAGGCCATTTGTGTTCCATTGCAGAATTGAACCCATGGTGGTTTTAACGTTTGTGCTTAGGGGATCTACGCTTGCAAGGTTATAGGAGCACCTGCTGCTGCTATCGCTGGCAGGAGAAACTGGGGTAGAGTGCCTAGAAAAGCTAATTTTCCTTGCTACGGGTGAGCTGCCGGGGCTGGAGGTGCCGGGGCTGGGGGTTTCCAGGAGGGGAGCTCTAGAAGTGTTTACAACAGTTTTTGCAGAGCTCGTCTCTGATGCACTGCTGGCGTCAGAGTCGGTCTCTGTCCCGGACAGCTCGTGGTCAGACTGACTTTTGTCGTCTGACGTTTCAAGTTCACTTGAGAACTGAAACTGCATAAAATGACCTATGAGGTCGGTTTGGGATCCGCAAGTGCGGGTGGTCGGTGCTATTTGGAAAGAAGCGTCGCTTCTTTCCAAGGAGAGAGGAGCAGTTTCAATTTGGGTTGAAATATTTACTTTTTGAACTTTGGTTGAGTGGCAGCCGTTTTACCCTGAGGGGGTGGGCTGCCACTCGTTAGAGGCCTTCTCGGTGCCTGCCTTTGGCGGCGCCTGGGAAGGAGCACCGGTGAATTTAGAGTGCTTGGGGGCAGGTAGCGAAGGAAAATCAGTCTTGTCAGGCACTCGTGCAGAGTGGCTTTGCCACCCTGCTGCGGGTGTCCAGGTCTTCCTGGTGATTTTAGGTGCCTGAGGGGCGGGAGGATTTTCGGTCGGAAGACCTGGCGGAGAACTAATGCGGGTCGGGAGGTCCTTCCAGCCCGCAACGGGCGTCCATCTGCGCCAGAATGTGATTGCGCCACGTGGTGGGGGGAGGGGGACGGACGGCCTGATGGGCGCCAAGTAAAGTGGCTCCATTAGAGGGCGGATGTGGCGGCTTGTGTTTTTGGGTGGCTGAGGCTGCTCCAAAGTGGGGTGTTCCTGGCCGGCTGTGTTGGGGGCTGCTGTGGTGGCCTTGCTACCACAGCTTTTTGGGACTGCGCGGCTCTTTTCTTTTTGCAGCACTTGTTTGCGGGCCAGGTCAAACGGGATCTTTTTCTCCTCAGCTAGAACGTTAATCTCTTTTTCTCGGAGCCAGGTCGGGCACTTGGGATTACCAGCCCCATGAGCGCCGCCACAGGCAGCACACTTGAGGCTTTTAGATGTGCACTCTTTAGTGCGGTGCTTAGCACTGCACTTGCCGCATCGTGGGGTGGGGATACACCAGCATAGGCCCCAGTCAGGCCCCTTTTAGAGGCTGAGTCAGCCACCTAGGCCCCTGAGGCACCTGCCTCCCCTCCGGCTTAAAACCCCTTCTTAGAGGCTGAGTCAGCCTTTTGCACACAGTTCTAAGGTTAGGTGCTTTTACTAAGCACTCCCCAGATAGGATAAAAATCCCACACCCAACCCTAGCTAGGTTAATACTCCCATTAGCTTTGTTAGTAACAGTAGGACCCCTTTGTTCTGATTTCAACTTCTCTAGCCATTTTTACCCAAAAGGTGTTAGCCAAGCTAATACCAAGTATCCCATCTAAAACTTAAACGTACCATTTATACAACCGACTAGCATCCATGGCTTCTAACTCTCTTTTCCGTTCCTCCAGCCCCCGTTTGAACAAAGTAGAAATAAAGATATTGAGCTTATTGTACATTGCTCAGAGATATCATGTACACTGGCGCAAAATCCTATTGGTGGGCGCCGATTTTCGCATCCTGGTGGGTGGAACATTTGTAAAAAAAACATTATAACATATAAAATTATACAAAAATTGTCCACCTCAAAGAAGACACCAGCTTATTCCCGTTAAATTGAAGAAATGCCACAACGTGCACCGTCAGCAGTCGCGCAGAACACCCGCCGGCTGACGCAACCCCCTGCACTATAAATAGAGGAGAGCAACAAAATAATCAATAGTAATAACTATCAGGCTGCAGGGTCCCAGGCCAGTGGCATGCCAAAACATTCGGGAACAGAAGCCATATCATCCAAATCGGTACCAGTGGCCGATGGGGCAACAGCTATAGGAAAATGGTGAGTGAAGGGGTGGGCTGGAACAGTTGGAACGAATTGACAAATGGCATGGTTGAAATTTGTCGTCGGTTGCCGGAGTCATTTTCTACTGAAAAACTGAATCAACTTAAACGTTAAACACACAAATTATTGAAGAAAAACAGGGAGCTATAGCAGCATCAGGAAAAATACCGCGTCAATATACAAGCAGCTGCAGTTTTATCTTATTTTTCATTTTACTGACCGATGTCATTACCAGAATTGGGATCAGATGCGTCTGCTGATTGCGTACCCTGCCAAAGGTCCCTGGTCAGACAACCCAGTTTGGGAAGGAGGAGAGTGATGAATTTTCTCTGCATGTTTCGATTCCTTGATTAGCTAGAATACTTTTCCGTCAGCCCAAGCCTTTGACGAGACAAAACACCATTATAATACTTTTTAGGTAACGTCAATTTGGATTAAATTGGAATAAAAAAGCTGTAATAAAATCCTAACAAAGCGATGCAGATTTGTCCCAATCGATTCCAATTGAGCAGCCTAAATATACATATTTCGCCATGATTACATTATTTTGTAACAAGTCAGTCTATGTAAAACATGACTATGCTAGGCCAAGATAAAAATGAGCTGGCATTAAACCAGATCAAACAATACTGTCCCAGTATGGACATAGCGCATATCAATCGACTACCACAGAAAATACAAATGAAATGGCACCGAAAACAAAAGCTCCACCTCAGTTCAGAGCAAAGACATGAGAGTAAATATCACAGTATGCAAAGGTTCAGATGTCTTCTGAGAAGTCAAAAGCCCAAGTGCTCCAAACACGGATCCAGGGGGTAAATGGGGCAGGTGCCCCCTCCCCCATCGACCCTCGGCACCCCCTGAAGTGGTCACGGCACCCCCGAAAGGTCGATGGCGCCCCACTGAAATGTCGCTTTCAACCCCGCCAGGATGCGAAAATCGGCGCCCACCAATAGCATTTTGCGCTCTTCTGATGGGTTTTGCCTGTCAAAAGGGACGACCCTCCCGATGGTGCCCCCAATTGGCAATCCTGGATCCGCCTATGAAGAATTCCTATCAAAGCTGTTTGACTGATTAAGCTTTTTGATCACCTTGATGCTACCTCCCAGGAGATATCAGAGCAGTCATCATGACGCTACACGAGTTGATTAATAAATGGGCCCTACCACCCCATCAGCACCAAAACTAATTCCCCTTTGAATTCCTTGGCTCCATTCTGTCATGGCGAACGTTGCGATTCAAAGTACCTAAGGGTATGGTGGCAACACCTAGAATGACTGCCAAAATAGATTAGAAAATCCCGAGACGAGACGATAGAACTGAGGGCGGTAGTCAAAATCAACAAGGAGGTCACTCTGGCCAAAAGTGTTCAACGTCAGTACGTAACCCGATTGGGGTATATCAGGGGACATGTCTCGGCCCTCTCCTCTATTCGATCTTCTCAAACGACCTTTGTCTCTATATAAGTCCAAAAATAGAAGTATTCCAGTATGCTGACGATACCCAACTTCTAATCTCCGGTAAAAAACACGAAATTCAAGCCATGATCCGGCTCATGAACGACAGACATCCTTTCCACTTTATATCAATGGTTCACCCAAAATTCGATGAAATTTAACTCTAGCAAATCTCAACTTCTAGTCCTCGGCACCCGTCAGATGCTCAGCAATCTTCCGACAATTGCACTATCTGTTCACGGAAATATCATCACAGAAAGCAGGAGGGTTCAAAATTTAGGCGAAACTATGGATAGAGCAATCTCTTTTGAACCCCATATTGATTCACTGGTCGGCAGATGCACCGTAATGTTGTTGGGGCTCCACCATGCTCGACACAGGCAGTAGCGGACTGAGGACAAAACCAGACTGTTCACTATGGGCTTAATGGTCTGCGGGTGGCTAACAGCGTCACATTAGTGACGCCGTTCAATTGCTAGGCTGGCTTTCCGCTCGTGAAATGATTTTGTACCATGCATTGTGCCTACTGAGGCGTGTCATGGACGTGGGTGAACCCGTTCTAATAGCCCAACAAATAGTAACTCGCAGTGAATGCCAAGAGCGAACGACGAGAAATGACAGCGATCTCTTCCTTCCACAGATTAGAACTGAGTCAGGGAGAAGGCGTTTTATATACCGTGTCAGCCATGCTTTTAATGGATTACCACATGTAGTGCGATACAAGCCCATAGGTGTGTTCAAACGGGAGCTCAAACGTCATCTGAGCTAAATTCATCGCGACCATACCATGTTTGTGGAATGTATGAGGATTGAGGATGTATGATTTAGTTTTTATCCATGTTTCTTCTTAACCTGGGCTCTATAATAGCCAACTTTTATGTTTGGAAGAATCCGTGACGTTGAATACAATACAATACAATACGATTTATCCGCTTTTAGAATCACAATTCCTTGAAAAATTATGGGCATGTTCCAGCGCCCTCGAAAAAGAGGCTGAGGCAAGACTGTCAGATTTCTTGGCTGGAAGAAGCCAAGTAGCTGACTCCAATATAATCTAAATTACTTGTTCATTCAATTCAAATTTGATATTCAATTAACATCCCTTTCCTTGGTTTTTTACTAACCTGGTCTGGCCATTCCGGGGGGGGCTTTTAGCCCAAATATACCTGGCGTGCTTACCTCCACCGTTTTTGGTGGACAGCGCTGGAACGAGGTGTTTTTCCACCTACCCTATAAAACGACTGAGGCTTCTTAAGCCTCATGCGGAGTAGCCAATGCCTCCGTGCCCACACAGGGACGTCCAGTCGCAAGGGCTTAACGCCGGCACAGCAGCACACTCGTTATTAACGAGTATGACTGGTTTGGGCAACACAGACCGACGTAAGCGTCGTCTGTTTGTCACCGTGCGCCAAACTGGACCCAACGCTGCACGGCCGGCCATAACCGCACGCCCTAGAATCTGTTTAATGATCACTTATTAAAGGGAGATACGCGAAAAAATTATTGGCTAGATCAAAACGTCACAAAAAGTTGTTTCAGAAGTTTTCTTCTCATTTTTGCGAATTCAGCCTCCAAATGCCTTAAAATCGCTCTCAAAGTCAACATTTCTAGACGACTTACCAATAATTCTCACTATCGATCAAATGACGCAGCCTCGGCTATGTCCATCAGATTCTCTAAGAACTAGGTCATATCTGTCATAAACAGTGGTGCAGAACCTCTAACTACCACAGAAAAAATTACTTAAGAAAAATGTCATTCCAAAACTCTTGAAACAGAAATATAGGACTTCAAAGAAATCACAATTGACCAATCAGAAGCCTAGAAATCTTCATACCGGGGTCACGTGACCTATCTGACGCAAAAGTTTCGTCATCCTGGGAATTTTGTAGAAAACTACTAAAGAACCGAGGTAGGAAACTACTAAAAACTTGACTAATTATTTTATGTTCCATTTCTAGGGAAAATTGATTCATTTTGTACTTTTTACATGCCATGTAAACTTAATTTAAATACAAATACAGGAGAAGAGACATTTTTATTACAGAAATAATTACTTTTAAACTTTAAATAGCTCTTGAAAACTAACAGATGAAGAGGAGGTTCCAGCCTTTTACCGGTACCGTTACCATATTTCAATAATAGCAGAGTGGCCTCCAAAAAAATTCCGAAGATATAAAAATAATTGGCAGTTCGTAATCAAGATATTTCAAATAGCAAGAAACCACAATAAATTGTTTCGCGTATCTCCCTTTAATAACGCATATCATGCATGTCGGTGGTTCAGCACCCAGTGTCGAGTTACACTGGGTGACCCACGCATGACACACATTTACAAAATCAAGATCATACTCTCATCTTCAGTCGCTCGCACCTTATCATCACCGGACAAAATTCAAAACAGGTAAATATAAACTTAACGTTTTTCTTTTTCGGTTTCTGACACAACATTTTGCTCGACAACTAGACGAGAAAATAATGTATTCTCTCCGTTGCCTTTGAAGGCTGGTGAACAATAGGTTTCACCTAGCTTGCTGGCTCGATGAGGCAACGGAGGGAATATACTCATTCATGCTCACATTTTCAGACTCTCTCTCTCTCTCTCTCTCTCACCTCATCATCATCCAAAATTCAAAACACGTCACTGTATGACGGGCATTAAACATGTCTGTGCTGTGGTTCAGCACCCGGTGTCACGCCGATCACTGTGGCGTTTCCACAAGAAACAAACATTACAAAATCATCACCATCATCATTGAGGTTTTTGGGCGCGTCGATGTCTGCGATCGTATTGCGCCAATTACTGAGACTGAATGAGACAACAAGAGAAAGTTTCGATACAAAGTTTCATTGTAGATAAAAAGGCACCCAAGTCAAATTCGATGTCCGAAGTCACACTGTTAGTAGAACTGGTCACCCATGAATGCCAAGCCAAATGTCAGTCCTCAGCAGTGAGCCGCGCTAACCCGCGCCCAGCACGGGGCGCTGGGGTCAAAAGTCCTGGCGAAAACCCGAATGGGCGTGAGAGCCGACAATACGCCACAGCGATTATAATTGTAGAAAGTTATTCTTAAAACATTTCCTAGTCACCCCGGAGTCGAGAACTTGGGGAGCGGGCGGAAATCAGAGCCGGCGTGGTCTGGCCAGCAGGGGAGAAATCTTCCAGGCTAATTCCGACACCAGTCCGGCTTCTGAGTGCACCGGCAACAGCCCTCCACCGGCCGATCCTGGAGCTCAGCGCGCGGCGGCATTCATACACCACCCACCCCCGGTGGAGTAAGCAGCGACACACGGAGGCTTTCATGTTAATCATGTCAGGGAAAGGCAGAGAGATCACCCGAAGGAACGACATGCGGTGCGACCCCCGATCGAGGTGTCGCATTAACAAGGTAAGGCTGCATTAACCCTTGCCCCGGTGGCGGGTATGAGCCACCTTCGCCCTGGTGGGGGGGGGGGAAAAGACTCCCCACGATCTCAAAAATTAAAAGTGCTAGAAAAAAGCGCAAAACGGCAATCGAAAGTTCTTTAAAAATGAAATCGAAAATACTTCAGTCATTTTTCTCGTCAGGTCAATATAAAGGTCACCAGAGGTCAAAATAGGTCAACACCGCTAATATGAGGTGTACTTAGAAAACCTCATATATCTCAGAAACTGTGATATCTAGAAACATTTTGTCAACACCACTCAAAAGCTCTTGAGTTGCTCTTTCATTATGTTGTCAATGATTTTCGGGTCAGTCAAAGCCTAGGGAGCTACAGGCCACTGAATATTGGACATGTTCTTGGGAGTGTCCATAGCCAACCATGCATAAGGACGTTTCCTTTTTCGCTAATAACTTCCAAACCCAAGCAAGATGCAGCCATAGTTGATGCACCATTGCAATCCTCTCGTCAATACAAATCGAATGATATATAGCATTGCTATGCCAGGTCAAATTTAAAATTTGACCTGACCCAGGTCAACTGTCTGACCCAACTTGACCTGGTATAGTCATGATGTAGATCATTTGACTTGCAGTGACTATTCAAACATTTAAGTGACAAAATAAAAGTTTTATCTTGGTTTATTCAAAATTTATAGAGTAAAACACCAAAAAATGCTTATTTGACCTAAGGTGACCTTTTAAAGGTCTCAAGTCAAAATTTTTGGTATCAACTTCAAATATGGGCTAAGAGAAAGCCGTAACCGATGTCTGAAGTTGATTCCATCCATACTTACTGAGAAAAGCTCATTTCGTGATTTTCCCCATGTATTTAAAACCGGGGGTTATGCTCTACACATGACCTTAGGTCACCAATATCAGAAATCTCGGAACATATGTTGTAGGTCCTGGTAGGCCCAATATGTGGTATGAGTTTCAACTTGATCGATTAATCCTCCTTTTAGTTATGCAATCCTAAGCATTTTTTTAGGTGAGGTCACTTCACCTGGCCTGGTGACCTGATCTGATATGACCTTGAGCTAAAATTTTCAGGAAAGATGCAAAAATGATACAGAAACAGCTAGACCAAGTCGCGTTTTTTGGTCACTTTGGAAAAACCCGAGGGGGTCTAGAAAGACCCCCACCCGGGCGAATGTTAACAAGGTAAGTTTTTGTCGCGACATCACAAACATGGGCAGATACATTGTACACCTTGGTTAGATGTTCTAAGTTTACAGGCTCACAACGTATTCCCCATGATGTTCATTTTCAGTTTTCTGGTAAGCTTTAACGAATTCGATGAAAAATATAAGTGTCGCAAAATCGACATATTTCATGTATGTATATAAGTGGCCTATACAGGGCACAGCTTTACAGTACCCTTCTGCTGAGGCAGCTTTCGGTATCAGGGCACTTGACTGACAAGAAACACATTTTCACCTTAAAATAATAAGTAACTTACCCGATGAGTTCCAAGAGGTAAACTTACCTAAATGAGCAGGACAGCGATTAATAAGCATCACGCAAACGCACGAATTGATGCATCAAATCCACATAAGCCATTTGACAATAGAGGAACATTTCGGAGATAAAACGGCACACTCCTCGATGCCAGCGTTGAAGCCTCAGGCTCTGCATGCCAGCACAGCATAGACATAAACAGAACGCACGGACTTTGAGTGAGGGGTTGTTGCTATCGAAATTCGCTAAAAACTCATAGAGGAACCTTCTTGGCTTGCAAAAATAAAAAGAAGTACGAGTTCTAAAAAATGAATTCGAAAACTTATTCCTGTTTAGCAGCCACTCTAGTGGCCAATACAATCCAACCCCAAACATGGATCTAACTAGGTCGCATACACATACATTCAGATATTGAATCCATTATGTACTCGGAAATCCAGGGCCCTCATTGCAAGCCAACTTATCTGGCAACATGTGTGAATTCACCACTGAAATGATCCCCTCGGTTCTCGTGAACGTACATACCTTAGTGTAACCTCCCAGTGATCAGAGAAAACCTAACCAGTTTTCGAATGAATTAGTAGCCTTCATTGCCGTTTCATGCATTTTTATTGAATTTACAAGATCAATGACACCGTGAACGACTAGGGCTTACGTTTCATATTGCGGAAATGTTCAGCGGCACGATGAAATTGCAGATCTGCGGGAGCTGCTGATATATTCCTCATGCAATGTATATGAGGGTGGTGATCCAGTCATATGTGTGAGTTTATTTGCATTAAGCATCTGGCCATGAGAATTCTGCTGACGAGAAGCAGACAAGACTTGAAATGGCTGGGTATAGAGATCAACATTGATCTGAAAATGCTTGACGTCAGGAAACCACAGAAGCGCGTCGCTTGCCTGTAGACGGTGACCGCTTGCTCGTCACGCTGTGACTGATGAGACAAAGTGGTCCAGGTCATTGCTTCAACAGCAAATAAAAACTGATGTCTGATGTTTCAACTCTTTACATTTGCACGATGATCTGATGGTTTTGAACTGTTTACATTTACAGCCCACGTCAGGATAGTTGAGACTGAAAGGAAGATCGACGGTCTTCCATTAAGCAGAAGCTTGTAGATACGACATGGGCAAATCCAGGGGGGCATGCTGGGGTCTTGCGCCTTCACCTTGATTGAACCTCGGCGCCCTCTAAAATGGTCACGATACCCCTGGAAGGTCGATGGCGCCCCTCTGAAATGTCGCTTTCCTCTGCTCACCAAGGGAGGGAAGGGATCAGCGCCCCCGCGATAGGATTTAGGGCTCAGATGAAGGGCTTTACTGACTAAAAGTGGCACCCCCTGGTCCGGATGGCGACCCCCACCCAGTGCCCCCTCCCCCGATCGGAGAGCCTGAATCCACCTATGAAACAAGACCTTGACGGAGTCCGTGTGCACTTCGTCACACATCTCGTACCTCCCTCCACAGCCTGCGCGACCTTTGTGATCGAAGCAAGCTTGTACAAAAACGTACCACGGGGCAAAATGAGTTGGTCTGGTGAAATGAGACACAGAATACACGGTTTCAGAAAATAGACAGTGATGTTGACAGCGGAGCAAATGGCCTCAGATTGCCGTTGCTTTTGTATAATTATTGATATGCTAATTCAGAATACAATTGCAAGTCCTTTTCTTTTTCTTTCCTTTTCATAGGTATTTGAACATGCCAAAACTAACTTCTGACTTCGCAAAATAACAGCAGCCCCTATGCATCTGAGGGAGCCAAACATTCTACAGCTTGCCGCCCCGGTAGCTCAGCTGGTAGAGCGTTGGTCTCCGGCCCGCTGCTCAGGAACATGCAGTGGCAGTGCATGTCCAGGATTGGGATCGGTTCCCCTGAGACGCTCCGGCGCTCAATAGTTTACCCGTCGTAGGTTAGCTGGCAACTGACTGCTGAGAGGGTGACCTGAGCGGGGCGGCCGTCCCTGTGCTTTTTGGGATGGTAAACTTTGGCGTCTAAATTGACCGTTCATTGCGGGAGTTGCTCGTACAGATGGTGTCAAGTCAAGTCAAGTGACAAGTCCATTAACTTTAGAGAGACTCCGTCTCCAAAAAACCGAACTTGCAACAACTAGGACAAAATTTATGAAAAAAACAGTGAGTATGCGTTTGCAAATATTGTCAATTGCAGTGCTGTGAATCAAATAGGTATAGTCCATTATATACGCGGATCCAGGATTGCCCATCGGGGGGGCACCTTCCCGGGATGGGCACCATCCGGACCAGGGGGCGCTACTTTTGACCGGAAAAACTTATCGGGTGGGCGCCAAATCATATCTGTGGACGCCGATTTTCGCATCCTGGGAGGGGGTTGTTGTTGTTGTTGAAATTTGTATTCGATAATGCACACATGTAAACAAAACAAAAAATCACGCGATTGGCGCAAACGCCCTGAGGGCATATAACAAGGCACCTCTCGCAACAAATACAAAATACACGATGGTGACGTCATAACCAAAGCCGTCCACGCCGACACGCCCCGCCCACCGGCCACCGAACCACAGGATGAAATACCTCACCGGCGCGAGCCGCCTCCAGCCTCCCGACGATGCCTAGGCCACCAGGTTTACCGTTATTTTTGGAAACGTTTTGATTCAAAAATGAGTTTCTGAAACGCTAAGGCAATACCAAGGCTCTCTCCGTCACTGATTTCACGCCCATCGAGAAGTACCCTAACTTTCTTTTCCTTGGGTACTTGGGAGAAATCTATTCCGAGAAGTTCTGAGATAGTGCGATATAACTTGTTCCGGCTCTCTCCATGCAAGTTACACTGGCTGATATAATGAGTTACCGCTTCACAGGCGTTTCCGCAGGTGCAGCCGGGATGATCAGATTTTTGAATGGCAAACATATGTGCGTTTAAATCTGAGATACCTAACCAGGTATCTCAGGGGTGGGGGGGGTGAGAAGCAACATTTCAGGGGGGCGCCATATCAACATTTCCAGGGGGGCGCCGTGACCATTTCAGGGGGCGCCGAGGGTAGATGGGGGGCACGTGCCCCTCCCCCTTGCTCCCCTGGATCCGCCTATGGTCCATTATGGTTTGGATGTCGGGAGGGGTCGCCAATACAATCCGATCCCTAGGAGAGTTGAACTGGATCGACCGGAACAGTCGGGAAGTTTGGCACCTGGATCAGCGTTTCACCTCCAATTGTTTTCCGTTTTGTCATATACCTGGGCTGGTATTGTGGTTTTAATTATCTAAGCTTTTCTGTCTTTCTTATATAAAAGCACAACTTGGGCACAGGGTACACCAATACATTATGAATAAATCTAGATGATGGGGCCGTTGCCCAACTGGCCCCTAGTGAACCATGTGACCCCCGTGACCTTGAACGTAGTTCCTTTTTGGTAAAAAACATGGATCGTCTTTGGATTAACAAAAGTGGTGTGCTTATGGCTAAGTCTTGATTTCCAGAGGAAACTTCGGGGAAGATTCGCTTTGCTCTTCCTTTTCTTTGACATGCCTTACTCTACTTCCTATCCTTCCTCTACGACCTATAGGTCGTCCTGAATGCCAAAAACACCCCTGAGAGTGTTTAAATTATGAATTGAGTATATGTTTAATAAACTGCCGATATTTTTCGCCTCGAAGTCCTCAGATCCTTATTAGTATTATTATATTCTATCCTTACCATTATTATATCAGATACTTATAAGATACTTATTATATAGAGAGATAGAACTCTCTTTTCTTCTCTTTCTCTCCCCCTCTCTCTCTCTCTCTCTCTCTCTCTCTATCTCTATCTCTCTCTCAGCAAGTACATAAACTCCAAATTCTTTCACTACAAGATAGCTTCACGAGGACTAAGGAAAGGGATAGTCACTCAGCTGGCTTCATAGATCTATGCTGTCTTATGCGCTTGTAATGATTTGTGTGGATTTCTGAAATCATTGATGGTGCCTGATTTTGAAAGTGTCACTAGCCACCACTTAAAAAGGGGATGACATCGTGTAATCTTTGTTTTATTTTCCCATACAAAAGGAGCCAAAATTTCATCAGGAGCGGCTGCGACCTCAATAACCTGAACGTGTGTCAGGCGCGACAGACGCACTGCTCTCTGACGCATGTCTGGGTCTTTGTTTATGGAACGTTGACAGCAAATATACACATTTTCCCACTGTACATACCGTACGTGGTACAATGTGTGAAATCAGAGACCTTTTATCGTCGAGGATTATGAGAGGAAACCAGAGAAGTCCAGAGCGATATGATGTCGTTTCCTTCTGCGCGATGTGCACAGTCGGGAACAGTAGATGTGGTGTCGCTTGTTTCGCGCGATGTGCACAGTCGGGAACAGTAGATGGATGTCGATTCCTTCTGCGCGGTGTGCACAGTCGGGAACAGTAGATGTGGTGTCGCTTCATTCTGCGCGATGGCACAGTCGGGAACAGGATATGCAATGTTGCTTCCTTCTGCGCGGTGTGCACAGTCGGGAACAGAAGATGTGATGTCGCTTCATTCTGCGCGATTGCACAGTCGAGAACAGGAGATGTGATTTCGCTTCCTCATGCACGATGTGTAGATGTGATGTCGCTTCCTTCTGCGAGATTTGCACAGTCGGGAACAGTAGATGTGATGTCGATTCCTCCTGCACGGTGTGCACAGTCGGGAACAGTAGATGTGGTGTCGCTTTCTTCTGCGCGATGTGTACAGTCGGGAACAGGATATGTAATGTTGCTTCCTCCTGCGCGGTGTGTACAGTTGGGAACAGTAGATCTGATGTCGCTTCCTTCTGCGCGATGTGCACAGTCGGGAACAGGACAGTAATGTTGCTTCCTTCTGCGCGGTGTGCACAGTCGGGAACAGTAGATGTGATGTCGCTTCATTCTGCGCGATGTGCACAGTCGGGAACAGGAGATGTGATTTCGCTTCCTTATGCACGATGTGTAGATGTGATGTCGCTTCCTTCTGCGAGATTTGCACAGCCGGGAACAGGAGATGTGATGTCGCTTCCTTCTGAGCGATGTGCACAGTAGGGCATAGCGAGGTATTAAAAATGTTTTTTTCTCTCCGGCTCCCATTTCTACCTTTGAAAAATTCCATTTTAAAGTGGTTTGTCAGGCAACAATTTTCTATTTGGGTAACCTTTCCGTAGTAAAAATCCAGTTTTCTGTTTAGTTTCATGGATATATCTATGCATCCGGGCTGAAATTATGACATTCAAATCAACACACAATTATAGTACTAGAGCATACAAAATTATGGGTATGGGAACGTTGAGTGATTTAACCGACACCGTTTCAGCAAAACCGACTCACACTGCAGAGCAGAGGCAACATAAGGCAAGGTGGAATGAGGCTGACCGCGGGTCTGGTAACAATGTGAGCCATCGGAGGGAGACCGGCGCACCAGACTGTATTAACTTTAAGGTGCCGGGTCACCACGCCCGAGGGGAACGCATCGCCATTTAGTAGTGTTATGAGGTTGGAAGTTAATTAATTCTTGACTTTGATGAACTATACATGGTTCGATACCAGCCAGGTTTTTACAAACAACATATATCAATCAATGGCTTAGCTTCGCAGAACCGTACATTTCTGGTTTCAAAACCTGGCTTGATGCCTGTCAGGTTTGCACACCCTTGAGAACGTAGATTCAACGGATCGAATGCGGGCAAATAACCCACCTGGGCCCAATTTCATAAAAGGTGTGGAAATACGACGAATTTTACACCAAACTCACCTGCAAAGTAACGTTGCACACAGAATCATGTTTCATAAAGAGATGTGACATTCACGTGAAAGCGGCATATATATTAAATACAGAATGGATTGTGCCCAATTCCAGAATGGAATTGCCTCATCTAAATAGATTACAGATCTGCATTTTCAACATCAAAAATGATATACAGATATTTTTTGTTATACCTCTATATACCTATTTTTGCGTGCTGTGCAAGTGAACCCTGGTGGATCTGTGTCTGTACTAACTGCGAGTAAACTGGGAAAGGGTTGCAAACCTGATAATTTCGTGAATCTGGGTCGGGAACAGTGGGCCAACATCTTTGAAGAATAGATCCCAGCACCTAGGCGCCTAGTTATATCATCATTTTGGCCAGAGGCGTCGGTGGAGATACTTGGATTTGTAGGTTACAACCACCTTAAATTGAATTATTACCCTAAATAGACTTCAATAACCGTGCCAGTGCCAGCCTATCTCGGGTTCTGTACTCCCTAAGCCTTAAAATCAAAATTACGGTAGGCAGAAAGTCAAAGTAAAAATCAATATGTCAGCTTTCCTGTTTATTTGGATAAATAGTTCATATCAATCAATAGTTTATTAGTCATATCAATAGTTTATTTGCATCAATAGTATTATCAATCAATATATCAATCATTTGTTGCCATACCAAATAGCCATAGATCTCTCTCTCTCTCTCTCTCTCTCTCTCTCTCTCTCTCTCTCTCTCTCTCTCTCTCTCTCTCTCTCTCTCTCTCTCTCTCTCTCTCTCTCTCTCTCTCTCTCTCTCTCTCTCTCTCCTCTTTTTTTTTTTTTTTTTTTTTCTTCCTTTCTCTTTTTTCTTTTTTTTTTTCTCTCTCTCTCTCTCTCCCTCCCCCCCCCCCCCCCCCTCTCTCTCCCTCTCTCTCCTCTCTCTCTCTCTCTCTCTCTCTCTCTCTCTTTGCACTTCGATAACTTCATTTGTTGTTTAATTATATTATTGATGGTTTGTTTGCTTGCAATTGAAATGTCTTTGGTCAAATCGGTAAAGTTCATTAAAAATATTACAAATATAAGTTCAAGCTTTCGAATGTATTGGACCTTCATTATCAAGATAAGAGACAGAGCGGCTCACGTTTTCCTAAATATAGTTGTTTGAAAATTATATCACCGAGTAATGAGCTCAAATCAGTTGAAAGACCTTCTATGTAAAGAAATATCATTACATTTTTGCAGACTACTGAAATATATTTCTTGGTTGGAACTAATAGATATACAGTACAGGAATCTTGAAGGAACACCTTTCATTTAAATGCCTAAACAAAAAAGCCACATAGCGTCCACGCCGACAACTGCTTGTGCCACATTATCAGCAACAGCCCTTGGCAGCATAGCACAGCAGATACGCTGATGCCTCCTTAACTTTTGCGGCAGACACTTCCTTAACAGATGTATCATCGATGAGATACCAGCGAGCCTCTGGTTGGTTACAGCAGAAGGCAGTGTAGTGGCCAGTTTGGGCGCTGCCATGGTGTTGTATCACTGCGTAAAGATTATACACAAGACCGCCAAAAAAGTGCGAAGGGCCGGAAACCATTTGGCTGAGATCGAGGTCGCAAAGTGGGAAAGATACATGAGCGTGTACCTTGTGCAGTGTGTTGCCGCTGTAGGTAAACCGCTTGATGTGCATGATCAACACTGGGGGCAATCGGCAAATATCGAGCTTCTTGTGGGCATCTTGTTTCCGTCCACAGTAAGAACACATCCAATCTGGTATGAGATCACCATGGACGTACTGTCGGAGGCACTGGTAGAGACTGTTCTGTGTGGGTGTCCCTGGACCTGAAGCCAACGGTAGAGAGAGCAGCGTGAAGTTCTCGAACGTAGGTGATTCGTGGCCGCAAGTAGTACAGTGCAAAACCGACTTTTGTTGTCCGTAGAACAGCCGCTATATGATGGAGTTGTTGTCTTTACAAAACTGTTGCCAAGCACAGTCGGCATCCGTCTGATCCTCCGGACCATGTGGAATTAGCTCTTGTCTTGCCATGGGAGTGGCAACGTTCAAGTCCTCATGTAGCCATTCAAGTAAAAACAGTAAAAACTCATGCGCGTCGTGCATGTGGTTTCCAGCAAATTCCCTTCGGTGTGCACCCACCTCACCACGAAGCAGGTGAGGAGAAACAAACCGAAACCTCTGCGACCAGATTACCATCAGAAGACGTGCCACCTCATCAGCGATATGACCACGGGTTACCGACGTGGAGTTTAAGCATTCTTGGTGAGAGCCGCTGATGACATAGTTGACAAAGCCATCTGTGTGCGCCAGTACTTGAATGATAACATTCATGTAACAGGTGTTCCCAAGGTTCTCCAAACCAGTAAAACCGACTGGTAATTGCAAAACCGAGGATTCATGGGCCATGCACTGACTGGCTCTGCTGGCAGATCGAATCCATCGGTGGGTGTCCTCATCTGCTGAGGGTGGATGGTGCGAGCAAGGGGACCGACAGTTGTCCAACGGTGACGATGATGGGTAGGCCGTCTCATTATCCCCTGCGATGGGCTGCCTCCTTGAGGGTTGGCTACCGGGCGTCGTCACCATATTTTTGGGAAGCGCAAAGCGCGACATGTTGGCTGACTTCTCGCAGACATCGGAACCGCTGGTTGTATTGACAGTCAGTAACACTGATGCAGCGTTCCCCCCTCACGACAGCAATTGAGCATCTCTGCCGCAGCCATTCGCTTTCGCGAGAGTCACCAGAAGCGGCTGCCAGCCGAGCTCCTAGCTCTTTAAGAAATGCTCTTGTGGATGGTCCACAAGCTCCTGTCGTTTCGAAGGCGACTGGCTGGAACCTGAAGCGTTGGGAGAGCTCAGCATATTTTCTGCACTTTGCAACTTCAGCTTCTTTCACTGCTGCTCCTGCTTTTGTTGCCGCAAAGGCAACAAAAGCAGACTACTTGCTATGAAATTATCTCATGAGTACAAAACTACAATTCTTATATCATCTTGTCACAGTTTCATAGTCACACTACATTAATGCATAGTTAGTCACAAGGCATTACAATACAATAGAGAAACATTCACATTGTCAACACATGGTATGTTATACAGTACATATATCACACATATTCGTTTTTTCAATTATTTAACCCATCCCCCATAGTGACATCTTGGCGAGTCTAACGTTTTTTGTGTGTTGATCTGCGGTGCGAGTTGGTTGATGCATATTGCTTCAATGATTTCTATCTTGTTGTGGTCAGTGCTGGAGTGTATTATATGTGTGTTATCAGTAAGCATTTGTCTTGTGCGTGTTGAGTTGTGTTCTTGTTGTAGGTGATCCTTAGGGGCTCCCTCGTGGAGGTGCATGGTAAGGCGACGAGATAAAGTGGTTGATGTGTATCCGATGTAGATTACCTAACGAAGTCTGCAACCTTCGTCGGGACATTGAAATTGGTAAACTACATTAGTACGCATCAACCACTTAATCTTCGTGGGATTGTTGGACATTACAAGGTTTTTTGTTTTCGTGTTCTGGTAGTATATGTGAAGATTGATTGTAAGATTCTCTTTACATTTGATGTTTCTTTTAAGTATGCTTTCCAAAATCTTCTCATCTGTTTCGTACTGCGAGTTCATGTGATTTCGGTAGAAGAGATGGTGTATTACTGTTTGTGCTTGGTCTGATGTTTTGCTGGTGTATTTTTTGTCTAGTTGTCTTTTGATTTCTGCGTCTACGTCTTGGTTAGAATATCCGTTATTTACTAGAATTTGTTTTAGCCTAATGAATTCAGAATGCATTTTGTCGTGTGATGAACTGGTTTTAATGGCTCTTCTTACGAATGATCGGATGACGCTGGTTTTATATCGTGTTGGGCATTCGCTCTTTGCGTGGAGGGTTTGGCCGGTGTTGGTAGGCTTCCGGTAGACGCTCGTGATAAACCCGTTGTTCGTCGCCTCTACCAGAACATCTAAGAATGGTAAGATGTTATCTTTGGCTAGTTCGAATGTGAAGTGTAGCACTGAATGATTTTCAAATTTGCGAATTATTTCCTGGAGTTGGTTAATGTCCCTAACGTTAAAAAACAGTCATCTACATAGCGTAGGTAGATATGCGGAGCTACATCTGGGTTAACCCGCGCCCCACCGGGGTCCGGCGCCACCTTCGCCCACCGGGGGCCATCGATGGCCCCCTCTAACTCCGAAAATATGGGCGTTAGCGCAAATCTGCAAAGTGCAATAGAAAGCTCGCGTGAATTCAGTAAGAAATTACTTCGCATGTTTTAGTGCTCAGGTCAATGGTTTGACCTCCAGAGGTCAAATTATGTCAAGATCGGCTATTTTCACTCAAATATGCAATGATTAAGCAAACTGGGCATAACTCTTATGTCATTAGAGCTATTGAGGCCTGGTAAAGTACATTTGATAGCAAATTGCCAGTACTTTTTCCGCTATGTTGAACGTAAAGACCTCCCGCCATTGGTTTGACCGCCAGAGGTCACCTCGTGACCTAATATGACCTGAGGTCACGAAAGGTCAAAAAGTGACCTTGCCGTATATCAAATGAAAGCCAGTGACAAGACAAGCACGATGGTGTTTGTTTCACCGCTCTAGCTCAATTAGGTCAAAAGTTATTGTCAAAATACTGTTTTTGACCTCTGGTGACCTTGGATGACCTTAGATAAGTCAAAGGGCAAATATGACCCCTGGGAACCGTGAAAGGGTGTCCAAAACGTTGTTCTGAGCAGTCTGAGTATTTGCAATCATTTTTGTGGCTTTTATATCATGAAATAGCTTTTCCCCATGCTTTTCCAATAGGAGAGGTCGCCTCGTGACCTGACCTCAGGGCACGAAATCGAAAAATCCCGGATATACACCTTGTAGACCCTGGAGGGGTCATGAAGTGTAGGAAGTTTCAAATCGATCGACTTTGAAATGTAGCTCTTACAGAGGTCTAAAGGTGAAGTGAGGTGACCTTGGTTGACCTCGTCTGGTGACCTGACCTTGGGTGACCCGGGTTAAAAAATTTCAGGGATGATGGGAAAATGATGCAGTGAGAGGTAGAGCCCTCAACCGCGGTGCTGCGCCTCGTCGTTTTTCTGCTATCCCGGAAAAACCTTAGGGGGCCATCGATGGCCCCCCGGTGGGGCGAGGGTTAATGAGGACTTCATTTTCGATTGATGCCATATAAAAATTGGCGAAAAGAGAGCCAAGTGGGGAACACATGGTCACGCCATCCTTCTGAACATACAATCTGTTGTCAGGTCCCGTAAATGGTGAGTCTTTCGTACATGCTCGGAGCAGGTTTGCGAGGATGTTTCTTGGTAGGTTGAGGGGTTTGATGCCATTACTTTTTTGTAATATACCTCATTTAAGATAACATCGATAGTCTGGTCAATGGGCACGTTTGTAAATAGACTTTCTACATCTATGGATGCCAAGATACCTTCAGGTTTTTTTCAGTATTAAAATGTCTAGAAATTCATTTACAGATTCAATACCATATTTGGACGGGACGTAGGGTTTTAGTATCTGGTTAAGCCGTTTTGCTAGTCTATATGTTGCAGTAGTTACCTGGGATATAATCGGCCGGAGAGGATTACCTTCTTTATGCGTCTTAACTGTCCCATACGCATACCCCGGAGAAAATTCTCCTACGATTTTAGCAAAATGTACACCACCATTAACGGCATTAGCACTGGTTATAATCCTATTGACTTTAGCCTTAAGTGTTTTGGTTGGATCAGTTTTAATTACTTTGAACTTACTTGAGTCTGAGAGGATGGTGTTGAGTTTTTGAGAATATTCGTCTCTGTCTAAGATCACAAACACAGGGCACTTATCAGCTATCCTTACGATGATTCGGTCGTCGTTTTTCAACTGTCGGGCGGCGTCCTAAAGTTCTTTTGTGACAAGCTTGCTGTTGGCGTTTCCTCGTAATTTGAATCCCTCTCCGATGAGTTCCCCTTTCAACTTGTTGGTTACTTCGATATGTTCATATTTTTCCAATTGTAGTATATCACGATATAATAATTCTAGTTCGGCTTTTTATCAACGTCTGAACGTTTTGATTGTATGTGACAGTTCATGCCAAGGTTTAAAAGCTTATGTTGTTCCTGTGTAAGCTGGACTGATGAGAGATTGATATAACCTTGCTTTTGTTCAGGTAGTGTAAGGTCAGCCCCATAAATCCGAGATAATTTTCTGGCTACTCGTGTTGTATTGCAGTGGTTATTGTTTTCGACCTTTTCGTCTAAATATATGCGAATATTACGCTTCTGGTCCTCTTCGATATTACTTTCGTCAACATCGTTATTTAGTTTCAGTAGCTTGCTTTTTAGTTCTACAGCCAACTCTTCCTTCTTCTTCAACTGGTATTTCACTAGATTTTTGCGAAACTCCTGTGTGAATCCTTGTGTGGTTGTTGCCCGGTCGTGAAGTTTTAGATTTGAATAGTTGGGCAATATATCCTCTTCGATGCAGCGACTATTGAATAGTATGCTGATTCGCACTTGGATAACTTCTTTTGTTGTTTAATTATATTATTGATGGTTTGTTTGGTTGCAATTGAAATGTCTTTGGTCAAATCGGTAAAGTTCATTAAAATATTACAAATATAAGTTCGAGCTTTCGAATGTATTGGACA
This sequence comes from Lepas anatifera, assembly GCA_034440635.1. Taxonomy (NCBI): domain Eukaryota; kingdom Metazoa; phylum Arthropoda; class Thecostraca; family Lepadidae; genus Lepas; species Lepas anatifera. Next base: position 130,082 of record JAOTON010001720.1, on the reverse strand, counting down.
TTCATTATCAAGATAAGAGACAGAGCGGCTCACGTTTTCCTAAATATAGTTGTTTGAAAAATATATCACCGAGTAATGAGCTCAAATTAGTTGAAAGACCTTCTATGTAAAGAAATATCATTACATTTTTGCAGACTACTTGCTATGAAATTATCTCATCAGTACAAAACTACAATTCTTATATCATCTTGTCACAGTTTCAAAGTCACACTACATCAATACATAGTCACAAGGCATTACAATACAATAGAGAAACATTCACATTGTCAACACATGGTATGTTATACAGTACATATATCACACATATTCGTTTTTTCTATTATCTAACCCATCTCGACAACTTGGCGAGTCTAACGTTTTTTTTGTGTGTTGATCTGCGGTGTGAGTTGGTTTATGTATATTGCTTCAATGATTTCTATCTTGTTCTGGTCAGTACTGGAGTGTATTATATGTGCAGGGGTCAAAAAAGTTGCTGGCGTGTCACTATTTGAAATTCCACATCACGAATGTGTCACCAAACTAAAAAATGCTACCAAAACCCTTATTTCTTTGAGTTGTTACACCGTTTTTCATTGTTTTTGTGTATTATACTCCCAATGTAAACCAGAGCTAAAAGCTCTGATATATTTATCTAACGGTTGAAGCCGAAGGAAGTATATGTGAGCGATCAGCAGGGACGGATTCAGGAATTACCAAAGGGGGCCTTGACAGGGGGTCAGGAATAGCTTTGGGGGCTGGACCGTGCAAGGAATATATTTTCATTAAAAACGTGTATATATATATATATATATATATATATATATATATATATATATATATATATATATATATATATATATATATAATATTTCGAAGAGCAAAAAAACCTTAGCCTCCGTTTTGGGACGCTGACAACTTTATGAACTCTGGTGGGTCAAAAAGCTATGCACCGGCGCTAAATTCGCTGAGGTCCGCTCAACATTGGGTTGGATCTCCACAAATGCAGGGATTGACCAAATGTCCGCCAGGATCAGTGATCAGAACCATCCCGAACCGTATCAAATATTCTGTGGCCTCTTTGAATAAAGAGTTACCTATTGTTCCCAAGCAAAGACGGAGGTTGCAGCCACAGAGGGCCGATACCAAAGGGGTAAGCGCAAGCAAGGCAGAGGCCGACTGTAGTCAGGCCTAGGTAGACCATGGGGGAGGGAGGCGTGAATGTTAGAAGTAGGGGACTGGCTTCGGCCACATGTCTGAGATTATCGTGAGGGACCTGGTCGCAAACATATAGGTCGCAAGTGGACCACAGGGGTCCAGAAGCACTTCAGGGGGTCGGATAGTCACAGGAGGTCCGGATGAACCGCAAAGGGCCCGGCTGGACCCACTGCGGGCCCGGGTAGATAACAGGGGAATTGTCTGCATCTGCGGAGAATAGGGCCCGGCTTCGGCAGCAGTGGGCTGGGGGTAATTCGGAGGAGCCCGGTCGCACACTCAGATGTTCCAATTGGACTTAAGGGCGCCCGGAAGCATGTCAGGCTGCCCGGATAGCCACAGGAGGCCCAGCTCAACCGCTGGGGGCCTGGCTTCTACCACAGGGAGCCCGAGTGGAAAACAGGGAAATTATCTGCAACTGCTGAGAATAGGGGCCAGACTTCGGCAGCAGTGGGCCTGGGATAATTGTGAGGGCCCCGATCGCAGACTCAGAGGTTCCGAGTGAACCAAAGGAGGCCCAGAAGCTTTTCAGGGGCCAAGTGTAGAGAGCTGTGTAGCTCAGGGGTAACGCGCCTGCCTTCTGAGATAAGGGTCTCGCGTTCAAATCCCGGGACCCGCTGGGCGCAGGGTTGGCTCTCACGCTTAGCCGTAGCTTTGTCCTGGCAATGACTGCCAATCGCCTTGTGCGGCACGGTGGGACATAGAGAAACAGTCATCAATTCCCGGAATTTTTCCGCATATGCGGGGAATTGGGCAGTAACTTCTGATGTTGGCAAAGGCCAGGAGTCGAAAAGTAAAAAAGGAAACACTCGGGGAGCCTCCGAGGCCAAAAGCAGGAGACCCGGAAACCAGCATTAGGGAGGGGGGGGGTTGCGACAGCAGCCCTCGGAGATCCAAAACGACAACCATTTGGAGCCCTGAGATCCATTTCAGAGGCCCCGAAATACATTAAAATGGGCCCCTAGACCTGAATTCGGGTGACATTTGGAACAGGGGCAACGTAATACTTGGGTGAGGATTCTTACGCAGTTGGCTTTCAGACAATTATCAATTTTCCGCCGTGCGCCATACTAGAACATTTATGCAGCGTTAGAAATCCATGGGATTTTTGTGCATTTTCGTAAATATCAAGTAAATACGCTTCCCTTGTAGATTGTTTATTTTTCCTTGATAATTCTCAAACACTTTCCACTGAACAGTTTTCGAATCAAAGAACATTTTTATCAATCCTTAACACTGTTGGAAGTTTTCCGCGATTTCAAAGTAGTCCCATCTTACGTTACGAATTTTTGCACACTTTATACCCAAAAGTCTAGCGGAAACGTAGAGGGCTTCGACTGGTTCGCCCTGTGTGTTTTGATGACGATGCCAACGCCCTGTTCTGTACGCATCTTTGCGTATGTATTCTGGGGTGGTAAATTTACCCATATGGCCGGAGCTTCCAAATTTTACGCTGTGGTTTCTCGGCGTAAATCAACTTTTATTTCCCCTGATTTCCGAAGCCTGCGGGGCCTAGCTAAAGCCGCAGGGCTTACCCTGTGGTGGCCCAGCGGCTGCGGCGGGAGGCGTTTCTTTCCAGTGCTTAAGGTCAGCCCAAGGGGTGGGGCCGATCGCTCCCCCTTTGGATACGCCCCTGGCAATCAGGACCACACATAGGATAAATTGCATTTTATCGTTCATGCACGAAAGTCAAGCCAGGGGTAACGCAGCTACACAGCTGACCGAAAGATCCTAGGGTAAGCGGAAGCTAAAGCTGCGGACAGTGGCTAATGGCTACAACCACGAAATGACAGTTCGCAGCTGCAGCATGGCTCCCCGCGACCACTGTCGACATCATCGATAGGGAGCTGCGCGCTGTAGCTCGCACGATCCCAGCATGCCCGCAGCCAACTGCGACGGACCCCTAATGGCGGAGGCAGGTGGCGCGACCAGGATTTGGCTTGGAGCCTAACCTTCAGAATGGACCCTTTGTAGCTTAATGCCTCCCTCCATACTCACCTGTTAATGAGTAAATATTTCTTCCAATAAGCACAGTGAACTTCACCCAGGATTTTCCTTTTAAGGATTGAAAAAGGCGCACTTTATTACTATTTAAAGATAATTGTGATATCTGGATATCTTATGAACATGTCATGGAAGGAAGGAGGGAGAAAAGCTCACCACTCTGGACGGACGGGATCAGATGAGGAAGGACTTGCTGGTGGAGAATCATCTTCAGAGTTTGCAGTTGGCGGCTCTCACCACTCACCACACGCACTTGTGCCTGCTGAGCAGCGAAATATTCCAATGTCACTTCAGTGATTATTCTTAGAAAATTATAGATAAAGAATCTCGCAGCGAGAGGGTAGCAGTTAAGTGTTACCGCTGAATATTTGCCGTGAAGAAAGATATTATCACGCATTAATATGATTGTGATATTTTAAAGGTCATACAGTCACGAAATTATTAAACAAACAAATTCGCACACATGATGTTCATAAACATCTCTCAGATCCCCCCCAGCTTGCTCTCGCGCAGCAGTTTCGGGAGACACAACGAGAGCATTGCTCGGGATCGGTGTTCAGGGGTTCATGAGACCGATTCACGATGGCTTCTGAGCGCGATGCTCGAACTGACCTTGCTCACTGAACGAGCACTTCACTTGCTTTGAGCTGACCTTGTTCCTGAATGCGTAGGCATTGGTCTCGGGGCCCCGAAACTTGACCTCCGGGGACCCCGGGAATCAGTCTCGGAGGCCCCCGAACATCGGTCTCGGACTCCACGAGCATCGCTTTGGGGGCCCCGAACATCTGCCTCGCTGCCCCGAGAATCGCTCCGGGACCCCCAAAACCTGGTTTCGCCCCTCCCCCCATAGCGATGCTCGGAACCGATATTCGGGGACCCCGAGACGGATTGTCGAGAGATTTCAAGACTAAGCTCAAAGGGACCCAGTGATACTCGGGAGCCTCCGAGAATTATGTTGAGTGTGGGAGGTGTCCAGGAGACCGATGATCACGGTCTACGAGTCAAGAGCAATGCTCGGGGGTCCCAAGACAGATGTTCGATGCCCCTAAAATGTATACCTTTATCAATCCCAGGAAATCCACCTCAGTGAGCATCATATTCTCAACACAGGCACATCTACCCGAGCACTTTTTCCGAGACTCTCCGATCTTGGTCCCGAGCAGTGGTCTCGGGGCCCCCCAAGGGTGATATTCGGGAGCTCCCAAGACCGATATTCGGGTCTCCCAAGACCAATGTCCCTGGCCCCCGGGAGTGATGTTCGAGACCAATGTTTAGGGGCTCCCGAGACTGATTCCCGAGGGCCAAAAGATCGGGGGCTCCCGAGAAGGATGCTTGGAGCCCCAAGAATGTTCGGGAATCCAAAAGACAGATGCTCAGAGGTTCCCGAGAGCGATTCTCTGGGGCCCTCCAAGACTGATTATCGGGGTCCCCGAGACCAAGCTGGAGAGGGGAGCATCAACACTCATATTCCTGTTTTACAGTGAACAGTAAGCCCAAGAAGAGTCCACAGACCCCCTAAGCTACGCCATTGCCCCAGCCCCACCTGTATCAAACTAAAGCAGGCCCCAAGCAACCATGTTCTCTAGTTGTCGGCATTGCAGAGGAAAGGGATTATGGAACTGAATTGACAGCATTTTGTATCCTCTTTTTAAAAAATTACTCCATACTTTAAGAGCTTTTAAAGTCAGTTTTAAAATAGCAGTGGCATAAAAAATAGAGCAAGAAGTCCCAAAACATCTCAGCGTACAAACAGTGCCAAATGAGGACCAGCACAATAGGCACCAGGCCAACCATAATTCTTTGCTAAAATAATAGTTCTACATGTGAAAGATTGTGCAATAGCATATTGAGGGATAACATTGTACCTGACCATTCCCAAAATGTGCAAGGGTTTAAGAGTGCAAAAATATGCAAAAACATGTATACAGTTTTGCATCCTGCACAATACACCTCAACTGAGCCAGATATGTGGGTGAGCTTACTTTCCATCCAATCATGAATATTCCCTTCATATTTCTATCTAGACAGCTTTCTTAGAGCTGTCATAAAGATTTTCCTTGTATTTGATAAAGTTTAAGTGACTTCCCCAATCTTCTCTCCCACAGTCCCAAATTCCTTAAGCCCATTCCAAACCTATACACCTGCAGCTTCAGCAAAAACTAATAACACCTAAAATGTTTCACAGAAAAGGCAGGAGCCACATTAAGAGGATTTATTGCATGATTGTAAAGGTATGCTGAATGAAAATATTTTTGGTCATTTATCAGACAGTTACACTGACTCTGTTTTAACTTATGATCTGATGAATGTACTACAGTTCCAAGCAATCGTGTCTGTGTATGACACAGGCAGAAAGAACATAGCTTGTCTAGATAAAATCTTGTTATGGCAGCTCTTTGATTTGTCAAACATTTTTAGGTCCCTACAGTTGGCCAGCCAAAATCAATTTTCTCTTTCTAAATGCTTAAAATCATATAAATACTAATATCAAGATAAATTTTGCAGGTTGTCGATCATTGAACACAGCAAAACTTGCAACAGTTACCATTATGTTGGCTTTAAACATTTCATTCAATATTTTATTCACATTTGTGAAACATTTTGCATCATTGCTAGAGAAAAGCACAGCATGCTAATCATAGCTTAATCTCCCAAAAGGCTTCTTCAAACCAGACTTCTATCATTTTTAATTCACTAGCATTATCAAGCCAAGGGACATTGGGGAGGCAAATGCTTTATTAAAACTGAAGCAGTGGCACTCCTTCCTTCTTTTCCTATTTGGAGTAATACACATTTGCTGTTTACCTGCAAATGAAAAGCCACAATAAATCACATATGCTGTCCTCAAATGCCCACAACCACCAACATACTTCACCGATCTACCATGTTAAAATATACACCTGGTGGTTCATCCCTGCTTGCCCCAGCACCACAAGTTCTGCCCCCAAGTATGTTTGTGCCCTGCAGTTTCTTTTGCTGATCCCAATCTGAAAAAAGTTGGCAGACTGCTGAAATTTTACACTCATGGCACAAATATTTCCATGTACATACCTTCACCATGGAAATACCTCAAAAAATCTTTATTGTCACATTTAAATGATTTTATATTTGTGATGCTTGCATGAGTTCGTGGTGGCGCTCACCACCCAGAGTGTGCAAGTGGTGCCCCACAGACAGAAACAAACTATCTCAAGATGGTAGGTCTGAATCCATATATGAACATCAATGCTTAACATGATTTATCATACATGCATGAGCTAGGCAGGTACTAAAACTGCTAACTATGCCCAACAGCCACCCTAATAAGATGTTGAAACCTGACACAATCTGCTTACCTACTGTTCTTCCCCCACAGACTGCCCCACACTGGTCTTAACCCCCATCCCTTCTAGTCATAGCCACCCCCAAAAGCTACCTCCTAAACAACTCAAACTACAAATTCTTATTCTTGTCATTGTGGCAATCCACAACTTTTTGCAGACTAGAAGTGGGATGTTTTGCAGTTATTAAATCTAGATATTGCTGCCCAACACACTCCAAAGATGAAACAAACAATATTTTTGCTTCAAATAGGCACTGCATGAGGTAGGCCTGGAGGTCTCTGTGAGTTGATTCTGGCACAGCACTATAAGCCCTATATAAAGTCTATGGGAGACCCAAATTCAGGGGGTCCGAGGGTTGATCCAAGGGGGCCAAAGGGGCTGTTGCCCCCAACGAAGCCCAAAATAGTGTCTTTTGCCTACCAAAAGATCCAAATTTAGGCCCTTTAAAATACTATATTTTCGGGATTTCTTGATGGAGCCCCCTCCAAACATTGATTTCGTTCCTCCAAAAGTTGCTCCTGGTTCCACCAATGAGGGGTCCAACCCCCAAGGATTTCCACGCACAGGCTTAGAGAGATAGGTAGGTACCTAGGTACCCAGTTACAAGTGCCCCACTTGAGTCCCCGACTCGGCATACCAGTAAGCACAGCGGCAAAAAGTCTACCTTCACTGCAGAACTTATATCAATATTAGGTTTAAGCAGTATTTCTATATCATACTTAGTACAAAAATACCTGACTGATCAACGCCTATACTCTCACCACCTTACCATTACATGCGGAAGAAAGATAGCAACCGATATTTTCCTTCCTCTTCCTTGCCTTTCCGCTCTCTATATATATTTTTACAGCGCCTAATTTATAAATAAATATCTACAGCGCATAATGCGGTGGCTGGCGCAGTGCTGTGAAGGCCGAGCCGCTCAGCTGATTATAGCAGTGATGTGTTCGACCACGGAAGGAGAAGTGAATACGGCCAGTGACATAGCCTGGGGGCAATGGTGACAATGGCACTTTATCACCATTCGTGTCACCAGCCCATGTTGGAAGATGGCGAGGGCCTGAACTTTTTCGAGCCCAGGATCGAATATGGTTTGAATAATTCACCGCATTTACCAAATACGGTTAGTCGAACAAAGCTTATGGCGCAGACGGTTAAAATGGGCCAATCAAGTCAATCCAGATTTTGCAGTGTATTAGAATTAGAGGTGCAATTTTTGTAAATCGACTTGTGACTTTTGTCACCCGGTGGAACTCCAGCTGTCACCATTTAGAATGGCAAAATGGCAACTTCTTCGACCCCTGTATATGTGTGTTATCAGTAAGCATTTGTCTTGTGAGTGTTGTGTTGTGTTCTTGTTGTAGGTGATCCTTAGGGGCTCCCTCGTGGAGGTGCACGGTAAGGCGACGAGATAAAGTGGTTGATGTGTATCCTATGTAGATTACCTAACGAAGTCTGCAACCTTCGTCGGGACATTGAAATTGGTAAACTACATTAGTACGCAACAACCACTTAATCTTCGTGGGATTGTTACACATTACAAGGTTTTTTGTTTTCGTGTTCTGGTAGTATATGTGAAGATTGATTGCGTGATTCTCTTTACATTTGATGTTTCTTTTAAGTATGCTTTTCAAAATCTTCTCATCTGTTTCGTACTGCGAGTTCATGTGATTTCGGTAGTAGATATGGTGTGTTACTGTTTGTGCTTGGTCTGATGTTTTGCTGGTGTATTTGTTGTCTAGTTGTCTTTTGATTTCTGCGTTTACGTCTTGGTTAGAATATCCGTTATTTACTAGAATTTGTTTCAGCCTAATGAATTCAGAATGCATTTTGTCGTGTGATGAAGTGGTTTTAATGGCTCTTCTTACGAATGATCGGATGACGCTGGTTTTATATCGTGTTGGGCATTCGCTCTTTGCGTGGAGGGTTTGGCCGGTGTTGGTAGGCTTCCGGTAGACGCTTGTGATAAACCCATTGTTCGTCGCCTCTACCAGAACATCTAAGAATGGTATGATGTTATCTTTGGCTAGTTCGAATGTGAAGTGTAGCACTGAATGATTTTCAAATTTGCGAATTATTTCCTGGAGTTGGTTAATCTCCCTAACGTTAAAAAAACAGCCATCTACATAGCGTAGGTAGATATGCGGAGCTACATCTGGGTTACTGAGGACTTCATTTTCGATTGATTTGGCGAAAAGAGGACCAAGTGGGGAACCCATGGCCACGCCATCCTTCTGAACATACAATTTGTTTTAAGTTATATTTAATTTACAAACGTTTCACTGTTGTACAGCTTCATCAGTGTAATACCAAATTATAAAAATATCAATATCAAATTACAAAGTTCAGCACACAGCAGGACACAATATTTCAAACTGATACACATATACTTCACAATATTCACAATACTTCAAACAGTTTGAAATATTGTGTCCTGCTGTGTGCTGAACTTTGTAATTTGATATTGATATTTTTATAATTTGGTATTACACTGATGAGGCTGTACAACAGTGAAACGTTTGTAAATTAAATATAACTTAAATAACTTTCCGTGTGTTCACCTGTATCACATTATGTCTGTGATAACCCCACATATATATATGTATATATATATATATATATATATATATATATATCAGTTGTTAATTTTGACATGAATAAATCTTACATAAATCTTATTTAGGGAAGAACTTTAATACCTTAAAGTTTATTTCACACTTGTTTATGACTTTTTGTCTTTCACCACAATATTTCTACCTGAGATTCAAAATTTCAGAGGAAATTTTTTTCATGTTATGTATCTTTAGCTGATAGAAGTTACGCTGCTAATTCTTGCGTAGCTTTTCAAGCGTGTTTTACATATTCAACTTATGTACATGCATGTTGTCTGCCTTATAAAACAGGATTGTGAATAGTGCAGCGTAGCTTACACAAGCGAACTACGAAAAGTTCGACAAAACATGTTTCTACGAGGCGAAGACAGACATCGCTTATATGCGATGCAGCCGCGCTCCAATGTATACATCTCGAACCTCCGGCCCATATTGCAGTTGCTCCTTCCTTGCACTCTGTTCTCGCAGTCTTCTGCTGACAGCGTGTGGCATGAAAACTGAATTAAATGGTCTATCCACGAGGACCTGAATCTCTATTGAGGAGACAAAGCAGGTGAGACGTGGTTCTTGAACTTCAATCGGTTTCCAAAGGGAGTTGGCCAGCAGGTTCATCTTTGGTGTGATTCTGGGTTGGACACCCAAGTCCACAAAAAATCGGATATTGCTCTGAAGCTGTCATCATATACCATTTCTTTCACTTTCCAAAGTGAGGAGTAAACGGGCTTCATGAATCCTTTATCGAAGCCGGTGGAGCCATCAATAGTCATGGTCAGATGGGGAAGTGTTAGGACGTTTGTATGAAGGCAGCAGATAGCTTAGAGCAGTTGCCTTCCAATTATTTCCTCCAGTACTGAACCGTAGAGCCTCTCTTCTCCGTGCTCTGATTGGTGGAGCCATCCGTGAGCATTTGTAGTGGAGCTGTGCTGCTGCAGACGATACAGGGCCTGACCGATCTTCATTGCTGGCCTCCCACGATTTATCCAATGAGTGTAACTAGATGCACATTCGATATCGCCCAATGTTGGAAAGCAAGGAAAGGTGTTGTTTCTGAGCGAACTTAGACCCTCGCGACAGTTACGCTGCCTCAGAATGGTGTGCGAGCAGCAGTCTCGGGGACGCAAGGCTGCAGGGAACCTGAAGCCAAAGGTCAACCAGCGCATTTCTGAACCGTGTCGACTTCGACAGTTCTGAGCGACGATATCCGAGTTTCAATCAGAGCAAGCATGCGCAAAGCGACGGTTTGTCTTACAGTTCTTAGAAATTCATAGACATCAAATTCAACAAAAACACAATCGAGCTCGACTCCAGATAGTAAGTTGTGTACAAAACGACGTACAGGCAACAATGACAAATTTTAATCGTGGGGGCTAAGGAGCCTCTTGACACCTCCAGGACCACAATCTGCAGCATCAGCCAGCTACTAACAGCTGCATCAAACCCGCAAAAGACCTGCGTCATATTCATTAGATCTGAGCTGATCCCAGTTTTGCAGAGTATACTAAAGCGGGGCAACACGGGTGGATTGTGGTGTCGGTTGTCACCGCCTCAGTCAGCTGTTTGTGGAGTGTGACAGCGTGGGCGACAGGCGGTCGCAGGAAGCGGCAACGTTATACGCGTTGGAGCGACAGCGATGGAAAGCACCAGCACAAGCCGAAAACTTTCAGTAGGTCGACGTTTTGGTGGGTAGGGGGCAACATTTCGGGGTGAAAATTGATCGAGAACCACATCCAACCCGCCCAGCGTGTTAACGGTAGCCCACCCCGGCGCGGACCCGTGGATATCCGATGATGATTAGAGTTTTAAGGCACTGCAGCTGCAAAGGCTATACATGCCCGTGGATATCCACATAGGAGTGGTGCTATACGCCGTCTTATGCCCCCTCTCTCCAAATTTTGTTCTGCCTTTCGCCCATCTCCTACTTTTAATTTTTCAGCACTTTGAACACTCCCTGGTTTAATTACATCTCTCGACGTCCCTTCCACTGATGCTGTTCCCACTATGTTTCCCACTCAGCCGTCAGTCTCCCAATGAGACAGCCTAAAAAACTACCAATCGCCGCACTGAACCTCTCCGGCATTGCCCCCGACCTCTCCAGCACTGCCGCTGAGCTCTCCGGTACTGCCGCCGAACTCTCCAGCATTGCCGCCGACCTCTCCGGTGCTGCCGCCGAACTTTCCGGGACTGCCACCGAACCCTCCGGTACTGCCGCCGAACCCTTCGGTACTGCCGCCGAACTTTCCGGCACTGCCGGCGACCTCTCCGGTACTGCCGCTGAACTCTCCGTGGCGCTGACAATAAAAACTCTCTGGAACTATCGCGAAACTAACTCGGTGACGGCATCATGCCCTCGCAGAGGACGACACAAGAAATCAGCGCTACTCCTGGGCAGCAACCCCGGAGAACCTCGCGGAGTCACAGGCTGGGTAATCAAACGGCAACAGCTGTCACAACCTACAGGGCATCCCTCATACCTAGCTCCCAACTTTTAACCTTCGAGGCAGCCCTAAAACCTCCGAGCCCACGGGGCAAAACCCCTTAGAACCTACGAGGTAGCAACCCTTATACCTAACTCGTAACTTTTGACCTACGGGCAGCAGCCCTCCTAGTCTACTGGGCTATAACTCTGAACACCTACGGGGAAGCAGCCCTCATACCCGACTCGTAACTTTTGACCTACGGGCAACAAATCTCCTTGCCTACGGGGCAACAACCCCAAAACCTACGGGGTAGCAACCCTCACACCTAACTCGTAACTTCTAACCTACGGGGCAATGACCTACAAAACCTAGGGGGCAGCAACTATCAGACCTAACTCTGGCCCTCCCAGACGCAGGCACTAGCTCCGCGTTGGCACTGTCATGATAACTACTCGGCAATAGCGGCTGGCCCTCCCAGCCGCTGGCAAGTCTCTCCAGCGCACGAATGCAGTCCTGTTCAAACTGCAGTCTCAGCTGCTCTAATTACAGGCCACCTCCGGTCAGCCATCTTCTCGGGGATTTCCCTATACCTAGCCAAATCTCCAGGGTCACGTTCAAGGCGGGGGCCGTCAACACAGCAGGACCGCGCCTCTATACAAAAAACTGGGTTGAAAAAAGCGCAAGACATGTTCTAGCCGAGTGATATCGTGAGTTCAAACAGAAATTGAAAGTTAAGGAGACGGCCGAGCAGAAAACAAAAAAATATATAAGAAGGTAAAGACCGTGCAACTGAGCGGACAAGAATACGACCTGTGGCCTAGAATGTATTTCAAACTCGAGCACAGTGTTGGTTAAGTTCCTGCCCGTAGTGACTGCAGGATTCAAATCCCACTTTCTGGCGTCGCCGGGTCATCCCCATTAAATGAAATTCTACACTCCACACATATATTTTTCAACAACTACTCCGAGAATACAGAAAGACGGGCAGAAAAAAACTCTTAGGGCAGCGTCCTCACACCATACACAAGGTAGCATTACCGTGCCTACACTCAGAGAAGGCGAATTGACCACGACAAGGGGGCGGGGGACAAACGAAGGGTGTTTGGGTGGGCTGATGCCCCTCCGTAAGCCGTGTAATTATTACTATGCTTTATTAAAAGTCGGAGTTACTCGTGACCAAACAGATGTTCGCAGATTTGGGTATCCGGCACAGAAACCCGGAGGCGACCGTTTCCACACGGCGGCGTGACTCGGCGAAAAGTCGCTGGTCACGGGTCGATCGAGACGGAACATGAAGGTCAAACAGTTCATCAAGTTTCAGACTGGATTTTCGGAGAAACGGTAGCTTTGGAAAAGAAAAGGTCATGCTGAACTCGTCTTGCAGCGAGAGACTGGATGCCAAAATGTTGAAGAAGCGAACGGTAGGTCAAATAGACGTTCGCATTACATGTTATAAACAATGCTTTGGTATTGAATTTGGATTATGTCAGGCCGGTTTGAAAAGATCGAGTTAGTAGTCCTAATGTTCTGTTAGCCTTACGTATTATGCCAGAAAAGTGAGATAAAAATTCAATTCAGAGTCAATGATAATTCCTAAATAAAGAATTTCTTCTACAGAATCTGGGGAAGTATTCTCGATTCAGTATGCTGACTGGACTGGTGCCCGCCCGAGAATCAGCAAGTAGACCACTCCTCAAATCTGAAACACGTTATTTCGCTGGATCAAATGCCCCGAGTCGTGCCTTACATCAGGTTTAATTTTACATCTCAAAACATATCGGAAAATTACGTGAGGAGGCTATATCGATGGTTAGGTTCGGCGAGACAGGGGTCAATTGAATTCGTTTATAGAACCCACAATTTTAGTATCAAAGCAAAATACACATTATCACGGTATACCCTCATATTTTGGCGTTATGGAAATAAAAACTCGTTGAAAATATTCAGTACTAAATGTCACTGTTCGAGTTTAACCCTCGCCCCACCGGGGGGCCATCGATGGCCCCCCTAAGGTTTTTCCGGGATAGCAGAAAAACGACGAGGCGCAGCACCGCGGTTGAGGGCTCTACCTCTCACTTCATCATTTTCCCATCATCCCTGAAATTTTTTACCCCGGGTCACCCAAGGTCAGGTCACCAGACGAGGTCAACCAAGGTCACCTCACTTCACCTTTAGAGCTCTGTAAGAGCTACATTTCAAAGTCGATCGATTTGAAACTTCCTATACTTCATGACCCCTCCAGGGTCTACAAGGTGTATATCCGGGATTTTTCGATTTCGTGCCCTGAGGTCAGGTCACGAGGCGACCTCTCCCATGGAAAAGCATGGGGAAAAGCTATTTCATGATATAAAAGCCACAAAAATGATTGCAAATACTCAGACTGCTCAGAACAACGTTTTTGGACACCCTTTCACGGATCCCAGGGGTCATATTTGCCCTTTGACTTTTCCAAGGTCATCCAAGGTCACCAGAGGTCAAAAACAGTATTTTGACAATAACTTTTGACCTAATTGAGCTAGAGCGGTGAAACAAACACCATCGTGTTTGTCTTGTCACTGGCTTTCATTTGATATACGGCCAGGTCACTTTTTGACCTTTCGTGACCTCAGGTCATATTAGGTCACGAGGTGACCTCTAGCGGTCAAACCACTGGCGGGAGGTCTTTACGTTCCACATAGCGGAAAAAGTACTGGCAATTTGCTATCAAATGTACTTTACCAGGCCTCAATAGCTCTAATGGCATAAGAGTTATGCACAGTTTGCTTAATCATTGCATATTTGAGTGAAAATAGCCGATCTTGACCTAATTTGACCTCTGGAGGTCAAACCATTGACCTGAGCACTAAAACATGCGAAGTAATTTCTTACTGAATTCACGCGAGCTTTCTATTGCACTTTGCAGATTTGCGCTAACGCCCATATTTTCGGAGTTAGAGGGGGCCATCGATGGCCCCCCGGTGGGGCGAAGGTGGCGCCGGACCCCCGGTGGGGCGCGGGTTAAAACTGCTCTGCACATGTCACAATTAACCCCAGTCGCGGGTCAATTATAACAGAGTATGGTGTCAGTTGTTGGTTGCAGTGCCAATGCACTCTATGAAGACATATAGCTATTTATTCGACCGAGGGAACTGTTCCTTCTGTACACAGCATACCACCTTAACACGCGCATTGACGGGGGTCTGAGCCACCTTCGCATTGACGGGGGGGGCGGGTACCCGCCCCCCTAAGATCTCGAGAACCACGGTAGGTAGCGAAAAACGGTAAACGGCGTTGGGCTGCCCATCCGCTTCTCCATCGAAAACATTTGTACCATTTTTTTGTCAGGTCACATTTAAGGTCACGAGAGGTCAAAACATGCCCGTCATAGGGATAACATGTAAATTCAGTTTTTCGGCCATTACATCTGAACAAATAAAGATAGAGCAAAACGACTTGAACTATATGAATCCTCTTAGCAAGCCAAATTGAATGATATATAATTTGACCTTGCTAGGTCAAATCAAGGATTTGACCTGACCTGAGGTCAGGTCAGTGTCAAATTATATAAAATGCATATCATTAGAACCGCAAAGCCACGGCGAGTCTAATGCAGCTAAAATAAATGCTCTATCACCATCCGTTACTGAGTTATTCTGTAAAAACCATTTTTCCCATGTATTTCCTATGGAGAGGTCATACCTCGTACCTGATCTTAGGTCATCGATATCAAAAATACCGGAACATATTTTAGAGAACTCGGTGGGGCCATTATGTGATAAGAGTTTCAATCGGATAAGTTCACCCCTGCTCCGACTTATGCTATCTTAAACTTTTTTTGAGGTCGGGTCACTTGACCTGTACTGGTGACCTGACCTGAGATGACCTAACCTTAAAATTTTCACAGAAGTTGTAAAAATGATGAGAGAAAAGGTATACCAAGTACGGCGGCGCTACGCGCCGCCGTTTTTCTACTGTCTCCGAAAAACCCGAGGGGGGCGGGTACCCGCCCCCCGTCAATGCGCGTGTTAATGACCATACTACATCAAAATGCTAACATTAGAAAGATGTAAGCGATCTGAACCAACATAGCCAATATGCATACCACCGACTCGCAATAATAATACAAACGCAATGTATCAGACTGCAATGTTTATCACAATTTCCTGCAAAGTTATTGACCAAGTCCGAAAACCTTCTTTAGCAGTTCCAGTTGGCCACTCGAAGGTCACAGGTCCAAAGCTACACATGCCGCTAAAGGAAGTTATTCTCAGGCGTCTCTACAGAAATGGAGCATTTCCGACCAATTCCTTCTCACCCCGTGCAGGTGTTTCCAATGGAGAGCACCTGAGGCTAGGATATCGACATCAAAAATCCTGTTATCACAACTTTTGATTATCGGTGGGTTTATTATGTGGTATAAATATATAAGATGAGTAGATTATTAAACCTGTTTTCACTGGTAGCAATAGAAGATTTAGAAATTAAGCCACTCGTTCTGGCCTGGTGGCCTGACATGAGATAAAATAACCCCTACATTTTTAAAGAAGTTGCGCAAACAGCTGCACTGGGAACAACTTGGACCAAATTTATATTAAAGATAAATTACAAATAACGTTGTGCCAAGGACGGCCGCGTTTCGCGCTGCAGTTTTCTGGGGCTGTCAGAAAAACCCGAAGGGATGTACAAACACTACCCTTCTTCGGACAAGGTTGCTAGAATGATAAAGTTCTTTACTACCCTGGGTAAAGACAACTCGAATCCTACTGAAAATCGGACAGACAATTTACTGATAGTCAGCTTTCAAAGTTCAGGTAGTTCTTTGTTGTTACAAAATTTTTGAATAGTGCATGTTGAAAAATCCTCAGCAGATTTACCTAACCTTTGATATGATAGGAGTAGCCTCATTTCATGTTTCTATTTCGCCTTTTGTTTCAATATCCGACCTCATCTCCAACACCCTTGCGCCTAATGGTTAAAAGCTTCTCCAAGCTAGAACATTAACCGAAGGCAAGATCAGCAGGATCTCGCTGACATCTGTCATATTTCAGCTTCGCAGACTGGTGAGAGACGGTTTGGGTATTCACGGATAATAGCCCTGTTCCACCTGTCAGCACAGTTTTGTCAGCAGCACCTCTAACTTCTCCTCCAGAAAAGTAACATCTGCGCCATAGTCGCCTCTTGTTTATGCTAAGCAAAAGGAACTCAAACCTTTTAAAAAATATTAGACTGCCACTTCGTGCACTTACTATTTTTCATCAGCGCAAACAGCAGGCCGTCAGCCCGTAAAACCTCTAGAGTCAGTTCCCTGGGAGAGGCTACAGTCCTGTGACGTAGTTGCAACGCGGCCCGCTGATTGGTGCTGACAAAACTGTGCTGACAGCTGGAACAGGGCTATTAGCCCTGTTCCAGCTGTCAGCACAGTTTCGTCAGCAGGACCTCTAACCTCTCCTCCAGAAAAGTAACATCAGCGCCATAATCGCCTCTTGTTTGTGCTAAGCAAAGGGAACTTAAACCTTTAAACCATTAAAAAATATTAGGCTGCACTTCGTGCACTTACGGTTTTTCATCAGCACAAACAGCAGGCCGTCAGCCCGTAAAACCTCTAGAACTAGTTCCCGGGGAGAGGCTACAGTCCTGTGACGTAGGCGCAATGCGGCCCGCTGATTGGTGCTGACAAAACTGTGCTGACAGGTGGAACAGGGCTATTGACTACCAAGATACCTTTACTTACAGGTACGTTCAAGAGGGATTCCTTCACACCTGAGTGACGTCACACAGTCGTGAAGGAATTCCTTCATCTTTGGGCTGAGTGTCAAACTACTGCTAATGGCGCTGCTCGTTTACGAATTTGTGAAAATACACAGTAGTCAAATTTATCCCAAACACAATAAATAAGCATTTCATCTTCGAGTCTGGACATATTTTTGCAAAACTGTGGACAATTAGAGGAAGAGGGTCATAATGCACCCTGTTCGAAAATGCGCTCAGGAATGTTTTGAAAATACTAGAAGTTTTTCAGCTCTTTTATTGGATTCTTATTTTGCCCACTACTATTGCCCATCTTTTCCGGCGACCAAAGCATCTGGTAAGTAGCGTGCATCTATGCTAGACATGTTTTCTATTTTACATGTACTTTTTAAGCATGCCAGGGGGTTTCAAGGCATGCATGGAAATGTACTATTGAAGATATTGTGTACAGGTGAATATTTTCGAGATCTACATTAGTTTATTTTATTTATCAACGAAACCATCAATGTTTGCTTTGCATGCATCTGCCCCATAATTTGGTTTTACGTAGACCATGCTGATTTTAACATGCGCCCTACCAAATTGCGCCAGGGGCGCATTTTGGATCGAACGTTTTAATCATCACAGTTTGACTTGATGCTCACTTTTCATGATTCCAGCATTGGTAATCCGGTCTCCACCCGAGCTGCTTACCTAAACAACTTGATAAAATTGGTGTTGGTTTGGAAAATCAGCATTTCTGTTATATGTACAAAAAATCTAAGTTACCTAGGTACGGAAGGCGGCTTCCCGTCGTGGGATTGAACTCACGTTAACCCGCGCCCCATTGGGGGTCCGCCGCCACCTTCGCCCCACCAGGGTCATTGATGGCCCCCATCTAACTCCGAAATTATGGGGTCGGCACAAATCTGCAAAAAAAACATTGAAAAGCTCGTGTAAATTCAGTACGGGTTTACTTTACATATTTAAGCCCTCAGGTCAACTGTTTGACCTCCAGAGTTTAAGTTGGGTCACGATAGGCTATTTCCACTAAAATGTGCAACGTTTAACACCCGCACTGGAGAGGGGTCTGGCACTAACGCGCACTGGAGGGGGGGCCTGGTAGGCCTCCTAAGATCTCGGAAACTAAGAAACATAGAGAAACGAAATTTGAGAGGTGGGTGGGGGTTATGGTGACTACATCATGACCAATTTTTCTTGACCTAGGTCAATATCTTCAAGGTCAAACTAGGTCATAAAGGTCAAAACTTGGGTCTCAAAGAGCCTTCCCTTCAGTTTTGGGGTCAAGGTCATTCAAGGTCATTGACCTGTAGGGTCACAATATAGTATACTACATATAATGTACACTTTGACTAACACTATAGCCACCGTTTGGCGGGAAACGAGGATTGACCTTTGCAAATGACGTTTGACCTTGCCCTTTGACCTTGACCTTGGTATTGGGGTACCTTATCGATGACGTCATAGCATAACGTACGTCAGACCGGGTAATGTCATTTGACCCGAAGCACTGTGGTCAATGACCTTGAAAGAACAGATATGACCTTGACCCCTGACCTTTGATCTTGACCTTGACCTTAATGTGAGGTGACCTTGACATATAATCCCGGTTATATGGTGTTATGACTTCACCACTCGGTCTCCAATGCAAGCTAACTGGTCCGAGCGCTCGATTAAGGCGATATCAAAATGCAGGTCTGATTTTAAAAACCTATAAGTCAAAAAATTTTCGACAGATTTTCAGAAAATCTTCACCAATTGACGCGCTATTAAATTATGTTTAATGTGGCAAAGTATCGTGTTCCGGCTACGAGCGGTTCTTCGGCCACCTCGGAAAAACAGGTGGGGGGCCTCCGAGGCCCCCTCCAGTGCGCGTGTTAAGAAACCTGGGGATAGCACACGTGCCATTAGAGCTATTTTAGTCTGGCTAAGTAAATTGTATAGGAAAATGTCAGGGCTTTCTCCGCTATGTGGAACATAATGACCTCACGCCAGTGGTTTGACCTCCAGATGGCACCTCTTGACGTAAGACCTGAGATTACGGAAGGTCACACAGTGATCTTGCCATGTGTATCAAATAAAGCCATTGACGATGCATACACGTTTAATGGCGTTTAATTTAGCGCTCTAGCTTGATTAGGTCAAAACATATCGTCAACATACTGTCTTCGACCCCGGGTGACCTATGATGACCTCAGATAAGTCAAAAGGTAAATATTGCTTGTGTAATCCGTGAAAGGGTGGACACGAGTGAATTTCTAAGAAATCTGAGTATTTGCAATCATTTTTGTGACTTTAAGACAAAAGACAGATACCCTCATGCTTTTTCTATGGGAGAGGTGACCTCGTGAACTGACCTGAAGTCACCAAATCGAAAAATCCGATTATAAATTTTGTAGACTTTGGAAGTGTTATTAAGTGTGGAAAGCTTCGAATCGATCAGCTTAGAAATGTACCTATGGTAGAGCTCAAAGTTTGAACTGAGATGACCTTGTTTGACATTGCCTTGTGAGCTGACCTATTGTGGCCCCGGGTAATTTTTTAGGGATGGCTAGAACATGATAGAGTGAGTGGTAGAACCCCCAGGATAAGCGGAAAATCTTAATTCTGGCTGAGAGTAAGGAGTGTGCGCAATGGTTTCACGAGATCTGCTCCAGCGGATCCAGTGGGTTTACGTGTGATTTCTGTTGTGAATGAGGCCGTTGCTCACTGGAAACCGTTGTTCGATCGTTGACTCTTTATTTTGACTCACAGCGAGACTTCAGCAAAAATAGAGTCTCAGTCGCAAATCATATGTTTCTGGCAATGTATTAATTTGGGAGCAATACGAACGCAGAGCAGAACAAGTCATTGGCATATATAAGTTGCTTCGGTGTTCCTCTTGGACTTCTTCCACTAGGAATGTTTTTTGACCTACTCTTTGCATGTCACTGGGATTTCTGAACCATGCTACCGTCCATCATCCACTAGTATGCTTACACCGACTTCTCTAAAATACTGACATCTTCAAAGGTTTCTAAAATTCAACAATCACTCACCGTCGTATCCTGAAGGCACAATAAACCCGGGCGCATTTATGAACTTGGTGGGCGCATTTTAGATAAGATACCCTGTTCATAATTGCGCCCTTTGCAAGGTTTTTAGAAAAATAAAACACGCAAATGTTCGATCAACTTAATAAGTTATGGCTGTGAAAAATGAAAGTAAATTAATCTCAAAATATTTTCCAGGTTAGAAGCAGCACCAAAGTCAGCTGCACGATTTCGGGCAGACAATTTTGCTTAACCCTATTTCCAACAGGAGGGCAGATTCTGTCCACCCCTCAGGTTTTTCCATAGTATCTCTGAAACAGTTTGAGATAGGCTCTTGACATTTGTGGCTTTTCTTAAAACTAAATAGCACGTGCACCCTGAAAATTTTGAAAATATATATGTGCCAGAAGCGGATCCATAGCTCGCTAATTTGGGGGCTTTAGGGGAGACCGGGGATGGTTGAATCATTTTTTTCACTTCTCCCTCTGTCGCTAATAATCCACAAGATCTATCGAAAATTGGATACCACCATTCAAAATATTGTTCTTTTCCCCACCAAACGACGATTAATCGTTTCCCAAAAACAAATAAATTTTACCATAATACACTTTTGAAATCAGCTCTGCACCTGATGCAAACTGCCCCCATGCCGGGGTAAGTTGCATCAGTCCCCGGGGCAGCTTGCATCGTGAGGAATTAGTGCACAGAAACACAATACAACGTCAGATTCGCTTTATTGGTAGTCACGTTTCCCATTCAGCGGAGGCACCTTTCCTTGGTAGGCATGTTTCCCATCGGATACCCTTCCGAGCTTAACTACTCAGAGTCAGAGTCACATTTGTGACAGATGTAGCACCTGCTTCTCGAAAGTGACGCGCTCCTCCCCCACTTTCGACGCCCATGCCAATAATTATTGTAGTAATACATACTTATGACTATTCAATTTCCCACAAACAAAACTAAGCGCCAGGGTAGGTTGCAACAATGTTTCAACCTGCCCCGCGAAAACGATTCGTCTTGCCCCGTCCCTGCCCTGAATTAATCATGGCGCCAAATATTGCACAAGCCAAGAGGTCCCGCCAAAAGTCTTTGCCTCAATTGAAGACTGGAGAAACACGCTTTAATCTGCCAGGCTTAAGACTAGCGTGCATGTTATCTTGTATTTCATTTAAAACGTAATGTAACAGACTAAAAAATACTTTCACCCTAAAAAATGAGTTTTTGCCTCCTCACCTGGTATCCGCCGGCCGCCTTCGCTGGTTTCTTCTTCAGAAAGACATTGCGCGTGCGCGGTTCTAGTGGGCCCGTTTAACCTGTTATATAGTGAATATTTTTTTAGTTACAGCCCCTGATGCATTCAACCCGTGATGCAACCAGCTCCGGTCTCTCCTATCCAGAAGCCGACTATTGTCGCTTGCGTTGCGTTTGTCCTACAATAAAGCTGTCTGTTACGAATTACGTCCATACATGTATTCACAGAACAAGCAAAATGACCAAACGGGAACGTGAAGATTAAAAACAGGCAAAAGGTAAAAACGATGATACAAAAGCGACCGTGGAGATTAAAAACGGGCGAGGGTAGAACGCAAGCTGGAAACACCACATCGGGCGCGGGAAACAACTCCAGTCACGCCTCCAGGAGGGTGGCACCGAGAAAGCACCCTACATGGGAAATGCTCATAAAAAAAAAAAGACGGGATCAGGAAAAAAATAAAAAATAAAATAAAGAAATTCAGGGTTGGCGGCAGTTGTAATGTTTGAATGCTCTTACTGAGATTTGGGGTGACAGTTGATGTGTATTTTATATAATTTTGGCCATAGGCGGTTCCAGAAGCTCAAAATGGGGGTTTACAATGTTATCCATCAGAACTCTTCCAAAGTGAATAAACTGCCTACAGAATGGACGGGAGGGGTAAAACTAAGGATGTATTGATCCCATCCGTGTATTATATGATAATAGGATATAATAGGCGTTCTCAGGTACCGTAATTAGGGAGTTCACTAACTTTCAAGCGTATTTTAGTGTTGTGTCTGCATTGAGTGGGACAAAGCATCGTAGATATGCATTTAGTCCTAAGACCAAATGGATACAATTCATCCATAGGCGGATCCAGGAGTATTCCTCGGGTCGGGCAGGGGTGGATAAAGGCGGTGTAATTTGAAAAGTAGCCATACCTGAAAGGCGAGGTAATTTGTGTCTTACCCCACTTTTTTCTTCCCTGAATCCGCCTCTGACATAATTATGGGATTTGGGCGCTTTGTTTGACATCAGAGATATCACACTGTACCTGGCGCCTGCATTTATGCAAAAAGACAAATTCATATAATTCCACCACATTTCTGACCCTAGAAACGCCCTTGAATTTTAAATTTCGCCCAAATGAGAGATATGACCATTTCCAAGCAATTCCCTGTTGATCCATACTAGTTAAGTGAAAATCAGGCCCTAAGAGATACGAGTTACGGCTAATCGTAAAAAGGCAGACATTTTGTATATTTTAAACCCTACCCTCAATTTTGAAACTTTGGAAATTTTCTTTTTTAATTGAGTTTAGCGCGAGAAAAATTGATTGCAGTTTGCATTTTTAAAATCGGTCCGGTAAATTTTGAGATCTTAGGGGGGGGCAGAATCCGCCCACTGTTGGAAATGGGCGTAGCCGGGAGCCCGATTGGAAATAGGGTCAAGGGGGCGCATAATGACCATCTTCCCCTGATCATCCCATTGTCCCATGTTATATCATATGAGGTGTGACGTCACATCCAGTGATCTGCAATTGCTGTTGATGGGGGCTGAATAACTACCTCCATATAGCTCGAAACATCGCATCGACACGCATTGTTAACGTATGGAAGAACCGAAAAAAATATTGAGAAGCAGCCACGTCACTACAAAAAAGAAACTTTATGAACAAGTATAATAGCATAAGTGCTACCCTGAACATAATCCGAAAAGGAACAGTATATTACGCTAAAACGGGTACCGTGCTAAAATCTATTGTAATTTGGTTACGAAATCTTTAAGTAGGTACTCACTCTTTAACTGCCCTGGGTTTGCGCAGTTTTTGCTCAATAAAAAGGTACACGACAGCCCTTGATTCTCCCTCGTCAGAAATTTCCCTAAAAAGCCAGACGCCCTCCGCCATCGTCAGAAAAGGGTTAGAAAATGTCAGACCATCTGTCCTCCCTCAGTGGCTGACGTCATAAGTGAACAGTAGGCCATTTCATTTTTCAAAATGTTTTGTTTTTTGTCAGGTTTCGTGACTTTTCTCGTTCTATGGTCCAAGTGGAGTCGATCGGTGCCATTTTTATCGAAATCAGACAATATTTAGGTCTGCCTCATTAGACCTGAAGATATCTAGTTTTTTGTAAAAAAACAGCTATAATGAGGACCAATACGGCTGACGCTGTAATTATTATAATAATTCCAAACATGTTTTTTTAAGTCTGCTGTTGCAAAATGTTCATACAGTCATGATGGAATCCAAAGAATGTCGTAAATAAAGGGAGCAAGATCTCTGTAAGCTATGGTATAAAGGACAATGCTCGTTTATGAGGCCTCGACCAGCAGATTCTTGAGCTCACTATTAGCCCACATTAGTTAGCTCAAGAATCCGCTGGTCGAGGCCTGATAAACGAGCATTGTCCTTTATACCATAGCTTATAGAGACCTTGCTCCCTTGATTTACGACATTCTTTAGACTCCATCATGACTGTATGAACATTTAGCAATAGCAGGCTTTAAAAAACATGCTTAGAATTATTATGATAATTACAGCGTCAGCCGTATTGGTCCTCATTATAGCTATTTTTTTACAAAAACTCGATGTCTTCAGGTCCCACGAGGCAGACCTAAATATTGTCTGATATCGATAAAAATGGCACCGATCGACTCCACTTGGACCATAGAACGGGAAATGTACGAAACCTGACAAAAATAATTAAAAAGATGAAAAATGAAATGGCCTAGTGAACAGTCAATAATAGTAGCAAGGGATATACTGTAACGTTAATACAGCCGTTTGAACATTTGGTGAAAATTACTGAGTAAAGCATCAGAACCTGATTAAGTGACCCAAGACTGCCTCTTAGGGTCAATATGTCCATTGTTTATGCGACCTTGATCCTCAGAAATTTCCTAAAAACACTGAGTGCCCGGAGTTGAATTTTGATATTTAACACAACCCGATCATAAATTACCCCAGAATCTCCCCTTTCATCGCAATTGAAAGGACATGACACTAACCTGGAGCTAGTTTACCGATATAAAAACCCGTTACTACAAAATGTCTTATTTGATGACCTTATTATTTAGTATAACTTGCAGGCCAATCATTGAAAACTTCTCTGACTACGGACTGAATATATTTTAGGTAAGGTAACTGGACCTTGTCTAGAGACCCGTCCAAAGACGACCTAAGCATCAGCAAAGCTGCGAAATTGACCAGGAACAAACTGTGCCAAGTACGAATCTTACGCTTCACCCTTCTCTTCGACTCAGAAAATCCCAAGAGCTAATTGAATAATTCTTGCCGAATCACATCTGTGGATCAGATGGTGATACCGTGCGAACATGGTCAGGATCGTTCATAGCCAAATCATCGCAATCGTCATGGACGAAAACGAACGCAGGTTGGGGCTCCTTCAGATCACTGAAATACTAGGAGTAGTGAAATTCTACTTTGCGCTATTAAGATGTCAAATTTCATCCAGTAACAACTGCTATTGACATGTTTATGTATAACCCCTGGAATTAATGCACACCATTATGTCAACATCACTTTGCATTATTATCCAGAAGACATAAAATAAACCAAGTTGGCAGATTATGTTGCGCTGCAGCGAGGAGCAGTAGAAATATGTCAAGGTATTTACCCAAGGACATATTCATAAATTCATGAACACCCATAGCTTACGTACAACAGCCCAGTCTAAGCTATAAGAGGCACATTACAAAGATCATTTACCTCAGTCACATACGCACTTGCAATACCAAAAGTATTGTCCTGGCGCGGGGACTAGAGTGTTCCACTCAGGAGCCGTGCTTAAACGTGCTCCAACGGAAAAATACAGATGACATTCAATCTGTGTTGAGAAATAATCTGTTTTAGCACATAAAGCCACTGTTACAATCACCCCGTGTCACATTTGAGCCCAGTCTTCATTATGTCCCCTGTGGGGTATTTATCTCGGACCTATTTCCTCCCAGTTTTCCGGTAGTTTGTTTCGAATTAACCCCCATTCGTGGGATATTCTCTCCCGGGACCTCCCCACACATCTTCTGTTCTGTAACCACGGCAGCACCTGTCGGTTACGGATGTGTGATGCTGTGGCAGGCGCGGAGCTCGCCTGAGGTGCGTATATGGCCCCGCCATGTCTCTTATCTTGACACGCGTCACCTCCCCAGCCCGGTTTCACGTCCTCTGGAACCTGTTCGGAGAGCTTATGGTTTTTGGTGGCGCTCACCAAATTTAGACGTTCGCTGTCAGGTCAATGGAATTCAAGAACGTAGCCTTCCCATCCTGCCACGGTTCCGTCTGCTTCTTTCACTTTTCTTCTTGCATCACTGGACACAGGCAGTGTCAAAGCAGACTCCGTCATATTCAAGCATAGAAACAAAATAAGTACATTTAAATCGGGTAAAACGACCGTTCAGGAAGGGTTCTGCACAATGGATGTGGCCCTTTATCCGGAGGCCAAATTACAACGGTTTAGACTATCAAATTAGGACCATATCTATAAAAACCCCCCAAGATTGGAGATAAAATGTAAACCTGGTGCTCAGAAAATTGATAAAGTTATTACAGATACGGAGCCAATATATTGCATCACTACGACATTATCACGATTGAACAGAAGAGATACTTGAATTTGCAAGCCGATGACGTGAATTTTCGAAATGATTCCAATAAAGTCGGACAATAAAACTCGTAACACATTAGGATTACATTTTTCACATACTCACATCTCAACGAAATTTCCAATACACAGAAGCCAGTCTCACATAAACATCACCACACGAATTCAGGTGATGAAGCTCTGGTTCCACTCACAAAATGAAACCAGTAAACTCCCTCCCCCAAGCGCCTACGTTATCTCGCCTAGTTGGCCTGCTGATATTGTACCGATTTGATGACCGCTCAGGATGATGGCATAATGGTCAGCTGTGGTTTTCTTTTGCAGATCCCTACTGACTCAGACATTTCGGCATCTGTTACGTCTTTACATAGTTTACGCATTTAAATTCGTAAATATAGATACCTGTGTGTTGTGCCTGTTCGTTTTTTATAAATGTTCACCAAAAGAGTATGCATGTTGGTTGGCTTTTTGGATTCTTTTGTTGGTTAAGTATTTCTGGTTTGGTTTTTGGCATCCCAAAGATGCTTCGTAAGACGTTCCCGGATCAGGCGTTTAATTTCCCCAACATAATGGTTAGCGCAGAGCTGACATGGTATATTGTATAGGGAATTACATCCATTTTCCAATCCTAGCCGCCAGGACACGGGAGGCGAATCTAAAGCTGATCTAGAGCGCAGAGCTGACATGGTATATTGCACATGGCATAGGACACGGGAGACGAATCTAAAGCTGATCTAATGATGGTATTTGCCAGTGTTTTGTCGTTAAGGCAAGTGACTCTGAGTGGTTATCTAAATATTTTGACAGTCTCCGATCCTTTTTGGGAAAGGTATGAAAGGAAGCCTTATGTATGTGAGTTCCTTTCCGCCCACTATCCATTTAATCAGGAATGCAGGAGCTTACTTCCAAACACATACGGCTACCAACAACTTTACCCAGCCTACACGAGTGAATTAGGTTAATAGTATCGTGTTACCTGCAGACTAGTTGATGACCCAAATTTTCTTGAGTCGACTCAACTCTGACTCACAGCTTAACGCCTGTCTCTGATTCCGACTCGACTCGTTGTGTTGAAAATGGTGAGCCGGCTCGACTCAGCACAAATTTAAAAGTGATTCGACTCGAATCCTACTCAAATAAACATTTAGTCGGAGTCCGACTCAGAATGGAGGCAAAGTATTCACGAAGTATACATTTCTTTCAATAATATGTCAATTGCAATGCATTAATTCATGATATAAACAATTTGTGGTATATAATTGAAGAAAGATGCTAGACACTACCTGGTGAGTAAGTTGAATATATAGCTATTGGAAAAATAGGGTTTTGCATTATATCGAAAAATTTCCGGAGGGAATAACTCAGAAGCCGTTGGAAGGATGAAGCTGAAAATCTCACAGCAAGAGATGTTAAACAAGCGATCCCCTTGAACAAAGTTTCATCAAAATCTGATATTTATAATGTTATTTTGAGATTTGTTGGTCGTTTTCTCGTGGAATGCCCCAGTTGACTCCCTTTTCCTAGCTTCACATGAACATCAGCCAACTCTCTATCTGAGGCGCGTCGAAGATATCATAGGCATCTGGAGCCATGGCACAAAACTCCTGGATTGATTCTAAAAATATTTAAACAGCTGCCACCTAATTCTAAAACGTTCCATTGAATGTGCGGACCTGTCTGAAAACAAAAGCGTGTCGTTCCTTGATACAACTCTAACGATCTACCCCGGTGGCAATACTGTGCTGTGCTACACATGAAGTGGATGGCAAAGCCTATAATCTTTCTATATAATTCAGCACATTCCATCCAAAACCAAAAAGTATGTATTTTACTCTCAACTTCTAAGTGCTAAACGGATGAGGCCTGATAAAAATGATCAAAATCGTTGTCTGGTTAAAACGGAAAACATCTCTGAAACTAATGGCTATCCACACAATCTGATAGTACGGAACCAGTCTCCTCGTAAACCAAAAGAACTGACACTAGATCAGCTTTAGATGCACTTCCATGTCCTGCCAGCAAAAGACGCTGCTTCTGCTGCATGACGGGACTAGAAGGCAGATGCCCTATCAGCGTAATGCTGTGTACAAGACAACACGCCAGCAAGAATTGTAGTGGGGAAAGAAATCACATGATCCGGGAACGTGTCATGGAACATCTGAGAGATGCCGAAGACCAAACCAAAAATATATCCTTCGCAGAAGATTTTAAAAAGGAGCACGCACATCACACACGTATAGAACGCACTGCATGACACATTGAAATTCTTGAACTATGCAAAACGAAGCAGATGTAAAAATTTGTCAGTCAATAGAAAACCAAAATAGAAAACCACATTTGGACATAATGACATCATCCTGTGCGCTCATCAAACCGGCACAATATCATTGGGCCAACTAGGCGGGACAAGGTAGGCGGCTGGGGGAGGGGTAAGTTTAGTTTAGTTTAGTGAACCAGTACAGCTGGTTTAGTTTAGCTGGTTTAGTTTTGTGAACCAGGGCCTCATCACCTGAATTCGTGTGGTTAGGTGAATGTGAGACCGGCTTCTGTGTACTGGAAATTCGTTGAAATATATGTGAACAATATAACCTAAATGCCTTGGGAGTTCTTACTTTTGACTTTATTTGAAGGGTTAAAAAACCACGCAATAGCTATGAAAGTACAGATATCTCCACTGTTCAGTCGTGATTATGTCGCAATGACGGAATATATTGACTCCGTATTTTGATAATTTTAGGTATGATCTTGAGGACCCGGCTTATATTTCTTTACCTTCTATTTTTGATAATATTCAAGAAAACTCACCTCACAATCATCTTCCAGATTTATTTCATTTCCACATTTCCTTCAAAACAATTAATTCTGAAACTTCTAAAATTGGCACTCATGTGCTCACATATGTCACGAAAATAGAGTATTGAGTCGACTCAACTCTCACTCTCGGCCTGGACGCTGATTCCAATTCTGAATTGACTTAACTGGCCGAGTAGTTGAGTTAACTCTGATCCAACCCAAATCCGGAAGTGAGTCGACTCAACTCTGACTCAAGCAAAACGTATGTCAACTAAGAGTCGACTTCGACTCTGAGTTGCAACTCAACACGTCTGGTGCCAAGGGCGCGGCACAAAGCGCCGCCCGTGGGACAACTTGAAAAAGTCCTGCAGGGTGCGCAGTCAGATTTATAATTGCACACATCATAGTAGGAGTTGGTCTTGCCGTGATTTCAACACTGCAGTCGCCAAAGCCCGTATTTTCTTTTCAAAAGTCTCTGCACTGCGGCGAGAGATTTATCAGAAATGTTTCATGAGAACCTGCAACGCCAGGGCGAGTAATGGAAACGAATTCCAGGTGTGTGATCGGCCTTCAGCAGGCTTGCATCTTCAATAGTTCAGTTTTTAATGACATAATCCGTGGCTCACAATCTAGTTTCAGTCTCTTCGTGGCTAGTGAGGTAGTGACCAACCGTCTTACTTAGAATGACACGGTTAACTCAGGGAATAACACGTTTAACCATGATCTTTCGTTGACTGACGAGAAAACCCGCCTATGTCAACATGGCCCCTGCACTAAAAAAAGTTAAGCAGTGTAAAAAGTTACCACAGGTGGCCCCAGTGATACGTTTCAAAAGTTGATTTAGGGAACCCGAACTCTACCCGAATGTTGGTTTCATGCCCCCGCCCCCTTCAAGACTTGGTCTCGGGCGCCATTAAGTGTTCGTCTGGGGCTTCCAAGACTAAATATCAGAGAGCTCTCGGAAATTAGCCTCGGAGGGGGACTCCTAATGCTTTGGGGGGTTACCCAAGAGTTGCCTCAGTGGCCCTCAAGCATTTGGCGCGCAGACCTTAACACGCTCATTGGAGGGGGTCCTAAAGTGCTCCCGCCTATTTTTCCGAGCTGGCCGGAGAACCGCTCGCCACCGATAAACTCCACTTAGCCATATTTGAGAGAATTCATGAGCGCGTCGATTGGTGAAGGAATTTCTAAAATCGCTCGTCATATAATCAGCTTATATGTCGAAGTCACCGGTTAAGGTCACTGGCCCCGATATTCCGGTCAGATGGCATCATCCAGTATGGTGTATGTTATGTTATGACTTCACTGTTAAGGCTACTCGACTTCATGATCAAACACGTTTTGCAAGGTCAAACCCTCATTTCCCGCCTAAAGGCTGCTAAAGTGTCAGTTTTATTGTACATTCTTGGAAATATGTCATATTATTACATCATAGGCCATTGACCTGGAATGACCTTGACCTAAACAATTCAGAAAAAATTGTGTTGGACCTTCCCTCTATGACCTACTCTGCTTTTTATGTATTCACGTTTTTTCGCATAGGTAATCATGGTATTTCCCAAAAGGTTTCCAGCACGGTCCAGATTTGACATTTACGACCTCGTTTGACTTTGAAGATATTGACCTAGTTCAATGAAAATTTGCCATAAGTTAGATAATCATTACCCCCGTACGCCTCCCCAACTGGTTTTTTCTAACCCTCTTGGTTTCCGAGATCTCAGAGGGGGCACTTTAGGACCCCTCCCCTCCACTGCGCGTGTTAATGAGTTGATCTCGGAGTGCTCCCATGTGTTGGTTTCGGGGAGCTCCCGCTTTCACGTGTTGGTCTCAGGGCATTGGTGGATACAAGGGGCGTAATGGGGTCAAGCCTCCCCTGAAATGTCTAAAGTCTGAAATGCATAGCCGGAGGCTGCTCTGAGGTAATGGCGGGGAGGTTCGACCCCTAACCCAACCCCCTTTGAAATGAACCCCTGGATACGCCACTTTCTAGGGGGCCCAGAGCTGGAATGGGGAAGGGGGAGCAATAATTGGTATCAGAGGCCTCTAGGAGTTGGTATCTGGGCCTCCAATAGTGGGGGTGAGGGGGCCCCCATAACTGGTCTCTGGGGTCCCCAAAAGTTGGTCTCTGTGCCCTCAATAGCTGATCTAGGGGGCCCCAATAGTTGGTTTCTAGGGGCTCCAATAGTTTATATCTAGGGGCTTCAATAGTAGCCCTCAGGGCCCCCAATAGTTGGCCTTGAGGGCCCCAATAGTTGGTCTTGAGGGCCCCAATAGTTGGTCTCTGGGGTCCCCAATAGTTGGTGTCTGGGACACCCGAACAAACCAGGACGCTAAAAATAAGGACCTCACATATTCGGTTTGCAACGATACCACGCTCAATAACAAAAAAGTGGGCACCAAGCGCCTCCATCCGATAGGAAATCCTGTATAACCCTCACTGAATGCATCTTAAAACCACACAAACATTCCAAAATCTAAAGTCGCTTCACGTTGAACGGACGGGCAATGACGATCTGGGAGCAATCTGTGACGTCACATACGGAAAGGTCTCTGTAAACAGAGCTTGCCATTTTTTAAAATACTGTGCGTGAAATGAGGCTATCACAGGGGATCAACAGAAAATCCGAAAATAATTCAGTACAAATAAGTATTTCAAATATGAGACCACCAAGCATTGTTTGATCTACAAGCCAAAGATACAAGAAAACCCACAGTCGGTCAATAGCTGCTGAGTCTGTTGCGAGGAGGGCCAATTGCAGGAGGCTGTACACTTACTTTTCGATATGTCAGCTGTCAGTTACCACCTCTGCAGGAGGCCAACTGTCGTCTGACAACTCCATGCGGATTTGTGGAGCACAAAACAACATTCCCGGCTGGGCGCCTGCAATGTTGCGGTGGAAATGGGTAGCCCGGGTGTTGAATTCTCCAGTCGTGATAATGTATGATAATTACATGGTAATGATATCATATGGTGAGATTCAGCGGGCTGCTTAAAATTTTGCTAGCCTGGTCTTTGCAGGACGGCGTTGATGTGATTAAACTTTGCTCTTCCGAAAACTTCTGGAAAAAACTGGATGACTTTAAATCTAGCATTAATGATAGACACTGCAGTTGTTGGGGGGGGGTTTCTGTCCAAAAGATTTAGCTTCACCGAGCAAAGGATCGTGGAAAGCTGGATACTGAAAGAGTAAACGATTGACTCGTTAACAGAATTTACAGGCATCGAATGAGCCTGGGAGCTAAGATCCAATGACGCATCGTCGAAAATTGTCAGTTTCCACCATAGCTGCAGTCCAACCATTGGCGGACGCAGGGGGGCCATTCCGGCCATGCCCCCCAAAGCGCTGGAGGGGGGCAAACAATCTCTTGGCCCCCCAAACGCCGGAATTGTTTTTTTTAAAGGTGTATACACTAGATCTGTAGAGCAAAAAATCTTTGCTCCCACCCCCCCCTCCCCCCGAGAGCGATAATGCACTTGGAGAGGTAGCTTATACTAGGTCTGCCGAGCACTGAAAAAAATGGTGTTTACACTAGGTCTGTAGAGCAAAAAAATATTCACTCCCACCCCCCCTTCCCAGGAGGAGAGGCTAACATGGGTTTGTCCCCCCTCAAACTCGGGTCTGCGTCCGCCCCTGAGTCCAACTGTTTTACGGCGCCTGTATAATGCGCCAGGGAGGCCCAGTCAGCAAGGTATAATAAGCTACCAAATCAAACCCATTTTTTGAGCTGGTGCCTTAAAGCGTCAGCGCACTTCCTATTCCTTCATTTTGTTCCAAGTGTGATCTGTTCAAGAAGCCATGAACCAGATTAAGCTCCGTATAAGTCGTGTTCAACCGACAATTTTGGTAAGATATTGTTGGGAGACATCCATCACCGAGACAACGTTCTTGATGTGAACTGAGACTCGGAATTTTTCTGCAGGGATTAGATGTGGGTGGATAAGTTAAGTCTTGTCGAAGACCAGCCAAAAAAGTCACATTAACGGTTAAACGAGTTTAAGACGCATTGTAAGCAAAACAAGCCGCTCCCATATGCCCTCTGAGTTCTTATCTGGCCATCTCGGCTCTTGTAAGCCAAGTTTGTGGCAAGTAAGCTGTAGTCCTGGACAAGAGTAAACCAGCTTCATCTGAAATCATGTACTGAGCGGAATATTACTTTTGTCATATTTTATGAATAGTGTCATCATCGGTTTTCAGAAATAGTTGGGCCACCTAGAAAACTTCGGTGAGTTTTCAAGTCTAGTTGAAAACTGACTGTCTGTCTGTTGTTCGGCACGCCAGTCGTTTTCCACGTTACTAAACACTCATCCTGCTGGTTGGCATCCAGGAGTTTGGTTTACAGTGGCTCTATATCAGCTAAGGTGGCAGCGTCTCGAATGTCGTTCATATCGGTATGTCATCGTACTGAGGTGTATGACTGGCGTTGGGAAACAGCGGACGGACTGGTCGGCGCGGTGCCCGCGCACCTCCTTGATCCGACTGACAGCTTCTGCAATGGTTGATACCTTTAGGTCACCCAGCGCAGTCAAAGGGATGGTTTTTGTGTCAGTCATGTAGGAATTCCTGGTGACACTTCCCTGCACCACCTTCAGGTCACTGTCCCTCAAACAATCTCACTGCCGGCGGATCTGCTCATCCAGATGGAGCGGTGCGTGTATCAGATCCCACTTTGATCTGATATCCAAGGTGCATAGCACATCTGCACCCAAGCGACTTCCACAACGGGAATTTAGCATGGGAAAGTAAGCATACTGATGTCGCGCTGATGTCGCGCCGAAGCTCCTATAATTCCTCCAGGCACTGGAGGTCAATATTGAGGGTTGTGATCGTCGGCGGAGACGGAACGAATCATGTCAGAGCCTGGCAAGTCGGATGGATGGAGTTTTGGAGCAGGCCCTTGGCCGTAGCCTCGGACGAGCGGTGTGTCTGCTTCACCAGGCAGACCTGGTGTATTGGCGCTCTGTTCTGCCACCTCAACGGCATCACCACCGGACCAACAGCTTGAACAGGTCCAACAGCCATGGTTATCAATATACATGTGCACCTTCTGCGAGTGAAATGCTCCAATGTCATAAAGCATAACGGCTTCCCAACACTACCATAACCGTGTCACGTTTAGGTCGCATCTTCAGCTGGTGTGCGGCTGTCCTGGAGTGGTACTCACATATGAAGTCGGTACTGTGGTTAGCAGAAAGCATGGCAAGCTGCACCAGGCAAGGTGGCAGACAGCATAGGGCCTCACTGCGTTGCTGTTGACGCTGGTCCCCTACGTGACGTGTGTGTATCTGCCATGCGTCGTGGATATCAGACCAAGGTGAGATCTGATAATCGCCCCGCTCCATCTGGCTGAGCAGGCCAGTCAGCAACAGGGATGTTTGAGGCACAGCAATCTGAAGGTAGTCCAGGAAAAATATATATGGCTTCGCGGGGTGACCCAAAAGTATCAACCATTGCAGAAGCTATCAGTCTGATCAAGGAGGTGCGCGGGCACGGCGCCGAGCAGTCCGTCCGCCGCTTCCCAACGCCGGTCATAAACCTCTGCGATATGCCATACCGATATGAACGGCATTCGAGACGCTGCCACCTTAGGTGATATTGAGCCGTTGTCCACCAAACCTCTGGATGCCAACTAGCTGGATGAGTGTTTGGTAGCGTGGCAAACGACTGGTGTGCCGAACAAGACAGTCCACTCAGCGTGCAGTGAGATCAACGCCAGAGGCAGGTTCCACTGTTGAAGGCACGAATCGGCAGGGCGGCCACTTCTTTAACAGCAGGGTAGCCAATTCTGGGTAGCGCTAACCAGGGCAGGTACGAATCGAAATATCCAGTTGTCTCCGGGAGTGAACTGGAGAGAATGTTTTTGCGTTTACCAAATACTGACTCGACACAATTTAATGTTCACGAACACTTGATTCAGTCTTTGAGCCCTTTGGTTTCCAAGGTCAGCAGGATTTTTAAAAGTTGTTTCGAAGTGGAGATACGTGCTTTCAATGGTCGATCTATTAAGACAAGGCTTTGACTGTTGAAACATGGAAATGGTTTAGTTTCACCAGCACTTGTTAATTGTTGGCGCTTCCGTAAATATCGAAATAATCTGACCTGCAATTCAAACCAGCCCATTCAATTCCATAGACAACTGCCCACAACGGAAAATTTGGTAAATTTTGGAATACAGTTACAATGATACCCCGATGACAGAAATGACGTTTTGCTCTCGCTATTTTCCCTCGTTAACTCAACGCCTATAAGATTTCATCACCTCCCTCCTCAATATGTCGACAGGTGGCGCTGCGATTGGTGCCGTCAACAAAAGCTATATATCTAAAACTCTGTCGCACACAGTATATATATATATATATATATATATATATATATATATATATATTCGTATAAGATGGCACAATATTTTCACTTAGACATGTCTTGTTAAAAGCAATGGCATATCTATTTTTATTGATCTCTTCTTAGCTTTTTCAAGTGCTCGGATGGTTTTTCGTTTTGTTTCGCTTATGTCGTTCAATAGTGTTCCAATTCTCGGTGAACTCATTGGGTGCACTGTATCAATGTATTACTTTGCTACGCGTTTCAATAGACACTTCTATCGTCATCAGGCTGGTTACACTACATCAGGTTTAATAAAACACTTAAAAACATATTTATCACATCCTATCCTAAGCTTTTCAGTTTGTAAAATACAATCAATTCGACATTTCAAAATTCGAATCACCACTAGCCATGCCATGGATGGCTTGGCACTTCCGTCTAAGTTATCCAAACAGATGTAAAGTCACTGATGGATTTGACTGGATGTTTAATGACGGTCCCAGGGTTCGGATGTATATTGCCTCCAGGATATGTAGTTTTCTCCTGTTGGGTGATGTTGTCAGGATCGTTGTGTTCTCGACTAGGTCCTTGCGAGTGATTTTGTGGTCGTGTTCTTGCTTCATGTGGTTTTCGGTGCACCCTCAGCCAGGTGCATCGTCATTCTCCTTGACAGTGTGGTTGTTGTCACCCAACATAACTACTGTTTCGAAGCTGGCAGTCTTCGTGTGGGCAGTCAAATTTGTAGATTACGTTGGTTTTGGTCTTAGGATCTGTTTTTGTGTTGATGTTATTCTTCATCACTAGGTTGCTTACTTTTTGGTTTTTGTAGTAGACTACGATCTGAAGCTTGTCGCTGCTGTCCTTTGGTGTCACGTTGTCATGGACGATTCTCTTTAGCACTCTTTCGTCCACTTCGTACGCAGGCGACATTTGGTTTTGATAGAAGAGTGTTAGTTTCGTCTTATCGTCCGCGTCCTTTTCGTCCTTTTCGATATGTCTCTTCATCTGGCTTTCTATTTCCGTGTCAATCAGTCTGTTGGGGTATCCGTTGTTGACGAGTAGTTGTTTCACCCGTTTCAGCTCGCTGTGGAGGGTGGTCCACTCGGAGCACAACTTGATGGCTCTGCGGATATAGGACCGGATCACGCTCAGTTTGTATCGGTCTGGGCACTCACTTGAAGCATTCATGCACAGGCCAGCGTCGGTGGGTTTTCTGTAGACTTGTGTCCGAAACTTTCCGTCCTTCTGGTCTATTTCTATATCCAGGAAGGGCAGCTTGTTCTCAACACTTTTTCCACAGTGAACTTCAGGAGCGACATCTTTTCCATTTCACTTTTGGAGCCTCTCGATGTGGTGTTCGTCTTCTATGTCTAGGAACACGTCATCCACATATCTACAGTACATATATGGGCGCAGTGTTGGATTCTTGAGGACTGAGTTCTCCAAGCTACACATATACGCGTTAGCGAACAAAGGCCCCAATGGGGAACCCATTGCTACCCCGTTTACCTGCTGGTAGAGCTTGTTGTTGGGTGCTCGGAACAGGGTCTCGGTTGTGCATGCGCGAAGGAGATCTTCCAAGATTTTCGGTGTTAGTTTTGGCGGCGGTAATTCATCATGATGGTAGACATTCTGGAGGATTATTTCGATGGTGGTTTCGATCGGAACGTTTGTAAACAAACTCTCCACGTCCAGTGAAGCGAGTGTGCCCTTGGGACTGTTTGCTTTTAGGATGGTTGCAAACTCATCTCTTGATTTTAGTCCATACTCCATCGGGAGGTAAGGTGCGATCATCTCGTTCAGTCTTTTCGAGATATGGTACGTTGGTGTTGGACATTGGGAGATAATGGGTCTTAGGGGTTTCCATCCTTGTGTATTTTTACATTTCCGTAGGCGTAGCCCGGCTGGTATTCCCCAGTGATTTTATCAAAGTGGACACCATCGATGAGTGCATTCGCCTGGCTTATGAGCTTATTCACCTTGGTCTTCAGTTTTTGTGTGGTGTCTCGAGGGATTTGTTTGAACTTCAATGGGTCGGCCAACAATGCGTTCATTTTTCCCATGTACTCATCCTTATCCATAATTACATACACTGAGGACTTATCTGCCCGTCGTACTATAATGTTTTTGTTTTCGCGAAGTTCTCTCGCTGCTTTTTGTGCTCCTCGGTTAGTATTTTGCTCTTATCATAACTTCTACGTATGGTGCTTTCTCCGAGTAGTCTATCCTTTAGATTAGGGTTAACTTCAACTTTGCCATTTTTCTCAAGGGTTTCGATGCTTTGGTATAAGATCTCTACTTCTGCTTTCTTTTCTGCTATGCTAAACTTTGGTTGAAGGTGGCAGTTTAGCCCAAGGTTCAATACTTCTTTTTGCTTTTCCGATAGCTGGATCTGTGAAAGGTTAATGAAACCATCACTCTTTTCTGGGAGAAGCAGAGGTCCACCATAAAGTTTGCCAAGCTTTTTGATGGCCTTTTGCTTGGTGGCATGTTCTGTTGTCTGAAAGATGCTCTCTAGTTCTGTTTCTAAAGCCTGTCTTAATTCTGCTTCAATGTGTAATTGATAGAAAAATGTGTATAGTTCCTTAACCGTCTTATCGAGTTCATCTTGAAGCTTTTCTTTTTAT
Source organism: Lepas anatifera (assembly GCA_034440635.1). NCBI lineage: Eukaryota > Metazoa > Arthropoda > Thecostraca > Lepadidae > Lepas > Lepas anatifera. Next base: position 92,177 of record JAOTON010001720.1, on the reverse strand, counting down.
CGATCTGGTATTTCACCAAGTTTAAGCGGTACTCTTTGGTAAACTTGGCTTGCCTTACAGCCGGCTCTTGATTTCTGATATTCGTATAAGATGGCACAATATTTTCACTTAGACATGTCTTGTTAAAAGCAATGGCATATCTATTTTTTATTGATCTCTTCTTAGCTTTTTCAAGTGCTCGGATGGTTTTTCGTTTTGTTTCGCTTATGTCGTTCAATAGTGTTCCAATTCTCGGTGAACTCATTGGGTGCACTGTATCAATGTATTACTTTGCTACGCGTTTCAATAGACACTTCTATCGTCATCAGGCTGGTTACACTACATCAGGTTTAATAAAACACTTAAAAAACATATTTATCACATCCTATCCTAAGCTTTTCAGTTTGTAAAATACAATCAATTCGACATTTCAAAATTCGAATCACCACTAGCCATGCCATGGATGGCTTGGCACTTCCGTCTAAGTTATCCAAACAGATGTAAAGTCACTGATGGATTTGACTGGATGTTTAACACGCGCATTGACGGGGGTCTGAGCCACCTTCGCATTGACGGGGGCGGGTACCCGCCCCCCTAAGATCTCGAGAACCACGGTAGGTAGCGAAAAACGGTAAACGGCGTTGGGCTGCCCATCCACTTCTCCATCGAAAACATTTGAACCATTTTTTTGTCAGGTCACATTTAAGGTCACGAGAGGTCAAAACATGCCCGCCATTGGGATAACATGTAAGATTCAGTTTTTCGGGCATTACATCTGAACAAGTAAAGATAGAGCAAAACGACTTAAACTGTATGAATCCTCTTAGCAAGCCGAATCGAATGATATATAATTTGACCTTGCTAGGTCAAATCAAGGATTTGACCTGACCTGAGGTCAGGTCAGGGTCAAATTATATAAAATGCATATCATTAGAACCGCAAAGGCCAGGCGAGTCTAATGCAGCTAAAATAAATGCTCTATCACCATCCGTTACTGAGTTATTCCGTAAAAACCATTTTTCCCATGTATTTCCAATGGAGAGGTCATGCCTCGTACCTGACCTTAGGTCATCGATATCAAAAATACCGGAACATATGTTAGAGAACTCGGTGGGGCCATTATGTGATATGAGTTTCAATCGGATAAGTTCACCCTGCTCCGACTTATGCTATCTTAAACTTTTTGAGGTCAGGTCACTTGACCTGTACTGGTGACCTGACCTGAGATGACCTAACCTTAAAATTTTCACAAAAGTTGTAAAAATGATCAGGAAAAGGTATACCAAGTATGGCGGCGCTACGCGCCGCCGTTTTTCTACTATCTTCGAAAAACCCGAGGGGGGGCGGGTACCCGCCCCCCGTCAATGCGCGTGTTAATGACGGTCCCAGGGTTCGGATGTATATTGCCTCCAGGATATGTAGTTTTTTATATCAGAAAACCCACCGACGCTGGCCTGTGCATGAATGCTTCAAGTGAGTGCCCAGACCGATACAAACTGAGCGTGATCCGGTCCTATATCCGCAGAGCCATCAAGTTGTGCTCCGAGTGGACCACCCTCCACATCGAGCTGAAACGGGTGAAACAACTACTCGTCAACAACGGATACCCCAACAGACTGATTGACACGGAAATAGAAAGCCAGATGAAGAGACATATCGAAAAGGACGAAAAGGACGCGGACGATAAGACGAAACTAACACTCTTCTATCAAAACCAAATGTCGCCTGCGTACGAAGTGGACGAAAGAGTGCTAAAGAGAATCGTCCATGACAACGTGACACCAAAGGACAGCAGCGACAAGCTTCAGATCGTAGTCTACTACAAAAACCAAAAAGTAAGCAACCTAGTGATGAAGAATAACATCAACACAAAAACAGATCCTAAGACCAAAACCAACGTAATCTACAAATTTGACTGCCCACACGAAGACTGCCAGCTTCGAAACAGTAGTTATGTTGGAGTGACAACAACCACACTGTCAAGGAGAATGACGATGCACCTGGCTGAGGGTGCACCGAAAAACCACATGAAGCAAGAACACGACCACAAAATCACTCGCAAGGACCTAGTCGAGAACACAACGATCCTGACAACATCACCCAACAGGAGAAAACACATATCCTGGAGGCAATATACATCCGAACCCTGGGACCGTCATTAAACATCCAGTCAAATCCATCAGTGACTTTACATCTGTTTGGATAACTTAGACGGAAGTGCCAAGCCATCCATGGCATGGCTAGTGGTGATTCGAATTTTGAAATGTCGAATTGATTGTATTTTACAAACTGAAAAGCTTAGGATAGGATGTGATAAATATGTTTTTTAAGTGTTTTATTAAACCTGATGTAGTGTAACCAGCCTGATGACGATAGAAGTGTCTATTGAAACGCGTAGCAAAGTAATACATTGATACAGTGCACCCAATGAGTTCACCGAGAATTGGAACACTATTGAACGACATAAGCGAAACAAAACGAAAAACCATCCGAGCACTTGAAAAAGCTAAGAAGAGATCAATAAAAAATAAATATGCCATTGCTTTTAAAAAGACATGTCTAAGTGAAAAAAAAATATATATATATGAGCTTGACCCACGATGTTAATGCTGAAATGACTGCAAACTATCAGAAATACCGTGAGATGGGTAACATCACTGCTTTGCTGACCGGTTTTGGACTTATGCAGTCAAATGCTCGAAATTTGTTATTAGTGACAATTTTCATTCGTCATGCGCGGTCTCGAAATTTAAAAAAATTGCCATTCTGAGGTCATATTCGGAATCAGCGCCCCCAAATACATTAGAAAACACCCTGGGAGCAGTGTTTCCAAACAAAAGTTGCAAAAGGGGTCACCCTAATGTACAGCCGGTTCCATACTGATGGTAGGTACAAGGCCGCGGTCGTTTTTGCGAAATATCTCTCAAGTGATGCTTCCTACCGACTCCGTTATTGCCTCACCTGCTGCGTTTTAATTGGGTACATGAGCTGACGAGCAAAAATACTTCATTGGGTCCAAAATTTAGAAGTAATTGAGAAAAAACTGAAAATCATCGTGATAGGCGAAAACAGCTTTTTGTCCATAATTTTCCAAATTGACGTCTCATCCACTTCGCAGGGGGCCAGATTTAAAGAAATCGTAAAATGCACTATTAGAGATGCAACCTTTTGTGAGAAGTGCAATTGTTAAGATATTTCTTAAAGCAACTGACACTAGTACCTACCAATCAGTGTGGAATCGGCTGTACCTCCAGCCGGATGAAGTGGTAGTCTGTTCTCCCGGTGGTTCTGAAGCTTTATCTGGACGAAGACGGGCATATAGACCTAGGTAACATTGCCGGACCCAGGGGGCAAAGGAGGCAAACATGCCCCTCGATCGACTCTCGGTGCCCCATGAAATGGTCAGGGCGCCCCCCTCACCCTGAAAGATCGATGGCGCCCCCCTAAAATGTCGCCTTCCACCCCCCCTCTCCAGGATGCGAAAATCGGCACCCACCGATAGGATTTTGCCCCCACCTGATAGGTTTTGCCAGTCAAAAGTGGCGCCCCCTGGTCCGGATGGCGCCCCTCCCCCGGGAGGTGCCCCCCGATCGTCAATCCTGGATCCGCCTATGCTAGGTAAGGAGATAGACTAGGCGCATCGGCTGGAAGTTTGGGCTTGGGGTATGTACATACATATGTACAGGCTGCCGACCCTGGACTGCGGGCTAGACTACTTGAATTCGCACATGATTGGAAGACACTAGTCAAGGATATTTGACCCATACAACGGTGAGGCTACGAGGCTGGAGTCCTTGTTCAGTGAATTGACAAAGTGATTATCACTCATGTCTCTACACAACCCGCACCACTGTAGGCGGACCAACCCGCAGTCCGTACAGGGTCGGCCACCTGTAAATGTCCAACTGAAGCTCTAGCTTCCATCCAAGGAACGTTACCTGTTTTGTTACCTGGACAACCAGCTGAAGAATAGACCTAAGCTTTTCCTACAGATGGTGCACCTTGTGGAGATACACTGCACGGTGGAGAAGACTGCCACGGGGCCCTTGATACAGTTCAAATTTTACCACGCGTTCCTTACGTGACGTGTGTTCTCTTGGACATGGTGGGGTTTCCTGATAACCTGCGTCCAATATTAAATAGCCAGTATATAATAACCAAGTCAATAATGAGGTCATGACAGGTCAAAGAAACTGGTATTTTGAGTAAAGTGTTTGGGCTCTAGCGTCTGACAGAGTTTAGTTAGAATCATGTTTTAGGCACCATTCACCTTTCTCTTGTCACGGCAAATCGAATGATGTATAATATGACTATACTAGGCAAAAATATCAAAATGACCTGACCTCAGGTCAGGTAAAGGTCACTTTTTAATCTAGCATAGCTTTAGAGTAGAGCAGAGTAGAGCAAGCCTGATACGACTTGCTGCAGCCAGAGGTGCACAGTACACAGTAATCAGTGCCTTAGTGACTTAGTTAGGCGACTTAGCGTCGTTTCGTCATCTTCCTGCGGCGCACCTGGTGCAGTGCTAGTAGGGCCGGAGGCGCACTTTTCAACCTCGTCTGGGCACCGCCGTGGGCTGCACCCCCGGTATTTTTCTCGGAATGCCAGTCAGCACGCCGTTGTTACGCTCACAAAGCATGCTACTTCAGCTCTGAAGACATTTAGCTCCGCTTACGTACAAGTACGGTGTTGATGCATCGACAGGGCGCCGGCGACCGTGTTATTATAGACTGGTCTCTGGCATACATGGCCCGAGCATGTTAGACACCAGCTGCCAGAAGACACTTGACTCTACGAGCTGCGGTGTCGGAGTCCTCCCCCTCTCTCTCTCTCTCTCTCTCTCTCTCACCCGCCCTAAAAGGGATACCTGCTGGCTTCTGAGACAATTGATGAATACGACGGTGGGCGAAAGAATTTCCAAAACCAATAACATATTGGGAGGCACAACTCTGTTTTTCAGCTTCCTTTTTGCATTTTCTTACATTGGTGTGGAGCATCGAGTCTAATTTCCCAGAGCACCAATGCCTCCCCCTGTCTCTAACGAAAACTACTGGCAATCGCACTGAGATAAGTCCTGTTTATACACATTGGCATTTGGGCTATCCCGACACCCGGTAAAAGCCAACCAGCATGCACGTTGCAGGGCTTACTTTTTGTGGGGGCAAGCTGGAAGTTTGGGCTTCAGCACGAGCAGCTTTTATATTATTTTAAACTTAACTGCTATCTTTTTTAGAACACTAAATCCAGTGCTGCCTGTAAGCCCCGCTTGTCTTGGTGCTGGACACACGCTTGACGCACTTGGCAGACAAATCAAGCGCGCGTCCAGCATCGTGATCTGTGGGGTTTAAAGATAGCGTTAGGTTCGGTGCTTTAGCACGCGCCCCGCTGAAGGGACGAAATTCGCCCTCCTCCTGGTTTCCCCCAGATAGCTCAAAAGCGAAGAGACGCAAAACAACGAAACTTACAGTACCTTATCCAGTGGCGTAGCCAAGGGGGGTCCTTGGGGTCCGCGGACCCCCCTTGGGCTGACCTTATGCACTGGAAAACACGAGCATTGGTCTCAGGGGCCCCCTGAGCTTGGTCTCAGGGGGCCCTCCGAGCTCGATCTCAGGCCCCTCCGAGGTTGGTCTCAAGTGACCTCCGAGCTTGGTCTCAGGGGGCCCCCAAGCTTGGTCTTACGGGCCCCCCTGATCTTGGTCTCAGGGGGCCCGCCTAGCACGGTCTCAGGGGGCCCCTAGCTTGGTCTCAGGGAGCACCCAAGCTTGGTCTCAAGGGACCTCCGAACTTGGTCTCAGGGGCCCCCGAGCTCGGTCTCAGGGGGCCCTCCGAGCTCGATCTCAGGCCCCCCCGAGGTTGGTCTCAAGGGACCTCCGAGCTTGGTCTCAGGGGGCCCCCAAGCTTGGTCTTACGGGCCCCCCTGATCTTGGTCTCAGGTGGCCCGCCGAGCTCGGTCTCAGGGGGCCCCTAGCTTGGTCTCAGGGAGCACCCAATCTTGGTCTCAAGGGACCTCCGAACTTGGCCTCAGGGGCCCCCGAGCTTGGTCTGAGGGGCCCCGAGCTTGCTCTCACGGGCTTTCCGAGCTTGGTCTCAGGGCCCCCGATCATCGTATTGAGGGCTCCAGAGTACCGAACATTGATCTCGGGGGCCCTGAGGTTGGTCTCAGGGGGCCCCGAGCTTTGTCTCAGGGGCCCCCCGAACTTGGTCTCAAAGGACCTCCGAACTTCGTCTCAGGGCCCCCCGAGCTTGGTCTCAGGAGGCCCTCCGAGCTTGGTCTCACGGGCCTCCTGAACTTGGTCTCAGGGGGCTCCGAGCTTGGTCTCAGGGGGCCCGAGCTTGGTCTCAGGGGCCCCGAGCTTGGTCTCAAGGGGCCTCCGAACTTGGTCTCAGGGGCCCCTGAGCTTGGTCTCAGGGGGCCCCCGAGCTTGGTCTCACGGGCTTTCTGAGCCTGGTCTCAGGGGCCCCCGATCATCGGTATCGAGGGCTCCAGAGTACTAAACATGGATCTCGGGGGACCCCTGAGCTCAGTCTCAGGGGCCCCCGAGCTTAATCTCACGGACCTTTAGATCTTGGTCTCAGAGGCCCCCCGAGCTTGGTCTCAGGAGTCCTCCGGGCTCAGTCTCAGGGGGCCCCCGAACTCGCTCTCAGGGCCCCCCAGGTTGGTCTCAGGGGAGCCCCGAACTTGGTCTCAGGGGGCCCCTGATCATCGGTATCGAGACACTAGGGAACCAGACATTGATCTCGGGGGGCTTCCTGAGCTCGGTCTCAGGGGCCCCCGAGCTTGGTCTCAGGGGCCCCGAGCTTTAGTCTCACGGGCCTTTCGATCTTGGTCTCAGGGTCCCCTAGCTTGGTCTCAGGGACCCCCCGAGCTTATTCTCAGGGACCTTTCTATCTTGGTCTCAGGGGCCCCCGAGCTTGGCCTCAAGGGACCTCCGAACTTGGTCTCAGGGGCCCCCAAGCATCTCAGGGGCCCTGAGCTTGGTCTCAGGGGGCCCCTAGCTTGGTCTCACGGGCTTTCCGAGCCTGGTCTCAGGGGCCCCCGATCATCGGTATCGAGGGCTCCAAAGTACCAAACATGGATCTCGGGGGGCCCCTGAGCTCGGTCTCAGGGCCCCCCCGAGCTTGGTCTCAGGGGCCCCCGAGCTTTAGTCTCACGGGCCTTTCGATCTTGGTCTTAGGGTCCCCCTAGCTTGGTCTCAGGGACCCCCGAGCTTAGTCTCAGGGGCCTTTCTATCTTGGTGTCAGGGGGCCTGCGAGCTCTGTCTCAGGGGCCCCCGAGCTTGGTCTCAGGGGACCCCCGAACTTGGTCTCAGGGGCTCCCGAGCTTGGTCTCACGGACCTTTCGATCTTGGTCTAAGGCGGCCCCCTAGCTTGGTCTCAGGGACCCCCGAGCTAAGTCTCAGGGGCCTTTCTATCTTGGTCTCAGGGGGCCCTCCGAGTTTGGTCTCAGGGGCCCCGAGCTTGGTCTCACGGACCTTCCGAGCTTGGTCTCAGGGGGCCCCCGATCATCGGTAATGAGGGCTCCAGAGTACCGAACATTGATCTCAGGGGCCCCCTGAGCTCGGTCTCAAGGGCCCCCGAGCTTGGTCTCAGGCCCCCTCCCCGAGCTTTAGTCTCACGGGCCTTTCGATCTTGGTCTCAGGGAGCCCCGGGCTTGGTGTCACGGGGCCATCCGAGTTTGGTACCAGGGGACCCCCGAACTTGGTCTCAGGGGGCCCTCGATCATCGGTATTGAGGGCTCCAGAGTACCGAACATTGATCTCAGGGGCCCCTGAGCTCGGTCTCAAGGTCCCCCGAGCTTGGTCTCAGGGCCCCCCGAGCTTTAGTCTCACGGGCCTTTCGATCTTGGTCTCAGGGAGCCCCGAGCTTGGTGTCACGGGGCCCTCCGAGTTTGGTACCAGGGGACCCCCGAGCTTGGTCTCAGGCCCCCAAGCTTGGTCTCAGGGGGTTCCTCGAGCTTGGTCTCAGGTCCCCCAAGTTTGGTCTCAGAGGCCCGAGCTTGGTCTCAGGGGGCCCAAGCTTTGCATCAGGAGCCCGAGCTTGGTCTCAGGGGGCCCGAGCTTGGTCGCAAGGGCCTTCCGAGCTTAGTCTCAGAGGGCCCCGAGCTTGGATTCACGGGCCTTTCGATCTTGGTCTTAGGGGCTCCAGAGCTGGTCTCAGGGATCCCCCGAGCATTGGTATCGATGGCTCCGGAGCAGCGAACATTGATCTCAGGAAGTGGGGGGGGGACAATATTGATCTCGGGGTGCCCCCCCGACTATCGATATCGATGGGACTTATGAGCGAGACACGAGAATTGGCCCCATGGGACCCAGAGTTTGGTTTCAGGGGCCCAGGCTTGGGCTCAGGGTCCCCGAGCATTGGTATCGAGGGGCTCTAGAGTACCGAGCATTTGTCTCGGGGGGGCCTCCGAATGTTGATTTGGCCCCCCCGAACAACGGTGTCGAGTTACTCCTGAGAAAAGCGCAAGCATGGGCCTAAGGGTTCCCCCGAACCTGATCTAAGTGGAACCCCGAGCTTGGTCTTAGGAGCCCCGTGCATCAGTATCCAGGGGCTCCGGAGTATTGGTATCGTGGGGCCTCCAAGTGCTGATCTCGGCGGGCCCCCGAATGTGTGGATGCAGTGGCGTAGCCAAGGGGTTCTAGGAGTCCGAGGACCCCCTTTGGGCCAATCTGAACCACTGCAAAGCATTATCTGATCACGGGGCCCCAGAATCAGTCTCAGAAGCCCCCGAAGATTCGTTCTCATGGCGTCCCGAATCGGCCTCAGGGCCCCGCCCTGATGGTCAGTCTCAAGACCCCCAAAATTAGATTTCAGGGGTCCCTGAGAGTTAGTCTCAGGGGATCCCGAAAGTCGGTCTCAGGGGCCCCAAGAGTCGGTCTCAGGGGGCCGAGCTCGTCCCAGGGTCCCCAGAGGGTGGATCTCAGGGCCCCCCGACAGTCTATTTCAGGGGGCTCCATGAGAGTCAGTCTCAGAGAACCCCAAGAGTCGATCAAGGGGACCCCGAGAGTCAGTCTTAGAGGACCCCCGATATTCGGTATATTCGGTCCCATAGTCTTACGGGCGTCTCTCTCAGGAGTCAATATTTACTTTCAGGTGGCCCTAGAGTTAATCTGGGGGTCCGAGAGTTAGTCTCATTTGATCCGCAGAGTGCTGATCTCAGGAGGCCCCGAGGGGTAATCTTGGGAACCCTCGAGATTTAGCCTGAGGCTGTGCCCTCCCCCCTAGTTGTTGCATAAGAGGCCCCGAGAGTCAATCTCAGGGAGCACCTAAAATTTAGTCTCAGAGTGCTCCTGGGAGCTAGTCTCCGGTTTGTCCAAGAGCTAATTTTGGGGCTTTGAGAGTAATTCCCAGAGGTGCTCCCGAATTTTGGTCTCACGGCCCCGATTTAGCCTTGGGCCTCTGAGGGCTAATCTGGGCTTCCGAGAGGCAGTCTCAGGAGTGCCGTGCCAAATACTCAAGTCTCAGGGGTGCTTCCACGCCTCTCTCCTCGAGTGTTAGTCTCAGGGGGCGCCCCAGGGTTAGTCTCAGAGGGCTGTCGGAAGTCATTCCCACCTCCCCGCCCCACCCCAGAGACAGCCTCAGGGGACCCCCAAGAGCTAATCTGGATGGCCCCGAAAGTCAGTCTCAGCCCCCCTCACCCAGAGCAAATCTGGGGGGGCGATAAATAGGCCCAGAGGTGCTGTCGATAACTAATATAAGTAGCCCCGAGAGATTCTCAGGGGGCCCCTAATTTTGGTCAAGAGGCGCTGTGAATCGGTCTCAGAGACTCCCTGAGATCTAATCGGGAGAGGGGCCGGAAATTAACCTTGTGAGCAGCGCCAAGTGTTGGTCTTAGGCGGCCCCAGAGCAAGTCTTAGGTCCCCCAAGAACTGATCTCAGAAGCCCGAGGTATTTTCAGAGGACCTTTCAGTTCTAGTGTAAGGAGGGCCGGAGAGCTAATCTCAGAGATCCGACAATTAGTCTCACAAGGTCTCCAGGAGTTAGTCTCAGGGGTCCCCTGAAGCTGCCCTCAGGTGTCCCCAAAAGCTAGTCTCAGCGAGCACTCCTCTCCTTCCTCCCTCCCTCAAAGTTATCCTCAGGGCCCCACGAGAGTAAGTTCCAGGGAGTCCCAGTAGGTAGTCTCATGGTACCCATGGTGGGGTGGGTGATCATGGTCTCATGGTGCTGGTTTTGGGGGACGTAAGTGCTGATTTGCGGAAAAAGTGTTCTTTTCGGGGGTTCCAGATACTGGTTTCGGCGCCGTGTCAAGTGCTAGGCTCCTTGAGATCTCTGCTCGACCCAGGGGTCAGGGGGCGGGAGAGGTGGGTGATGGTCCTGGATGGCTTAAAACTGGCATAGCAATACAAGCCCTGTACAAAGCCTATCAGAGACCTAAAGTCCAAGGAACTACTCACCTCCCCAAGCCCCCGGAATCTCCAACCAATGGCTAGGGAGGAGTAAGTGAGCGGTTTCATCAGAAGGACCGTCCATGGAATAGGTTTTATATAGCATCTGGGGCACACTCATATATCATTTTTATTGAGCGTCCTTTTTCCTTTCCATTTCTTTTAGATTTTAGAATACAATCCAGAGATATCGCTTGAGATCCTAGGCTCAAAGAAGATTTTTGAAAATCATATGCCTCGGAAAAATTTATATTTTTCCATTGCGTACCAAAAAGACAAATTGAAACATGTCGATCAGGCACCATTACTGAAGGAAAGACAAAAATTAATATAATTTTAGCATCCATAATAGCAAATCGAATAGGGAATTTGGAACTTCAGCTGGTTTTCAATCTATTAGCTTAGTCCCAATAACTACCGTCCTAAATATTCTGAAACAAACAACTTCCATATATTTTCGTAGGAAACCAGACAAACAAGGAAAATGACACACATTGATAAGCATAATCCCAAAAAGAAAAATAGGTATGAAAGGTTTAAAATAACAATGACAGAGTAATCCAAGGCGATAGTTATCTCAGGCGGCTATTGTTTTGGTAGTTTGCTCATTTACAACATAGCAAGGGTAAGAAAGTAACTGTGGTGAATTCATCAGGATCTTTCCGCGGAATAGATGTTATATGACGTTCGGAGCACTCCATCATCCACCATATCCCTTGTATTCTTATTCATTTTTTCCATTTCTTTGGAAACTTTCTGATTAAAGAGCTCATGAATTCGACACCCGGAAAAACTTGGTAATCATTTTCCGTAGAAGAGCATTTCTTCGTACTCAAAACGACTGACCTTCAATAACTTCATACCTGATTACCAGAGTGAATTGAAGTAAAGTCAGGTTTAACATCATGCACGCAGCAACATTTGATTTCCCGAAATGTGCCACAAAACTGTTATTATAGCCACGCTGTCTTATAGGCATGGGCCAGCCTTAATATTTAGTGACTTAAATTTACCAACACTTGGTCGGATCGAGAAAAATCAAACTATAAACAAAATAATAAGAAACACTTAAAAAGGGATAGAAAAATTTCCGTCGTGTAAATGTTATAATGCCAAAATATTATACGACACATACAGGAGATGGGCCCCGACTACTAAGGGGGCCCCCAGCCTGGGGGCCCCCGACGGTAGTCGGACCCCCCCTTGGCCGAATCCTGGCTACCCCACTGACCTTATCCCTAATTAATTTCACACATCTGACCAAATTTTTTAGTTCAGGTCATACCAAGTCAAGGAGCTATTCAAGGTCAAGTGACCCGGCCTCAAAACCTAAAATCACGAGTTTGAAGCGGCGCCCAGGGAACATCAGCGAACCGATCAGTTTGAAACTTCCACAATATGATAAGGTCATCAGGGTCTACAAATCTGTTATCTCTGAATTTTGATATTGTTGACCTAAGGTGGGGTCAATTTTTTGGTCTCCCCATTACAAGTCTACGGTGAAAAATAGAATGGGCTCGTTTTCAGTAAACACTGGATAGATAAAGCCGAAAATCCTCAAACCGTCTATTCTTACCACTATCTAGACCATAAAGTTGAGTTTTTGAGCATCTGACCTCTCAAAGGTCATATCAGGTCACGGGAGCACAGAGTGATTGTTTTGCCAATAACTTCTCACTGAATTGAGATAAAGCTCTTATTTTGCTTGCATTGTACTTATATTGTCACGGGGAGTCGATTGATATGCAACATGACGATACCAGGTCACCCTGTGACCCTGACCTAGCTCAAGGTCAGGTCATTTTCACACTTTGACCTAGCTAGGTCATATTATACATAGTTCGATGCGCAACGATGAGTGAAATCCAAAGATCCTTAAATATTTTCTCTATTTTTACTGAGTAAATATCTAGAGGTGGAAACATGTACTGCCCTGTTGTAAGCCTATGGAACCTTGTTTCGACCTATGCTGACCTCATTATTGACCTGACATAAAATAGTTCCTATAATTTCCCTTCGTCTCGTCTAGAGCTTTTAAACACAAACACCGTCCGTATTTTTTTCTTTAGCTTTCCTGGGAAATGAGATAAAGAGGGGCGAAATTCGCCCCCAGCGGGGCGCGTGTTGAAAAATTGGAGTTTTAGTGAAAAACCCCATTCGTGTTGTAGCCCAATCTTCCAGCTTGCCCTTAAAAGTCAACTTTGGCACGGTGCACGTTGACCCGCCCCATTGGCTGGCCAATACCTTGGCTCGTGTAAACGCGACTGCAGACGGCAGTTGCACGCAGTTTGGTGAGGACGCACCGCAGCTGTGAGCGTCACCTGCGCCCAGGTGACAGGGCTGACATGTGTCGACGCACCTCAGCAGTATCACCAGCGAGCGTGCCCTGTGACCCCCCTCTCCCCCGGTTACAGCAAGTCAAGTGTTGCGGTCGGCCCCGGCTTTATACAGAGTTTATGGTCAGACTAATATTTATATAGGTCAGTTGAATTTGTAATTCATTAATTTATAAGTCAATAACTTGTACATATTTATACATTATTCAAACAAATAGATTGGATTCAGCAGTGGCGGCGCTTGAACATTATGACAGCCTAGTTACGATTGGCTTAGAGGTAAGGACGTCGCCCCGGCTTTTTACCTGATATTAGACAGCGGCGATTCCAGCAGACCAGCTGGAGAAGGTGCAAGCTCAAGACGATGAGCAAAAATAATATTTATGTTTAAATGTTTAATATCATATAAAATTGACAAAATATATAAAAACACATGTCGGTGGATTGCAGAAACGGTTATATATTGTATATTGTATACTTTACCTATATTGTATATGAAGGTACAAGACAAAATTCAAGAAGGATAGGTAGGCTGGTAAGTAATCCGGGAACGACAAGGCACTCACGAGAGCTTCCCATTTCAAGGACAGCTTCGGCGCTTTATTGTTTATGACGTCCAATATCGCGCTGTACGATCGATTTGTGAACGGATTTTTAAATTTCATCCACCAGATTTTGTGCCATGACTAACGTTCTTCATAAGGGTTTTACAAATTAAATATATCGCTAATAATTTCCAAACAACTGTTCCGCACTAGAGAAGGCAAGACATCCGTGAATACAAGAATGTCAATAAACAAATCCACTGTAATCAAGGCCCTAAGATTCGGCATCGCACGTGCTAGCTCCTAAGGCAAGCCTGGGTTGCTGACTTAACCCGCGCCCCACCGGGGGTCCGGCACCACCTTCGCCCCACCGGGGGCCATCGATGGCCCCCTGTAACTCCGAAAATATTGGCGTTAGCGCAAATCTGCAAAGTGCAATAGAAAGCTCGCGTGAATTCAGTAAGAAATTACTTCCCATGTTTTAGTGCTCAGGTCAATGGTTTGACCTCCAGAGGTCAAATTAGGTCAAGATTGGCTATTTTTACTCAAATATGCAATGATTAAGCAAACTGGGCATAACTCTTATGTTATTAGAGCTATTGAGGCCTGGTAAAGTACATTTGATAGCAAATTGCCAGTACTTTTTCCGCTATGCGGAACGTAAAGACCTCCCGCCAGTGGTTTGACCTCCAGTGGTCACCTCGTGACCTAATATGACCTGACGTCACGAAAGGTCAAAAAGTGACTTTGCTGTATATTAAATGAAAGCCAGTGACAAGACAAACACGATGGTGTCTGTTTCACCGCTCTAGCTTAATTAATTGGTCAAAAGTTATTGTCAAAATACTGTTTTTGACCTCTGGTGACCTTGGATGACCTTGGAAAAATCAAAGGGCAAATATGACCCCTGGGATCCGTGAAAGGGTGTCCAAAAACGCTGTTCTGAGCGGTCTGAGTATTTGCAATCATTTTTGGTGGCTTTTATCTCATGAAACAACTTTTCCCCATGATTTTCCAATGGGAGAGGTCGCCTCGTGACCTGACCTCAGGGCACGAAATCGAAAAATCCTGGATATACACCTTGTAGACCCTGGAGGGGTCATGAAGTGTAGGAGGTTTCAAATCGATCGACTTTGAAATGTAGCTCTTACAGAGCTCTAAAGTTGAAGTGAGGTGACCTTGGTTGACCTCGTCTGGCGACCTGACCTTGGGTGACCCGAGGTAAAAAATTTCAGGGATGATGGGAAAATTATGCAGTGAGAGGTAGAGCCCTCAACCGCAGTGCTGCGCCTCGTCGTTTTTCTGCTATCCCGGAAAAACCTTAGGGGGGCCATCGATGGCCCCCGGTGGGGCGAGGGTTAACCATCTAGTACTCGCGTCCCAATGAATGAGGCATTAGAGATGTCAATCAAAAAGCATACGTTAGGTTTGCCACGGTGTTAGGCAGATTCAGCGAAATCGCGAAGCGCCTAATATCACATTTGTTGACGGTAAGAGCTACGAACGTGGATTCTCAGAGATGCAAATTATCGGCTTTTTGACCCAGTGATCCGAAGAATGAATATTTTCTGTAACTTAAATATCGAGTCAAATTATATTTATCCCACATAAAATACATAACTACTTTGACATTTAAAAGTGACTAGGCAGTGCTTCTATGGCAGCGCCGCCACTGGGAATCAGACCGAATGAACCTAGGGCCCTTGAACTAGAAAGTCGTTTCAGCGTTCCAGGGCCTCAAACATTGGAATATTTAAAACTGGCTCGCAGCTGATTTTGAGGCCCGTAAACACCCATCGAAGAGACAGGACTGCTGGCACTGGATGAATACAGCAGGCAGGTGACAGTGGCGGATCCAGAGGGAGCAAAAGGAATTTGCCCCCCCAAACGGGAAAAGCTCGGGGCAAAACTATGTTTTTGCCCCTCCAAAGCAATCACCCTGCTTTTTCCCCGACTCCTTTTTAGTTTATAAGCAAGATTCTGGTACTTCAACTCTCAACTTCAAAATATAATCAGTTTAGTTCAGGGTAATTGTTTTTGCTTTTCGACTTTGGTGTGCCCCCCAAACCGTCCGGCTAGATACACCACTGCACAGTGGGCCGCGGACCCTCAAAGCGCTTATTATTCAGATTTCGTAAGTTCAAAAATATTGCTGTTTTATGGGTGTCATCAGCGCGAAATTGAATGTAGAACACGATAGCATTCTTATTTTCTAAACGACTACAAAACTCTGTGCAGAAACAGTCTGAACACGAGGTTTCTACCGAAAGCGTTTCGGAGCGCAATTATCGCCTGAATTTCCTTATTTGTTCACAAGTGTTTTTCAACGTTTCAAAGGCTTAGAAATTAGTTTTATGGTTTTTGTTTCTAGAAACGGAGTGTTCCAAATATGTTAGTACATGTTTTAACGTCATTTCGTGTATTGATCAGGTATGGAGAGCAAATTTACCAAGTAATGTTACTGACGGAGATAGATTTGATCAAACTATATTTGAAATAGAGTTTTAAAAATGTATCACCTTGTGCCGCAGTGAAACTTGGTCCACAAAGTAGCTGAAGGTGTTTACTTTCATGCCTTATAAGTACTTTTGCCCGATTTTGCCCGAATTCGTATCATGAGCATATTTGTTGTTCAGTGCAATGCATGGGTGCGGTCATAGTATTACACTATTACAAGCCAAATGGTAGAAATTGTTCATTTTTAAGGCAAGTGTCGGCAAGTTTCCTCTTTAGGATTCGTCTCGAGTCCCGGTTAACACAATTCTGAGCTATTTCGTAGACCTGCAAGTTAATCAATCTTTTCCAGGTCACATTGGGTCAAATGCTTTACACAGGAAATATGGGTATTGTCTAAACACCGCTCGGGGCTTAAGATACTGTGCAGATTGGCCTGGGTCTGCCACTCGCTTTACACTAAATGCATCAGATGATTACGTCGCTTCGCACGAGAACTGATCACGAGACTCAAATTTGAGATGAGACGAAACATAAGACGGTCGTTTCCTTCAGTCAGAAGTGGTCTGGTACAGAGAAACAATAGGCCTCTGACTCAGTTGGAGAAGTGCCTTGCTCTAGCGAACTGTGGTTTTGTAATGGGAAAAATGATCTCACGAAGGGATGTGTTTAACTTTGTGCGTGGCAATATTGGTATCAACAGAGTGGCGGTGGATGACGAAGTGTCATATGTTAAGGACACCTTACAGGGCGGATTTAGTGACATAAAAGAGACACGTGCGGTCGGAAATTACAATTTTATTGCAAGGCTGAAGCGGAAATGACAAGCAAGTCACAGGACCCTAAACCGCTTCTTGGAGAAAGAGGAACAGTGGCTGAATGAGTGTTCCATCGCAGCAGATTCACCGAGGGTATTGGAGCCTGTTGACCTTGACCAGCCATCTACAAGCCGGGGTCCTTGTCGGCATGTGGGTTTATGTGGAACACTTTCTGGTAGCTCCAAACGTCGTCGAACCTCCGTTTTCATGGCTGGTTACTCCTCTGCAGAGCTTTTGAATGTCACAGCTCCAAGCGCCAGGGCCTTTCTGGTTTTCTCAAAGACGTGACCGTGACTCCCACAAGACCTACTAAGGTAAGAAAATGCTGAGAAAACCAGCAAATACCCCAATACGATACACAGACGAAGAAGCACTTCTGTGTTCATTGAAGGGCAGCATACGAAGCAAACCTGGCAGTTTACCAGAGAGTCGGCCAATAGTCAGAATCAGGGGCGTAGCCAGGATTTCACTCAGCGGGGGGCAGCACCCGAAAAAGGCCCGCGACAGCGCCAAAGGGCCTGATGGGTAAAAAGGATTCTGCTTGTTACAGAATAGTGCTGAAGAGGGCTTAAGAGGGCCCTGTCTGGTAGGAAATTTCATATTTGACCACAGAGCATAGTGCGGGCGAGCGCTCCCGCGACCCGTGTCCTCAGGGGGCCTTCAGGGGGGTTGTCCCTGCCCCCTTGGATACGCCCCTGGTCAGAATGTCAGAATGCCAACATATGTCCTCCATGCGACATCCCGAAGGCAAAGGAAAATTGTTATCCGGAGGGGTATATTACTATGTATATTATCCTAGTAATATTATGCCAATAGCTGGACATGGGCTGCAGATACAGCAATAACAGCCTCGAAAACTACTCGGGGCATCTAAAAACCCTAGATATAAAATATTGCGGATGTAGCCTCAATAGTTCGACGGTAATTAATTTTAAGCGCTTTTGAGCGCCCGCCGGCCCACTGTGCACTGTCAGGCGAATGTAAATTTTGAACCACTATTTGGATGAAGCATAAAAAGTAAGAACAAAATTCTTTTATCCTTTCAGTGGCGATTGGATCACGTGGAATTTGTTCAGAACATACGAGATCTATTGCTCTACAGCCTGTTATAACGGTAGGAAACATTGGTGCATCTACAAGTCAAAACACTGGGAGGGGGTTGCAATTCCTCCACCTCCCACTGACATACAAATTAGCCACTCAAGAAGCAAAGATCATAAGCTTTGTCGTTACCTTCTGCTCAAGCTGATGGTGTAGCTTCAGATTTACATCCAATTTGGCTGATAATTGATATCCAAAGTCTTGGCGAAAAAATTGGAAGGAGGGGTTAGCACCTCCCCAAAGATACCTTTAAAGGGAATTTGGCACCTTTATAACGTGATTTTAACTGAGATAGTCAAGTTGTAAAGCATGCCGGAAAACCCGGTACTCAATATATTATTTATCTTGAATCTCCAGATTTCCGTAGAAAAAGCTAAGACCTACCTGAAATGTACCTCTCATGTACCCTTAGCAGCAGGCCACAGTTGTCATGGCTGTTGGTGTGACGACATATGCTGACGTCACGGTGAGTATGAGCCAATCGAAGCCCTTGAAGCCTGTTTAATATGGTAGTGGTTGCCAGATCACGACATCATCCACAGGCAGATATTTAATTTTTTCTGGAGGAGCATGTTAAAAATCAAAATATTAAGATTATTGGACATTTTTCAGAGAAATCCTGAACGGTTCACTGACTTTCGGCTAAAAGTACACCTAATTACACTAAATTCCAGGATTCGACCAAGGTGCCACATTCCCTTAAACACAAGGTATGTACGTACGTTCACGGGAAGGATGTGCCCATCTCTGTAATACTTAGGCTTCAAAGATACCAAAGAATTTACAAACCCTTACCTTATCCCTGCTAGACATTAATTATGAATTTATAATCTTGCATTTACTAAGTTTCAATGTCTTTTGTATCTATGGGTCTCGGCCAGCAACTCTCGAAAATCCAAGGGCTTTTGGTGCCAGCTGTTCCGTCAGAATATACCAACGGGCCTTGAAAAATACACAAGAAAAATGATATAAAGCAATGTTAGAAGTGCGTTATTGTTGTCTAGTACCTGATTATGAAAATTATGGCTCACTTTTGCATTATTTTCCGTCATTTATTTTCGGTAATTGTTTACAAAACACCTGGCACCAAAAGCGCTCAGATTTTTGGAGAGTGTCTGGACCAAATTGATATTTGTATTTGTAATGGATATTTGTCTGGATAAGATATTTCTAACTAATACGTCACCAATTCACAGTTAGAGAAACACCGATGTTAACTATTTGTGCAATAGTTGAATGATCTGCACAAGTAACTGCAATATTCCTCTAATATTTCTGCAAAGTCATGAAGTGAATTGATTCCCCCTTTGAAAATATCCCAAAAACTTCAGCTCTGAAAGGGATCACCTCTTCTGCTTTACAAGATCTTTTTGAACGTGAATAAAACGTTAAATGAATCCAAACTTGACAATTTAAGGGTCATTTACCAAGGCGAAAAGGACCAAAGATTCCAGATTAGTGCTCAAAACATACCTTTCACGCTTTGGGTGCTGAGGAAACACTCCCAAACTTAATAGGATTTCAAATGTTTAAGATAGGTAAATACATTTTCTGGGGGACATATGACGTCACAACATGGCAGCTCGTGACAATGGGCTGCCTTCGCTTTCGCCATCCTCCCACAAAGTCAGAGGCGACGCCCCCGATATGGAATATTTAAAAATGGTGTTCCTACCAGCTTCTTCATACTATTGCTCAAATACTGAACTGCAGAAACTGTGCGAGAACACTACTAATCCGTTGCAAATTTGTTTGGGTCTAACCAAGAGGAAACTTCCCAAAGGGCTGTTGTCTGCCCTGGCTTGTTGGTGCTGAGTGAATCGCGGATGGGAGCGCTGTTTGCGGGGGCGCGTCCACCGAGCGGCTGCTGTGCACGGCAGCAGGCGAGAGCCTGTCAGCCCGCTGTCAGCGCGTCCGTCACACCTCGCGCTGCCTCCGAATGCCATCTTGGCTCCACTCAATGGATGGAATGTAGGCGATTGAAGACCTTGGATCTGTCCCAGTCAGAAATGAAAATCCGTTCGTTCCTTGATCCTGCTTGGGGCAGTTGAACATCCCCTCGTATCGAATTAAAAGTCCTACACCGAGCCATTGCGCCGAGGTGACTTTCTTTCTAGTGCGAATAAGAAATATCATAGGAATATTAAAACCCTTGCAGATCCATGACAAAAAACAGGCCAGATGCTGCGTATAAAAACAAACAGTTTTGTAACATTGGTCATTGAACCTGAGACCACGGCTGTAGATGCCGACAAATGTAATTGTCTTTTTACAAGCTACTTTATTTCTAGCAAATGCAGGCAAGTTTTTCCATTCTAGAACGTGAAAAATATCTCAAGGCAGCTGATTTTTGCTCTTGCCAAATTCGCCTGCCTTTTCTTTGACTTCTGTTATGCTCTTTTCTTAGGAGCGCTTTGGAGGTGTCCATCACCTAAATAAAAGAAATAAGCAATATTCGACATGGTTCGACACTGCAGAAAAACACCATCAAAATCATCATACTTCTTTGAATATATTTCGAAAATATATCTTGCGTCCCTTTGTGTCAGCACAATTAAGGCAGTTCCAAAAGTTTTCCCAACATTCCGAGCATCGCATAAACGCCTGCTGTGAACAGGCATTAGCAGGTCCGTGCGTGTTGAAATATTCTACGTTTGTGAAGTTATGAGCGTTGTATGAGTTAAGAATCTGACTTTGCATAAGTAGTGTCTTAGCAAGATTCCTTTACTTTATTTATGTATTAGGGAGTGTCTTAGAACATCCCCTAATACATATTCAGTATTACTGCACATTGGCAAAGAAATCAGAATAGAAGAATTTATTACACAGGTTTTTTGCAGCAACTGCTCAAAATATCGCCGTTTGAGATGAACGCTTAAAACCGGACTGCGTTTAATTTAGCATGTAGAGGTTTACTTATGGTAGCATGGAATGGTGAGTCAGGCCTGAACTTCCCTTAGATTTCTAACGGAAATATGCAGGGGCAAAATATCAGCATTGCTAAAATTTCAACACCAGTACGAAAAGACGGTATTCAAAACTTCTCCCAGGTTTTCCCGTGGTATAGAGACAAGCGAAGAAATATATGCGTTGGCATACTCTAGTTTTCTTACATGGATACATTGTATCCACGTTTATTTACTTATGTTTTTTATTTATTTATTCATTATATTTGCCAACAGACTTGCATCCACTGACAGGTGAATCAACGGTTAGAGTATCAATCACCCAACACTCCAACACATGCACACACGAACATATAAACACCCAAAAGGGCTAAAAACACACAAATACTCCACGAAGTAAAGTTAAACGAGATTTAGGACCTAATCTACTTTGAGGTTGGAGCAAATTGGTGGCCTCACATTCTCAGGTCCTGTATGTTCTCCAACACGTGCGCTCTAAACATGTTAAAATTACAATTAAAAAGCCGGAGTCACTCGTGACCAAAGACTTGTTTGGAGATCTGGGTATGCGGCACAGAGACCCCGAGGCGACCGTGGCCATATGGCAGCGTGGCCCAGCGAAAAGTCGCTGGCTCGGGTCGATCGATACGGAACATTAAGGCCAAAACGGTTGAGCAGAGTTTCAGACAATGTTTTCAGAGAAAATATAGCCTTCTGAAAGAAAAGGCCATGCTGAGCTCGTCTTGCAGTGAAAGGTCACATGCCAAAATGTTTAAGTAGTGAATGGTAGGTTAAAGAGAAGCAAGACTGTAAAGCGTGTCACTTTGATCCAAATATCGGATTTCCCTAGAGGTCCATGAGCGGCTTCATGTACACGTTTCAAGGGTTGTGTAGGCGAGCGCTCAGGAATTGCTCTGATCAATATGAATGTTCTTATATTTTCTATTTGTTTTAGCCGATTGTTTGCTTAGATTTGAGATATTCAAGATTTGGCTGTCCACTGGGCCATGTCCTAATTTTTAAATTTTCGATTTTAAACTAGACAAAGTGATATTTTTATGCCATGGTATAGTGGAAATCGCATTTATTCTAACGAAGTCCATGAGAGTTTCGTTTAATTGGTGGGGAGGTCAACATTCTCCAGGCGTTAACTCCCGCACTGGAGAGGGGTCCAGCACTAACGCGCTCTGGAGGTGGCCTAGTACGCCCCTGCCCAAAGATCTAAAAAAACTGAGAGGCATAGAAAAACGCCGGTTAGGGGGTGGGTGGGGGCTATGATGATCTACATCATAGACAATTTTCCTTGACCTAAGTCAGTATATTCAAGGTCAAATGAGGTCATAAAGGTCAAACCTTCGCCCTGCTGGGACCTATTGGAAAATGCAGTGATTATGTTGGAAAATAGACGGTAAAAAGCTAAAGTCGAGCCAGGGTCATAGAGGAAATGTCGCAAAGTATCTGTTGGACAATTTTGGGGCAAGGTCATTCAAGGTAATTGACCTATGAGGTCACAATATTGTATACTAACAATAATGTACACAATAACTAGCACTATAGCAATTATTTGACGGGGAATGAGCATTGAGCTTTGCCCATGACCTTTGACCTTGACTGTCATTTGACCGGGAGCACCGGGGTCAATGACCTTGAAAGTGCTATGACCTTGACCTGTGACCTTTGAACTTGACTTTGAACTTCATGTGAGGTAACCTTGACATATAATCCCGGTTATATGGCGTTATGACGTCACCACTCGGTCTCTGATGCAAGCGAACTGGTACGACCGCGCGTTTGTGGCGATCTCATAAATGCAGATCTGACTTTGAAAGACTGCAAGTCAACTTACAATTTCGATCGATTTAAAATTTTTCACCAATCAACGCGCCGTTAAATTCTCTCAAATGTGGCCGAGTGTCGTTTTCCGGCTACGAGCGGTTCTCCGGCCGCCTCGTAAAAATAGGCGGGGACCTCCGAGCCCCTTCCCCCTCCAGTGCGTATGTTAAAGCCTTCATTGTCGAGGCTGAGTGCTATCGTCCTCAGTTACGTCGGACGGCTACTGGTGTCAACAGCCTTGTTTTTGTGACCGCTTCAGTACATGCGCGCTTCCATGTGTGTGTGAGTAGCCACCGCAACGGCTAAGAGAGGGAGCTTCGAATATGTGAGTGATGATAATGAGTGCGTGAGTGATTGAGTGAACTGCGGAGTGGGTGAGTCGGTAAAAGGGATGCGATGTTACTTGCGTTCTTTAAGAAATGCGTGTCAGATACCACTCATAACACCCAAGGCACGACTCTGGGAACATAGTGAGTGTTGAATGGGTTAGTGGTCAGCTAGCCCGTTCACGAACCCAAATATATCGAATACCGGTATCATTCCCCGAATGGAATGTGATATGCCGTGATGAGATGTAATATAATTTACCATAATAAATATTCGAGCAGCGCAGTGAGGTTTCTTGACTCATACCATGAGCTTACGTCGAATTTAAGAATATTTAAAGCATTATGAATACCTGCGTTCATTTCTCCCTTCGGAAGGGCCAGGTTAACCATTAACACGCGCCCCGCTGGGGGTCCCTTGCATGACGGGCCCCGCTGGGGAGGCGTTTTTGGCCCCCCCCCGTATCCCGTTCCCCACGAAAGCTAAAGGAAAATTACGGATGGCGTTCGAAAGCTCTTGACAAGACGAAGAGAATTTACACGAATAATTTTTATGTCAGGTCAATATTGAGGTCAGCATAGGTCAAAGAATGCTCCATAGGCTTACAACAGAGCAGTGTATGTTTCCTTCTCTAGATCTGCCCTGAGGGGAGCTAGAGCAAATCTTTATGCATCATTGGAGTCCTCTCATCGCGGCAAATCGAATTATGTATAATATGACCTTGCTTGGTCAAATATTCAAAATGACCTGACCTCGACCTAGGTCAGGGTCACAAAGTGACCTGGTATAGTCATGTTGCATATCAATCGACGACTCTCCGTGACAATATAAGGACAATGCAAGCAAAATGGGAGCTTTATCTCAATTTAGTGAGATGTTATTGGCAAAACAATCACTCTCTGCTCCCGTGACCTGATATGACCTTTGAGAGGCCAGATACTCAAAAACTGAAGTTTAAGGTAAAGATCGTGGTAAGAATAAACTGTTTAAGGATTTTCAGCCTTATTTATCCAGTATTTCCTGAAAACGAGTCCATTCTATTTTTCACCATAACCTTATAATGGGGTGACGAAAAAATTGACCCCACCTTAGGTCACCAATATCGAAATTCCGAAATAGCAGATTTGTAGACCCTAATGACCTTATCATATTGTGGAAGTCTCAAATTGATCGGTTTGCTAATGTTCCCTGGGCGCTGCTTCAAACTCGTAATTTTAGGTTTTGAGGTCGGGTCACTAGACCCTAAATAGCTCCTTGACCTGACATGACCTTAACTAAAAATTTGATCAGATGTGTAAAATTGATTAGGGATAAGGTACCGTAAGTTTAGTTGTTCTGCTTCTTTTCGTTTTTTGAGCTATCTGGGAAAAACCAGGAGGGGGCGCATTTCGCCCCCCCAGCGGGGCGCGTGTTAAATCTAGTCGTTTGTTCATGCCTGATGATAACTTGGGGCGTGACAAAGGCACCTTACAAAGAGCCACCGGTCAAGATAAACAGTTATCTTCCCAAACGAAGACATTTCTTACCCCGAGATAAGGAAATCTTTACTCAGGAAAAGTGCTTGTGCAACAATTTCCTTCTGGTTGATTTTTCCGTAGTAAAATCGAGAGCTGGTATTGGAATTTTTCATAACTGTTTTGCCTTTCAAAAGTCTGAAGAACAATAATATATTTTTTTATTATGAACACATCGTGACTGAATTGTCCTTGAGCGTGGCTACCACTTAGATACCCGTTTCCAAATAACTGACTCAAAAGTGAATCTGTAAACTCCTGACGACTGCGATTAAAAAACCGTTGATATATTGCATCATCGTAAATTTGGTTTACAGTGTACCTGTTTCTGAATTCAATGATTTAGAAGCAGATATCAATTAATTCACGCTAAATTGATAAAGTACCACTGTGTATTGAGTCAACCCGACCGGGGCAGCACCCGTGTGCGACTAATTAGAAATGTTTCATGCAAAGTGCTCCAGCCTACTGCGCACGCACCAATTATCTCCGCAGAGGTGAAAAAAATCTGCCAACTCGCCAGCAATGTTGGTGACAAAATTGCTTAATTCGGTAACAAAAAACGCAAGACTGTGCTCACCTCAGTGTGGGAAGTTGATGTTCAGTCTGCCAATACATTTTTTCTTATTTAGAAGGGTCCAGAGCCTCTGAAAAATCATCATTTTTTGGTGCCCAAACCTTATCATTTTCGGTCACACACGTTTGGTTGGAAATTGTCCTGGTGACCGTTAGACACTTTTTCCGACCTCTGTATTACTGACCGTAACTTCGAACCCAATCGACGCTAATTGGATGATTTCACCTGTTTGATTTACCCAATCATATGCTAAATACGCTCACAATAATTGTGGAGTTCGAGCTCCCACCTTGCATACACTGGCGAATCCAAGGGGGGGCAAAGGGGTTGTGGCCCCCTCCAAAGCCTAAAATAATATCTTTTGATCCCCAAAAAGGACCAAATTTTAACCTTTTTCTTTAAATATACCATATTTTCGCGATTTATTCTCAGTTTGTCCCTCCCAAAACGTTGGTTTGGCCCCCTCCAAAAATTTCTCCTGGATCCGCCAATGCTTGCACTTGTATTCAAAGAATGATGCCCCGATGCCAAGCACGCTGCTTTGTTCGCGTTACGCTTTTTGTGCAGGTTTCTATCTTTGTGCAGGTTTCTATCTTTGTGCACGTTACTTTCGCGGGCGGGCCAACATATCTCCCTAAAACGCTTATCGGTTGGCCTGGTAGCAGGTCCGTGTATTCTAGGGATATACCTAGGACCATAAACGGATCCAGGGGGCAGGGGGCACTTCCCCCGATCCAGCCTCGGCGCCCTGGAGCCGCCTATGCCTGGGACATTTATGAAAGTATTGGAAAGGCGAACAGGAATTTCTGGGGAGAGATGGTGTTAGGAATCCAGGTCGTTGTAGGCAGAGCTCAGAATAAATTTTGGAGTTAAATGACGCATCAACTGTTGGGTTCATCTGGCGACGGAGGAGGAAGGGGAATGAGCTAGGCTTGAGCTAGGACAGGTCACCAAATCCTGTCTCTGGGCAGGCTCGAACCCACGACACCATGCACATACAGAATACCAAGCCGATCGCGCGTGCGAACCGGCTGCGCTACTCCGAGCCCCAGTTTGGAGCATGGTACAGGACAACAATGTCACTCGCCCACCCCGTCTTATCTGCTGCACAAGAACAAAATAAAAAAAAACCGACATTCTTATATCCAGCCGCGCGGAAGGCAACAAGGAGCCCAAATTGAACAGTTTTGGTCCTGATTGAAGTTTTTGTCAGCATCAGGTTGAAGTTGGCTGGCCCCCACTTTTTGCCGGTGGCGACACTTATCTGCTGCACGTCCAGACCACACGTTTTAAGAGGCCGCATTATGGTAAAACTGGAATCGGGCACGCGAATAAATCCCGTTTGCATTATTCAAATAGCTACACACCGTAGTGGTCCTCTGGTCTCCATAGCTATTGAAATGTTCAGTGCGAGAACATCGCCGGAGCATCAGGCTGAACTACCCAATAACGGGATAGTTAGCTACCGACCAGTCGTGCTTGGAACCGGTTGCTGCGGCGCGTCAAAATACATCCGTTCTGCCCCGATGTCCCGTCGCGACAGTAATTCCACAATGTCAAACACAAGAGCTACTTACATAGGAAATCATGGGAAGATTGAAGGCAGCGGCCACGTTCGCTTCGACGAAGCACGACTCTTCCGGTCCAAAGAAGGCCACCGTGCCATTGCAGATCATCTCAGTGAGGTGCCGCGTTCCCACCCGTGTATCTCCCTCGGTGTCGGCGAACG
This sequence comes from Lepas anatifera, assembly GCA_034440635.1. Taxonomy (NCBI): domain Eukaryota; kingdom Metazoa; phylum Arthropoda; class Thecostraca; family Lepadidae; genus Lepas; species Lepas anatifera. Next base: position 65,673 of record JAOTON010001720.1, on the reverse strand, counting down.
CGAACTGCAGCTCGTGGCCGGGCAGTAGATCGGTGCGCTTGTTGATGGTCTCTACTGCATAGGTCATCGCGCCACTGATGGAGAGCCCCAGCATGCCGCTAGTCCCCTTCCGAGCCGCCAGGTAGCCCACTTTTATAATTTCGCCTGAGGCTGTTGAGCTGGCCAGCAGCGTGACAGCTATGATGTGCCATGTCAGCACCATCACGATGATCTCACCTGTAACTACCGCTTCACTCTCAGGTTTGCCTTTGAATCACGTCACGGCACAGCATCCCACATCCCACCGGCCACCAGATAACCCGCGTGCGGTGCTAACGACCTCTGCCGGGGCCCACAGCGATCACACCGCTCGCGACGCCACGCGCGGAATCACTGCCGACTGTCCGTCAAGCGAGCGAAGTACACCACTGACATCTAGCGGTACAAGCGTACAACGGCTGAGTCGGGAACGCGACCGGCTTAAAATCGCGTACCTTTCCACTTGCTGGTCCTCAAATGCACAGAAATCAGACTTGTGCACAGATCTGGCGGACCAGCGGTTGGCCAAGGAGACCGCGTCGCAACGGGATGACCCCCTTGCGCTCTGACATGGGTGACCTTTTTTACCTTCACATCATCATCACTCGCTGGTTTGGGCTTTATCGCCATGACTCATCTCATTACTGTGTTTTTGTTGTTTTAATCCCAAGTGTACCAATACATGTATGGATGTACCACGCTCTTCCATTTGCCGGGCAAACAGTTTGTCACGCACCTTCATAAGTGTCGCCGCCGACAAAAAAGTGAGGTGGCCAGCCGAACTTCAACCTGATGCTGACAACAAACTTTCCACGTTAGGACAAAAAACTGCTCGAATTCGGGCTCCTTGTTACATTCCACAGCAGCTGATTATAAACATGTCCGGATTTATCCCATTTTGACTAAGATCAGGCAATTTTTGGCCAAAAAGTAGGGGACCAGGCCACCCTGGCCTCCTTTTTCCGACGCCTATGGCACTCTTATCCGGACGGAGTGATCCTGTGAGCTGTACTGGACGAGTAAACAGCAACACAGGCGAATTCTGACCTGATGTTGTATATTTGTTTGTCTGTATGTATGTTACGAATAAATATTGCCGTTGATTTTCCCCTGGCTAACCAGCTGAGACATAAAGTATATCAGTAAACTGCCCATCTATTGTTGAATACGCAGTTTATTGGTTTTGGTAAAAATTTAGGACCTGCACGTGAAAATGTGTGTTTCTGTATCCACCCAATGACAGTTCCGGAACAGAGCACACTTCAAGTTCGATAACTATTTTTCACAAAATCCTGTGCCATTTTTATCAGCTGCCGTCTTTCTGGCCACGGCACTGCCTCAAGGCAGGCTGAAGCAGAGTGAGTGACATCCTCCGCAGAACTTTGTGAGACAGTATTTTGCTGCAATATCTCTGCAAAAAAGGCTGAATGACGTGTTTGTGATACCGTACGTCGTCCGCTTTAGCTGTCAATGTTTATTATGTTGCCATACTAATTTAGAGATAAGATGTCTCAATGTCACAGTATTTAGTTTCTTCTCATTGATGTATTTTCTGTTAAAACATAGTCCAACACGTTTTGTACGTATTGTTTGTGTATAGGATGCTGGGGATAGACAAATGATATTAGCGGGCGAGCGAATTAATTACCAAGCGGGCGCGCAGCGTCCGCGAGCTCTCGCCTGACCTATGGATTCACTTTAAAATATTACAAACACATGTGCGAGCGAAAACCGAGCAGGCACCTCATTTCGAAAATCTGAAGATAAAATCATAACAGACGGATCTCTCGTGTGGTGGGATATCAAAGATATTGCCCTTGCACTCCAGTGGCGGCGCTGCCATAAAGGCATATTAGGCACTGCCTAGCCACTTTTAAATGTCGAAGTAGGTATGTATTTTATGTGGAATAAATATAATTTGACTCGATGTTTAAGTTACATAGAATATTCCTTTTTCGGATCACTGGGTTAAAGAGCCGATGATTTGCATCTCTAACAATCCACGTCGCAGCTCTTACCGTCAACAAATGTGAGATTAGGCACTTTGCGATTTCGCTGAATCCGCCTTACGCCGTGGCAAACCTAACGTGTGCCTTTTAATTGACATTTCTAATAACTCATTCATTCGGACGCGAGCACTGGCTAATTAAATCAGCAAAACAGGCACGCTTTAGTAGCTAGCACGTGCGATGCCGCCTCTTAGGACCTTGATTACAGCGGATTCGTTTACTGACATTCTTGTATTCGCGGATTTCTAGCCTTATCTAGTGCGAAACAGTTGTTTGGCAATTATTAGCAAGATATTTAATTTGTGAAACCCTTACGAAGAACGTGAGTCATGAGGCAAAATCTGGTGGATAAAATTGAAAAAATCCGTTCACAAATCAATCGTACAGCGAGAAATTGAACGCCATAAAAATGAAGTGCCGAAGCTGACCTTGAAATGGGAAGCTCTCGTGAGGATCTTGTCCTTTCCGGCTTACTTACCTACCTACCTAGCCTTCTTGAATCTTGTCTTGTACCTTCATGTACTGCCGCATAACCGCTTCCACAACCTACCGACATATGTTTTTGTTTAATTTTTGTGAGATTAAACATTTAACACGCGCATTGACTGGGAGGGCGGGTACCAGCACCCCCCTCGGGTGTTTTGGAGACAGAAAAAACGGCGGCGCGTAGCGCCGCCGTACTTGGCAGACCTTTTCCCTCATCATTTTTACAACTTCTGTGACAATTTTAAGGTTAGGTCATCTCAGGTCAGGTCACCAGTACAGGTCAAGTGACCTGACCTCAAAAAAAAGTTTAAGATAGTATAAGTCGGAGCAGGATGAACTTATCCGATTGAAACTCATATCACATAATGGGCCTACCGAGTTCTCTAAAATATGTTCCGGTATATTTGATATCGGTGACCTAAGGCCAGGTACGGTGCATGACCTCTCCATTGGAAATACATGGGAAAAATGTTTTTTACTGAATAACACAGTCACGGATGGTGATAGACCGTTTATTTTAGCTGCAATAGACTTGCCTGGGCTTTGCGGTTCTAATGATAAGCATTTTATATAATTTGACTTTGACCTGACCTCAGGTCAAGTCAAATCCTTGATTTGACCTAGCAAGGTTAAATTATATATCATTCGATTCAGCTTGCTGCGAGGATTCATAGATGTTAAGTCGTTTTGCTCTATCTTTACCTGTTCAGATGAAATATGCGAAAAACTTAATTTACATGTTATCCCTATTACGGCATGTTTTGACCTCTGGTGACCTTAAATGTGACCTGACAAAAAATGGTCAAAATATTTTTGATGGAGAAGTGGATGGGCTACCCAACGCCGTTTACCGTTTTTCGCTACCTACCGCGGTTCTCGAGATCTTGGGGGGGGCGGGTATCCACCCCCTCGTCAAAGCGAAGGTGGCTCAGCCCCCGTCAATGCGCGTGTTAAACATAAATGTTATTTTTGCTCATCGACTTGTGCCTGCCCCCTTCTCGAGCCGCCCTGCTGGATCCGCCCCTGTCCACTATCCAGTAGTGACAGGGACCTGGGCGACGTACTTACCTCTAAGCTAATCGTGCCTAGGCTGTCCTAATGTTCAAGCGCCGCCACTGTTGCATTCCTGCATGTCCCAACTAGTTACACAACCAAGCTCTCCGCCTTTTGGAACTAGAAAAACCTCAGGGTCAGTTGTCTCCTCAATGATTCCATGCGTTTCCTCTCAACTTTCAAAATAAAATATAAGTTAACCAAGTTCCACCAACTCCATGAACATTACTTCTTCTTGTGCACCGACGATTCCCGTACCGAAAAAGGAACGAGGATGGGGATATACGGTAACGGGATAGCCAAGAGTATGCGACGCTCCGGCTATAGCACAATCTACACTGCAGAGCTGATGGCGATTCCAGAAGCTTTTAAATATATTTCGGAATCAAACGAAACCAGAGCTACATGTGGGCACCCAAAGCGCACCACCTATTAGGTTTCATACTCCTCGTCGCGATTTCAGCCCTAAAAGTGGTGTGCATTTTGGATAAGAGGGCCCTGCCAACATCCCTTTAGGCCAGAGTCCCACTGGCCCTCCAAAACTGGCTGGGCACCTCTAAAGTTAACTCTCCAGCGGATGGAGATCCCTCCACTGATGAAAAAATATCGCGTGGTGGAGCCCTAGGAACGTGACCTTTCCATTTTCTTCAGAATATTGACAACGCTGAAAGTGTTTTGCAGCTTCAAAAGCCAAATGTGCAAGGAGATCCGCATATAACTCATAATGTGGGAATTATTTTTCCTAGAAGTAAAAATAAAACTTAACTTTGATAACAAGTCTGATGGGCTGCCTCTTCGAATCCTGGATGTAAGATAGAGCAAATACAGTTTGATTAAACATTCGGACAGAAATGTATCCTTCACCAGAATATTCATAATAAAATAGGTGAAAATTACACTATTGTCCATAGTGTGTGCCAATACATCTAATTCGAAGTCTGGGCCCTTCATTAATGAAAATAGGAATTTTTCGGGAAGATAAGGGATGTGCAGCGATATCCCAAGCAAATGCAGTGCCGCGAATTTCGCAATGAAATTTTTGTATGTGTGTTGGCTCTAGCAAATCGCGTGAGCACGTGCATGTGCTTTTAAATTTCAATTTTTTACCCATTACTACAAAACTATTTATGGCATGCAAAAACCTCGCAACACAGAGTGCAGATTGCGTTACACACAGAATGCTATGCCTTTTTAAGAACGTTTTGGCTCAAAAAATCTTTTAGAAAAAATACAAAATAATTTTTCGGGTTTTTATATTCAAGCCAGGATGTGTACTTATGAAAATACAGATGAGCAGTCACGAGTATCATCGGGCCAAATCTGCGTCCCTGTAACGTCGACCGATGCAAATACAAGCAACAATTTGTTAGGCATCTGCCAGCCCCGAGGAGAGTCCAAGCGAGGCACGTGCCAGCCCCGAGGAGGGTCAAAGCGAGGCACATGCCAGCCCCGAGGACGGTCCAAGCGAAGCACTGCCAGTTTGTGGATTCTGAACCTGTTCAGTTATAAATCTTAAAGGGAAAGTGGCACCTTGGTCGAATCCTGGAATTTAGTGTAATTAGGCGTACTTTTAGTAAAAAATAATGAAACCACTCATGATTTCTCTGAAAAATGTACAATAAGCTCAATATTTGGCTTTTAAAAATACTCCTCTAGAAAAAGAAATAAATATCAGCCTGTGGATGATGTCACGATCTGGTAACCACTACCATAGTTGAAACGCTTCAAGGGCTTCGATTGGCTGATGCTCATCATGACGTCAGCATATGTCGTCACACCAGTAGCTCACAACAATGGCCGCCGGCGACGGGGGCTGAGGGGGACTGGTGTCAGGTAGGTTTTGGTGCATTCCACCATAAGACGACCAGTGACCTACACCCGACCATTTTTTATTTCCTTCAAATTTGGGTCACTAAGGGTTTCGAGGGCGCTGAATTGATTGGAACCCTCGAAATAATTCCCAAAAATATTTTTTCGGAGATATGGCCCCAGGCAATGTTCGAAGTTGGTGTTACAAGTATTTTTTAACGGCTCATAGTTTCGAAGTTCTGGCAGTGATTTTCATAAATCTTTTTTATTGCATTAAAAATAGATATAAAAACATCTTAGCTATCTCGGATTTTCAAATTTCAAAAATTTTGGTTACTTGATTTCTTGACATAATTTTTCAACGATGACCTTGACCCGAAGTTATTTGAAATTTGTATTTTTGTCTGAAAGCGATTTGAAATACATTCAAACTCTTTCAAATGAAATAATAAAAACATTGGGTATCGAGTTGCATATATTTTTCTAGCTTCCAAAAGCAGACACCAGGTGGCAAAATAAACCCATTCTCGCCGTAACTCATTATGCAATTGCGCTAGAGCCTTGCGACCAAAACTAACCTGCCTTTTGCTACTGGTAGTTTGTTCTCGTGACCTTGTATTATATCAGGTCATGTCAGGTCACCTAGGTAAGGCTTTCCAGCATGAGTGATAGTTTGCTATTTGAGTTTTAAAAAGCTACTTAAATTAATAATAAAAGATGTCCGGAACCATTGCCAGTTTATTTAAACACATACACACAGCTTCACACGCATAGAAAGCAACAACAATATGTTAGGCAAAGCCTCTGTTTCATGTGGTGAATCCTAAATATTTTTATCGGTGACTGCTCATTTCATTAAACCCGCTTCGCCACCTTTACGTGCCTGCATAGGTCATCTTCTGACAGCCTGTATACCTGCATAGTTTCAAAGTCCACAGGATTGAACCTGTGGCTTCTCCGGGTACCCTTGATGGTGACAGTGGTGGCGAAGCGGCCCCTGAGATCTGCGGCTACTTTTTGTATTTCACTCCCCGACACATACAAAAATTCAATTGACGACCTGAACTTGTCGGTCAGAAATTGAAACATGTGCTCAGCAGTGAGGATCTGGTTGGTGACCGGCCGACGCAGACTCTCCCGGTAGGTGGCACGCTTCACCGTTCCACCTATGCCGTCACATGCCCCCTTACCATGTGAGGTGGCAAAGAAGTGCCACTCACACGATATGCCCTTGAAGTCAGCGGCGTGGTGGCACACATTTATAAAGTTGTACCTATTTTTGTACTGCGCGCTACTGCCATCGCTAAAGTAGTGGACTTTCGACACTCTCGGTAGCTTTTTCTGAATTAATGGCACTAAATGTTTGATGAAAGCATGGACAGAGGTGGAACTATGTTTTGTATCGTCAGAAATGACGCAGAAGCTCTGGTGCTGCTCGATGCTATCTTCTCGCCAGTACGCGACGAAGGGGTGCACAGTGCACTGTGTGGCATCCCACCAAAACCCTGCACAGCATCCTGTACGATGAAAGTGTAATTTTCGGAGAAGTCACCTTGAACGACGACTTCATCATCAGCTACACTTTCTTTGAGGTGCTTGAAAAAAGCAGCCTGTGCCCTTGCTTCATAGTGGTGCTGTGCAAGGTCAGCTATTTGCTTGCTCAGCTTTGTCACGCTTTCTTCAAGAGTTAATACCATCTCTGCCAGTGTACACCTATCTGCGCTCTCCCACTGTTTATACCTGACCTCAACATCACCGTCAACATCTTCACCTTCCTCCTGCACCAACATGGTCAAATACTCCGCCACACCCTTCTCACCCGGACATTGGTCACAATTACCCATCATACAGTCACGATTATCTGAGTTGCACACAGCCATGTCAATCAAATCCTCACATGTTAGCCCAGGACAGTTAAGAGCAGACAGAAGGAGGACGGGGTTTTGATGATAGGTGCAAACGCACACAGAGTGCGTGCCGCTTGCACCTGCCAGCACACAGTGCTTGGGGCGCAGCGCCGCAAATGATGAGAAGCTGATGTCTGGGTTGTTCTCATCAGTCTTATAAAGCTCATACATCTCCCTCAAACTTCCGAGCACGAGCCGTTTCTGCACATTTACTTTTTCGCCGTTTTCGTCACGCATCGAGATGCAGGCCTTTTTACCAGGACACATGCGACTGACCTCGTCGTCTTCGTAAAATCTCTTGACTTTCAGCTTGACCTCTTCTGTGATTCTATGCCGGCCTCTACTCATGCTTTGCACTTCTGGTAAAATACCATGGTTTCGTTTCAGTTCTCGGCTCTTCTTCACCATGTGCGCCTGGCCCCAAAAAATCAGCCGTTCTTTCGATAGAATATGGCGACAAAGTCAAAATGGCCAGGCGTCTCTTGTAGTCATCCGTGTCTTTGAAGGCATCCTTTAGTTCTCCCATGAGGGCTTTATACCTAAAAGCACCGGAAAATATCATGACTGATTGATCTGTTAATGGTACGTATGCGTATCTGCATTATTTCTGGATACTAGTCAAGCTTGTGAAATTTAAAACTATTTTACAACACATTGCTTACGAAAATTTTCAAAATATGGAAACAAAATCGAGCGAGACGCTCTTGTGCCTGTCAATATTTAACCAATTAACAAAAAATACAATGCCAACCAAATTAGGTTTAGATGCACGATAATCATAAATCTCCCTTGAGACGATTTCTTTGTGGCAGACTATGCTAGCCCATGGCTATATCGAAAATAATGATATCATGGCGTGATAACTACTTGATCCAAATCTTTAAAAAATTGGGGAATTATTCTAGGAACCACTAAACGAGTGAATAGGGAGTATCAACTAGACTGCATCCTAGCAATAGGAATACGCGCCATTGCGAAAAAGCAATCACCGTATAAACCGGAAAATGTGTCACCAATGCTCATGAAAGTTTTAAATCTCCTGAACAAAACAATGGTGTACATAAAACATACCTTTCCAAGTCGCCCTGGGCCTCCCGACGAGGTTTTTTCGGAGTATTTCCAGGGGTTGGAAGGTCGATATCCAGGGTATGCTCTATCTTTCTTTTAACAGAGCTGACCACTTTTCGAAGCTTTTCAGAGCCCGCGTATCGCCGTGTACTGGGCTTCAACCCCCTGCGAAAATGATACATTGTTAGGTTCTATGACCCGATATGAACAAGCGCGGAACTGGTCCTAGTGTTAGTTAATTTAACCGCATAAATGTAGGAAAGGAAACTCAGTGGGCATGCTGACATGACTGCATAAAATCATAGAATAGTACTAGAATATTCCAAGACCAAGCATCGGTATCAACGTGAAAATTAAGCTTTTTTATAAGCCCATGCAATCAAAACAATAATATATGACGACATTGACTTCCTACACCCACACCAATCCTCCGTGTTATTGGGCAGGAACAGTTGTTGGAAGTGTTCCTAATAAAACAAAATAAAAACAAAAGGAGAGATAGTACTTATTTTTTCCAACCAGAGGTGACACATCAAGGCTGGGAAGAAGTTCACTGATTCGTTGGTGGCTAACATCTGGATCCGCAAGTGATGAGCCGGTAGATTCAGATGCAGATGTAACCGGTCCCTCAATCGGTACACTTTCGCTCAAACTTGAGCTGGTTTCCTTTCTCGGTAGACTTTTTGGATTTTTGTCAGCTTTTTGCGACAGTTGTCACACAGATAATCACTGCTGGTAAGGCGGTGATCGTTGACGGCTTCGACCAATTCTGCCTTCGGCAATCGCACATTTTTCGAAATTTGCCTCTTGTGTCGACTATATGGGTCACAGCAGAAATTAAATGGCATTATGAGCTTTCTATATCACTAGCGTAGCCTAATACCAGCACGCGCAATGCCCAAGTGTTTCCACTCCAATCAAGGGTTCACGACTGACGTCGCTCATGTTTTTCGCTCCCAGGTGTCCCGTCCTTCTCCAGTATGGAGAGGGGGAGAGCCCCTTCGGCGTTGTTTGCTCTGCGTGACCAGCGCGCCCAGACGTGAGGAATAGCACAATAACAATGTCCCCCTTCGCCTAGCACAAGAGCACCCAGACTGCGATGGCGTACTGCTAGCCCTTAACACGCGGCTGGTCCAAGGAACAGTTTGACTTGGAAACCTTTCCAATAGTCCAAGAGTTGCCGACGCCATATGCCTGGAAGTTGGTGCGTCAGTAAGCCCGAAAAATTATTGAAAGACAGAGCGTTAGCTAGTCAGATTTTCCAGGTGTGCTTGCTGTTTTTTTCTCAAAACGACTCCCCTGTCAATGGGACAATTATGCAGTTAATTATATCATTATTTGGTCGTCTTTGTGGACTACTCTCACACCTTTGAAGGTCGCCTAGACTCCCACCGTCTATACAAATACTGCTGTTCACTACCTTCCGGAAAGCCTTACCCTAGGTGACCTGACATGACCTGACATCACAAAAGGTCACAAAAACAAGCCGCCAGTAGCAAAAGGTAGATTAGTTTTGTTTGCAAGGCTCTAGCCAAATTGTATAGTGTGTTACGGCGAGAATGACTTTCTTTTGCCACCTGGTGTCTGCTTTTGTAAGCTAGAAAAAATATATGCAACTCGATACCCAATTTTTTATTATTTCATTTAAAAGAGTTTGAATGTATTTCAAATCGCTTTCAGACTAAAATACGAATTTCAAATAACTTTGGGTCAAGGTCATCGTTGAAAAATTTTGTCAAGAAATTATGTAACCATTATTTTGAAATTGGAAAATCCAAAATAGCCAAGATGTTGTTTCACCTATTATAAACACAACAAAAAAGATTTATGAAAATCACTGCCAAAACGTTGAAACTATGAGCCGTTAAAAAACACTTGCAACACCAACTTCGAAAATTGCCTGGGGCCATATCTCCGAAGAAATATTTTTGGGATTTTTCGAGGGTTCCAATCAATTCAGCGCCCTCGAAACCCCTAGTGACCCAGATTTGAAAGAAAACAAAAATGGTCGGGTGTAGATTCATGATTTTTTGGTCGTCTTATGGTGGAATTCCCCTTTTAGCTTTTTTTCTACGGAAATATCGAGTTCCAAGACAAATGAAATATGGAGTACCGGGTTTTCCGACCTGCTTTACAACTTGGCTATCTCAGTTAAAATCACGTTGTGAAGGTGCCACATTCCCTTTAAACAAGCTGTGATAGGAAGGCAGTATAAAACAATGAAATTATCGCAGGCATTGGGGACGTTTTTGAACTTATACCAAGTCACTGCTGCCGAAAACTGTTAAACGTAAGCTGAAAGATTGGTACACCGGAAACTTTTCATTTAAAAGAAAAACTGAAAGCATGATCCAAAAATGTATTGCTCTATTTTTCCTGCCGAGTTATTTCCCACGTTATGAGCCATTTGCAGATTTTATTCCAATTTTCATTTTGTATACCTTCGAATCAACTCCAGCATTGTCAATATCATGTAGAAAAAAATTCACTTACTGAGGGCTCCGCCGCGTGAATTATTTCCCCATCATGACTTTACCATGGATTTGTTTATGAGTGCTCCTTGCTCGGGTTGTGCCCCCGGGCGATTTCTCTGGTATCATATCCTTGTTTTTAGGCTTTAACACCACGGTGTGTTTTTACCTGTTTATCAATGGAGAAAAGTACAAAAATACTGCTCGTTGCTCGCCTGCAGAAGTCAACAAACAATGTAGAAAAAACATGTAATTTACTACTTAGGTGACCCAATGAATTAATTGACCCGGACACGCATAAGGAATTTTTTATCGGTATACCATGAAGTTTGTTTATATATTTAGTTACACTTTTTTCCGACTTGTACTCATTTATTTCTCTCACATCCATGCACCTCAATTCACAACACTAACATTGCCTAAGGCAACTCAGTAACGATTGCCGATAACGGATAACACCCTACAAAAGACGAAGACCTGAGATAGGACAAAGACAAAACTGCACTAATTAGAAACATTGCATGCTTATACCTGCTCAAAGAACACAAATGTACTAAATCCCACAACCATACGCCATCTTTCTCGTTTAGGCCACAGTGCCGGTTCAATCTGTAGTAGGGGTCTCTTCTCTCAGATGCACCAACTTATAATTAGTTCGTTGCATGTTACCACCACTCCCAATCGAGGCCGCCAACTGTTCGGACCCCTTATCTCGCCACAGTCTCTGAATCATATTTTCCAAGCGTGGTCCCGTCTGCCTCCTAATAACGGTCTTTGAAACAATAATCACATGGTTAACAAATGCATTTTCTCCTAAGCCCAAAAGCACCTGCTGACTAGTAAAAGGCTCATTAACTCTCCTTGCGCCAATATGAACCAACCACGCATGTACCCTTTCCCAAAATATCGAGACAATCGGACATTCCCAAAATTTATGAATCAGTGTTTCATCTCGGCTGTGACATCTGTTACAGCTACTGCTGCTTTCTAGGCCCATTTTTTGCAGCAGTACATTGGTAACTTCAATACGAGTCACTATTTTGAAATGCAGGGCTCTATAAGCGGTGCAATTAGTGACGCTTACTATGTTACCATAAACGTTGGCCCATTCCAGATCCTCACCATACTGAAGGTGCCACTTTGGCACCCACTTGTGTCTGTGTTCCTTAAGCTTATTCAGGATCATAAGAGTGTAAAAATTCTTAGCTTTAATATTTTCGCCCAGAATGTACCGAACTAAGGGATGGATATCCGGTGCAGGCAGCTTTTGTTTCTCACTATTTCTCCACTGTAGAGGCACGCTGTTTACTACACCCATGTAATCCAGAAAAGTTCCTGGAATGCCAAATTTGTTTTTGGCCTGAATGAAGGTCATTACCTGCCCATTTTCATCCAACAGATCATTGTACGTTCGGAGACCTCTAGTAAACCAGGATCGTCTTAAATCTTCATTAAACCTGGTTCCATCAGAAAACCAAATGCTACATGCTCCAAGGTCCCTTGGCTCGACTACGAAGGCATCTGATAGCGTGCTGAATGAAAGCAGCACATCTTTCCAGAAGCTGCTGTTAACCCTTGCCCCGGTGGCGGGTACGAGCCACCTTCGCCCTGGTGGGTGGGCTAAAAAAGACCCCCCACGATCTCAAAAACTAAGAGAGCTAGAAAAAAGCGCAAAACGGCAATCGAAATCTCTTTGAAAATGATATCGGAAATACTTCGGTCATTTTTCTTGTCAGGTCAATATCAAGGTCACCAGAGGTCAAAATAGGTCAAAATCGCTAATATGAGGTGTACTAAGAAAACCTCCTTTATCTCAGAAACTATGATAGCTAGAAACATTTTTCTAACACCATTCGAAAGCTCTTGAGATGCGTTTTCATCATAGTGGCATTCATTTTCGTGTCAGGTCAACGCCTAGGGAGCTACAGGTCACTAAATATTGGGCATATTCTTGGGAATGTCCATAGCCACCCATGCATAAGGGCGTTTACTTTTTCGCTAATAGCTTCTAAACCAAACAACATACAGCCATGGTTTATGCACCATTGCAATCCTCTCGTCAATACGAATCGAATGATATATGATATTGCTATGCCAGGTCAAATTTAAGAATTTGACCTGACCCAGGTCAACGGTCTGACCCAACTTGACCTGGTATAGTCATGATGTATATCATTTGACTTCCAGTGACTATACAAACACTTTGGTGACAAAATAAAAGCTCTATCTTAGTTTATTCAAAATTTATAGAGAAAAACACCAAAAAATGCTTATTTGACCTAAGGTGACCTTTTAAAGATCACAAGTCAAAAATTTTAGTATCAGCTTCAGAAATGGGCTAAGAGCAAGTCGCAACCGATGTTTGAAGTTGATTCCATCCATACTTACTGAGAAAAGCTCATTTTGTGATTTTCCCCATGCATTGTCAATGGGGAGGTCATGCTCTGCACATGACCTTAGGTCACCAATATCAAAAATCCCAGAACAAATGTTGTAGCTCCTGGTGGGCCCAATATGTGGTATGAGTTTCAACTTGATCGATTAACCTTTCTTTTAGTTATGCGGTCCTAAGTATTTTTGAGGTGAGGTCACTTCACCTAACCTGGTGACCTGAACTGATATGACCTTGAGCCAAAATTTTCAGGAAAGATGTAAAAATGATGAAGGAACAGCTAGACTACGTTTGGCGGCGCTGCGCGCCGCCGTTTTTTGGTCACTTTGGAAAAACCCGAGGGGGTCTAAAAGACCCCCACCCGGGCGAAGGTTAATAGTTGACGCCAAGTCTTTTATTGCCTTCGTACCTCTCTCCCACAAAAAACTGCCTTGGCTTATCTTATCCTGAAAAAGCCGGGTCCATAAGTGATTAGAATTCATCTCTCTCCTCACCCAAGTACATTTTAGGGCAGCTATGTATAGGCTTATGTCAGTCATTCCTAAACCACCCTGAAGAATGGGTCTCGTCACACTCTTACGGCTTACTCTATCCTTTTTCCTCCCCATAAGAATCTGAATAACGTTGTATTAAGATCACATATAAACCTACCATCTGGGTTCGGTAGAGACAAAAACAAGTAAGTTAACTTCGAAAGCAGAAGAGATTTAACTATTACCACTTTGCCGTATAATGAAGGTTTCTCTGCTGCCAGCTTTTTATTGTGGCTTTTATCTCGGCCATTTTACCTTCATAGTTCATTCTACACATAGCGGTTTCGTCCCCATCGAAAAATATACCCAATACTTTCATTCTTTCGACCCATCGCATTCCTAGCTCAGGACAAATTGGGTCCTTACCACACCGGTATCCTACCCACATAGCCTGCGTTTTTTCAATGTTAGGGGAGAGCCCAGAATACTTGGCAAATGTATCCAGATCATGGAAAAGTGCCCTAGTGCTATTCACCGATCCATCCAGCATACATAGCGTATCATCTGCGTAGCATGACAACTTGCATTCTATTCGGCCAATCTTGTTGCCTTTGATCTCCGGATTATTTTGTATTTTTAAAATGAGACACTCCATTACCAAGAGGAACAAGTAACAACTTAATGGGTCACCTTGGCGACATGACCTTTCCAAAGAAAACGCCTCAGAGACATGACCATTATACAATACTCTGGCCTGAGAACCGTCGTACAGTAGACGGAACCATCGCAAGATTTCGGGAGGGAAGCCTCTACGTGTTAGAACCTCCCTGATGAACCGCCAGCTAACGGAATGAAACGCTCCCTCAATGTCGAGGCTAATAAATAACCCAGTTAGCTCTTTTTGTTGTAGGTACTGCGCAACGTCTGACATAAGTCGAATGTTCTCGCCTATGAATCTATTCGGCAAAAATCCTGTCTGGTTTTCACCGATTAGGCTGCCCATTATGGCTTTGAACCTATTTGCAAGAGCACTGGAAATCACTTTATAGCTGGTATTCAAAAGTGTGATGGGTCGGTAGGAATTTATGAGGTTCCTTGATTTTCCCGGTTTCGGAATCAGGGTTATGATACCCTCCCTGAGCGTCCGCGGCAATGTGTTCATTGTCCAGCTTTCATTAATCATTCGAAATACAAATTCCCTCAAATCAATCCAAAAGAACTTAAAGAACTCCGGAGGAAAACCGTCACTCCCTGGGGAGATGTTATTTCGCATCTTATGCAGTGCAGCACTAATCTCGTCTATACCAAGCGGCTGGTTCATATAACGATAATTTGCATCGCCCAGTTGTTTCAGCTCCATATCAGCAAAAAATGCTTCAAAATCTTGTTCCGTATCATGACTTCGAAACAATTTTTTAAAGTGCTGACCAAGAGCATCCATTATCTCTCGTTGGTCGTAAATTTCACTTCCGTCACTTATCTTCAATGCTGGTATGGTTTTGCTCATAAAGTTTCTCTTTTCCAGAGTCAGAAAATATTTAGTGGATCTTTCAGACTGATCGTACCACCTTGCTCGCGACCGAACAGCTATTCCCTCCATGAAGGGTTTTCTTATTTCCTCTAACTCCTTTTTCTTTTCATCCAACATAGTTAGAGTCTCATCATCATGGTCCTCGTCTGCTAAGTGCTCCAATCGTGATATGACGGTAGACAAGTCCTGCTCCACCTGTCTATACTTTTTTCGTTTCCTAATGCCATATGTTATCGTCTCTGTCCTCATGTTCAGTATGAGTGTTTCATACATCAGGGAATCACTTATCACAAATTGTATGTCTCTTAATCTATCGGTGCGGAGTGATTCTTCCAGAAAAGTCAAATTATAAACTGGAAGTGCGTATTGAAACAAAGTTTCCCGGACAATTTGTCTCATGCGCTGAACGAAAACGTCCTCACGCAATAAGGGTACATTGAACTTGTAGAATCCTTTTCCGTGTAATTGCGCAATAATACTTAGTTCCAATGTTACCATAGGGTGATCAGTCCTATACCCAGGTGCTATGCTTGTTTGAACAATCCTTCCATTCAGACAGTCTGACACTAAGAAAAAATCTAGTCGTGCCTGCTTAATGATTGGGCGTCATACTCTCCAGGTGTACCTGCGTGCAGCCGGATTCCTTTCCCTGAATATATCTATTAGGTAAAATCTTTGCATCATGTTTAGCACCTTGCGATGTGATGCTAAGTTATTTTGGCGCACATAATTATAGGAATCCACCCTGTGTTCTAGAACCAAATTCCAATCACCAGCCATAACAACAAGGAACATCGTTCCCGTCGTTCTCCAGATACTCGACAATGGTGTCAAAGAAGTCCGGTGTATCCCGATTAGGTGCATATACAGCAATGAGGATCAGCTCAAACACCCCATTAACATTAGCCTTCGTCATTATCAAGTTACCATCCTCTGTCACCTTTGTTTGACAGAAGTTAATGTTTGCTTTATTAGTAAGCACCGCTATACCTCTAGCGTTGTTAGTCAAAGGCGCAAGGAGAATATCTTTGCCCCAACTATTATGAAACATCTTTTCTTGGCCCTGCGCACAATGGACATCCTGTAGCATCATTAGATTAAATTGTGATTGTCGAAGCCAATTAAATACGTCTTTCCTCTTTTTCCAGTCTCCAAGGCCCCTACAATTCATCGAACAGATCTTAAGCTTATCAGCCAGGTTTAAGAGGTAGGTAATTAGCCTGTTTGCATTTCTCCACAACGATTCCAGGCCTAAACACTTGCGCAGGGATTTCCCGAAGAAAATCTTCATACAATACGCCTTTTTATCAAGGGTCTTCTAGTGCAGTAGACAAACAAAGTAAAGTGGCAGTCCATGGTGTACAAAGAAAAAAAGAGCGAGAAAAATTCACAACCAAAGCAAAAACCAAAAAGAGAAGTACCTATATCCATAGCTCGAGAAAGTACCTCGGCCGACCAATGGAAACACTGACCCAATGGAACTTAACCAACGGAAATAGGATTATCCACGAAAGTTCTTACGAATTTTTTTTAAAAAATCTGACGTTTAAACCCAATCTCACGAGACCATCGCCGCGCCGGTCACCACCCGTGCGTCCCCCACATGACTAGATGCTCCAATGAACCGGTGCGCGGCGCACCCAGCCCACACAGTCACGCGTACCTGCGACCCCAACCCCAGTAACAAGGACAGCACCAGGGTACCGAGGCAGGCGGGGCGCAATGCCAAAGCACACATTCCATCGCGCGCCCCAAACGACCGAAACCGCGGGAGCTGAACTACAACTCGGCAGTGCAGTACCACCCAGCGGCACGCACAATGAACCTCGTCCCGGTCGCAGGGACAGATCAAAGACAACAAAGTCAAACAAAAACATTATAACACTTAGGTGTGATGAATGTTCTTTACTTTATCCATGCTGTCAAGCAACACTTTTTGGAGCTCCTTTTTCACTTTGCAGTAGACCTGACCGAAGCGAGTAAACACACAGTAAACTTTGTTTGCCTTTTTGAGCTCCAAGGCCTGCTTCAAAATGTCCCTGTTTTTCTGTGTCAAACTTTCACTGATGAAAAGTTCTGAGCCCCCAGTCTTACCCTTGAGGCTCATCCTGTTCTCGTACAGGTAGTGGCGTAGAGAGCCTGGTCCGGTCTGTACGAACTTACAGAGGAGTACACGGCCGCCGATACGTCGCACCTCCGCCAGGTCGCGCTGGTCTACCTCCGCCCGTGGGAAGGCGCGTTGCATCACCTCGCAGGCAATGCGGCGCAGGTCATCAGAGGGGCGGTCGTAGGCGGTATCAGTAAAAGGCTTCGGTGGGATGGAGCCACCGGAAAGAATGAGCTCCGAAGCCTTTGCTTCCATTTGATGTCTCTCCGCTTCTTCTTGTAAGGAGTGGATGACTGTCCTCGACCTTTGCACCTCTGCACTGAGTGTTTCTACCAGATTGTCCCGTTCATTGGTGTGGCGCTCTACCTCTGCCAGCCTCTGCTCTAATGAGAGTTTGACGGCTTCCAACTTGTTCTCGACCCCTTTTAGTGCCACAGAAAACTCTTTCTTTATTTCTTGAACAATAGCCTCCCTTTGATCTTGATTCTCTCGCCTTATCAGCAGCATGACTTCATCAAGTTTCCCTGATAGAGTGCTCTCATCTCTGTCTCCAACGGAGCCCGTTGACTCGCGGCATCGCTTGCTTTGTTGCCGCACCGTGACGTCGGCAGCTTCAAGACGTTGCAGCATCGTCCTCACCGATGCTTGCTTCTGCCGCGGAGCTGGTTCGGCGGCTTCAAATACGTCATTTGTGTCACTGTCCTCCATTTTGCACCTCTAAGGTTTCTATCTTCACGACACTCACTTTTAAGCGAGGATTTTTACCGTTTCGTATGCAAGGTCACAACGTCTCTGGTCACTGCTGCAAATTAACACCACTCTCCGTTTCCATAATCGGCCTCAGTACAACTTTCACAGCCTCATAACACTCGGCCGGGGTGGCAGCGGAAGAAACCCAGTGGCCTGCGGAGCGCAGCTCGGCACAACCGACCTCGCCCGCGGTCAGGGCCACACTATCTATATTTAGTTACACTTGGAACGTTTGCTTATATAAGATGCCCTGTTTTCCAGAGCTGGGACTACCGAATGAAATTCGGTATTTCAGTATTTCGGTACTACCGGCGGTAGATTTTATCTACCGCTACCGAATTTTCGGTACGAGCCTCTACCGGTACCGATACCGATACCGAATGGATCTACCGAATGACTTTTTTCGGTAGATTTGAATTTCCACAGCCACCCATCCGGGCCACACCCTGCACGCCATCGACTACATGAACGAGACGGCCTATATCACCATCAAGAACAGGTTGATCAGGGAGATGGTGGAAATTGTCAAGCCTAACAGTGTCCAGGAGGAAGCTGCTGATGCAAGCGACAAGCACTTCTGCTACGACGACCTGTATGGGGGCCTGGGGGCCCTGCTACCGACGCCACCGCCACCAGCCAGCACGCCCTAGAGGAAAGCATGAAGCATTCAGCCATCAAATGGGCGAGGACCAGGGAGCATGTGGTCAAGAGGGAAGCACTTTCCCGAAGGCCACCGGAGGCCTGTTCATCCGGTACAGCACCGCCCTCCCCAGCTCCGCGGCAGCAGAGAGGTTGTTCAGCACAGCGGGCAACATCCTCCGCCCCAAGAGGTCCTCCTTGACAGCCAGCAACTTCGAACAGCTGGTGCTGCTCAAGGGGAACAGCAACATGTTCAAGGCCGCCCTGAAGGAGGACCTCAACAAGGGCCCCGACACCGTCCAGGAGTAAGAAGAAGAAGAAGACGGCAAGATCAAGGCAGCTTTATTTGTGTTGCAAAAATTCTTGGCTGCTTTTTTAAATAGTTAATTGTAATAAAAACGTGCTATAATAATTTAATTAACAAAGCTTCACTGCTAACTTTTTCCAGCTGCATAGTTATATAAGAGTGTTGCCGAAGAAAATTTATTAGTTTTTACGATTACAAGGTCTTTATAGGCTTTGAAACATTAAAGAAAATGGTTGCAAAAGGCTCTTAAATAATCAAATAAATGCTTTAGGGGCTCTAAAATGTAGTAAAGGCTTAAATATGTGTTTTATGGGCAATACAATGTATTAAAAAGGCTTTTAAGGGTTTTTATAAAGAAGGTTTTTTAATCTACCTAACCGAAATACCGAAATACCGAATCATTTGGTAGATTTTTGGAAATCTACCGAAATACCGAACCGAATGGCCTGTTTTCATCTACCGAATACCGATACCGTCGGTAGAAAAAATCTACCGAATCCCAGCTCTGCTGTTTTCATATTTCTATCTCAAGCTGCCTCCGCGCTGCTGTTCCTCACCAGGGACGCACGTCTGAGTAAATGTGAGTAAATGTCAACACCCGCATTGACGAGGGGCGGGGCGGGAACCCGCCCCTCCCTCAGGATTTTCGGAGATAACATAAAAAGGCTGCGCGTAGCGTCGCTTTACTGGGCATAATTGTTCCAAAATTCTTAAAATTTCTGTTAAAATGTTTGTTCCAGATAATCTCAGGTCAGGTCACCATTGCAGGTCAAGTGACTTCAACTCTAAGAACGTTTAAAATGGTATAGGTAAGAACAGGATTAATCTTCGGATGGGAAATTCATATCACTTAAGGGCCGCCTAGGTACTACAAAAAAGTGTTCGGGTTTTTTATATCGATGACTTATTCAGGTACGAGCCATGCTTTCTCAATTAGAAATATATGAGACAAATGGTTTAAACTGAATATCTTAGAAAAGGATCGCAGTACAACGTTTAATTTAACGGCATTGGGTTTTCTCATCCTTGCAGTTCTATTAATATGCCTTGTGACCTAATTTCACCATGACCTTAACTCAGTTATGGTCAAATCCTAAATTTACTTGGCCATTCGATTTAGCGTGCTACGAAGACTCCAATTATGACAATTATTTGCCCGATCTCCACTAGTTCAGATGTAATGACCAAAATAACTAAAGAAACTGTCGTTTCAATGTTATCCTTTCCGTGACATGTCTTGACATCTAGAAACCATTCATTTGACCTTACAAAAAATTGAGTGTTTTCGAAAGATATTCGGATGGGCTACTTAACACCGTTTGCCGTTTTTTGCTATCTAGTGTGGTTCTCGAGATCTTAGGGGCTCCGTCAAAGCGAATGAGACTCAGACTCCGTCAATGCGCGTGTTGACGTAGCTATTTGCATTAATCCGCCTCTCCCTCAACCGATGCTAAAACCAAAAGCCAGCTGTAACCAAACAACTCTGCAGAGTACCGTAAAACAGACGAGTATGCCGGGCCAGGTCCGAACTGCAAAGCGGACATAAGGGCGAATGCTGCATAACTAACATGAAGTTGGTGCTGTATCGACAGCGTTGAAAATTTAGCCGCACTGAAAGTGTTTGTCAATTCATTCCCACGAGGCGCACGAGTTCTGCTGAAAGATTTGTGTTCTCAGAACCATGAGCTTTTATTATTATTATTTTCTAATTCCCCTACCCATAATAAGGTAGGCAAGAGTGCCCTTCCCTTTCCCGTGTGGCCAATTGCAAGATGGCCTGTCGCCGAAAAAGAAACTAGGAATCGTTAGAATGGTTGGCTAAATAATTTTCTGGGTCACACCCCTCTCCGCTATATTTTTCTGTTATTTTCTTAATCATTATATGCTTATGAACAGAGGGCATCCTCCCACCTTCAATATTAAATCAGGTATCTCCTTGGACACCATGCAAGACCATAAGCTAGCTTGTAACGTTTGCATGGTGTCCAAGGATACTTAGTCATTGGGCAAAATGGGACAATTTTGTTACTGAAACAAATTGGCGCGGCTAAGCAAGAACAGCATGCATAAATTTCAGTTTTCTAGGCATTTTTTGCGTACTCACGGAAAATTGAGACGGTAAAAAATAAACAAAGACAGACACACATACATACATGCACACTTTCAATTAGAATGGACGAGACAATGAAACAAACAGAGTGACTACCAGCAAATAGACGGCTGGTGGAAGGCACGAGAGTCAGACACGAGACAATAGGCGAGACAAAAAGAAAGAAGAGAAAAACAGACGACAGTTTCACATTGGACGGGGATGCCCATTCACAAGGTGTCAGTGTCGCCAGTCATACCCTAATAAGCTTCTTTCATGTTTGACATGGGGCCAAAGTTACAATTTTCAAGAGAAGCTTGAGGAGGTTGAGGAACAGAGATATTTGCCAATCACAAATTTTAGGAGGTTAGCGAATCTGATGATTTAGTATTTTGTATTTGTCAATTAAATATTTATGAGCAAACTTTTTCAATGTAATTCTATTCTCGGGAATTTCTTCTAACGTTCTGAAAGAGGGGTATTGTCATTATTATTATAATTTGATATACAACAGCTCAAAATGAGGTACCCGAGAAGATTTCGAATCACAGGCCAAAGCTAAGACTTAAAAAATGGAAATTGAGAAAAATCCTGAAGGAACGTACCAAAAAGCTTGTATATTTTGGAATCAACTTGTTCTCAGCTTTCGAACGATGTTCATCTTTTTAGGGAAAATTTGTTCGGGCGAACCGTGTAACTCGTATCCACACCCATGTTGGGTGGTCCGCAGGTATCCAGGGACCCGGCAGATGACGGCAGGGGCTATCGTGTCGTTGCCCATTGTTGCAAATGCCATTTGAGTCTGTCTCGCAATCTTTCTGGAAAAGTCACAAGATGACAGCAATGTGAAATTTTTCACTTGTCAAATGTTGCAGCTTCGCGAAGGATAACAACGTTCGCAACATTCAAGAGTTTCAGCGCGTCATCAAATTAGTTTCCCTACTCTTTTGCCGCATTCTCTTGAGGCAGTCCCCAAATTTATTAGGTGTAGAAACATTTCTAAGATGTTCCCTGGCCTCTTCCCTCGAATCCGGAAATGTAAAAAACACTGAAGTTTATATATTCGGGCACAGCCCTTCATCAGAATCATGGAGTAAATATCAATAATTCTCAGTCCTCGCCGCAGCACTTCAAAACTTATCAACGTTAGAAACATTTCTGTTTCTTTTCTTTAATAGCACAAATCAACGACCACATTATATATTCTTTATAATTTTTTGTCCAAGTTGTTGCAAGATCGGTTGTTGGGTTCGGAGCCTCATTAAAGCCATCAATGGACTTGTCACAGCGATCCCGACCTCACCCTCCGAACCAGCAACTCTCGCGCTGAAGGGTCAATTTAGGAGCCAAAGCTTAACGTCACACAAAGACAGGGACGGCCGCCCCGCTCAGGTCACCCTATCACATAACAGTTGACAGCCGACCTACGTCGGGTCAACATAGAGCGCCGGAGCGTGTCAGGGGAACCGATCCCAAGCCTGGACATGCACTGCCACTGCATGTTACTGAGCAGCGGACCGGAGCCCAACGCTCTACCAATTGAGCTACTGGGGCCCGGTCGAATCCAGGAATTTAGTCTAATTAGGGACATTTTAGCCATAAACCATGAAAACGTTCATGATTTCTCTGAAAATTTTACAATGAGCTCAATGCTTTGATTTTAAAACGCTACTCTAGGGTGAAAATAAACCTCTGCCTGTAGATGACGGCATGATCTGGCTATTTCTACCATACGCAATAGGTTTCAAGGGCTTCAATTGGCTGATTACTCACCGTGACGTCAGCGCTGTCGTCACACCAACAGCTGACAACTGTGGCCGCCTGGCTGGGGTAGATTTGGGGTACATTTCAGGTAGGATTTTAACTTTTCTCCACGGAAATTTTGAGTTTCAAGACAAATTATATATTGAGTACCGGGTTTTCCGGAATGCTTTACAACTTGGCTATCTCAGCTGAAAGTACGTTATAAGGGTGCCTTTCTCCCTTTAAGACTGCCACCAAATTTTAAATGCAGCCAATGGCATTAACAAAACAGAAATTTTCACCTTATTGATTTTCTCCTAGTGTTAGCAAATCCACCAACAGTGTTGGTCTCATCAGGTTCTTTAGAGCCTGTCCCAGCCTCGTCTTTTGAGTGAGTAAGCCCCTCTCATCGATAAAGATTCTAACGTGGATGAGCAATGCTCTTTTCCTTTTCTCTCCGTTGCATCTCTGCATTCTCTGCAGCGGCTCATAACACCACGCGCTGCCAAGCGCCCGGGCGGTATTCCCGGTGTTCCAAGCCCTCGAGCCTCGCCTGCATCTACCAATGAAAACTGTGGGTTAGACGACGTCACCCATTATTCCGTGCTTGGGAGGTAAGCCCCGCTGACTTCTTAGCGCCATCTGAGCACCAGAGCGGCGAACTTGTGCGTGTGGTTGGGAGAGAGTGGCAAATACCAGCTCGATCTCTTGCAGGCCTGTTATACTTATACAGGGCAACCGAAATACAGTCCAAAGCATTTGGGTAAACACACTTTTTTCGTGCCAAGCGTAACACGCGCAGTGGAGAGGGGTCTGGCGTCAACACGCAGTGGAGAGGACAAGGTCTTAAAGTGCCCCCTGAGATCTCGGAAACCAAGGGGATTAGAAAAACACCCGTTGGAGGTATGTGGGGGCGATGGTGATCTAGCTTATGGCAAAGTTTCATTGACCTAGGTCAATATCTTCCAGTTAAACGAGGTCGTAAATATCAAATATGGGCCGTGCTGGAAACCTTTTAGGAAACGCTGTGAGTATGCAGAAAAAAACCGACAATGCACCAAAAGCGGGCTAAGGTAACATAGGGAAGGTCCCACATAATGTTCTCTGAAATTTTGAGGTCAAGATCATTTAAGATAAATGACCCATGACGTGACAATATGACATATTCCCAATAGCGTACAATATAACTGTCACTATCGCTACCTTAAGGCGAGAAATGAGGGCCTGGTCTTGAAAAGGACCCTTGACCTGTGAACTTCAGCTTGACCTTGAGTAGGGTCAACTATGAAGTCATAACATAACATAAACCATCCTGAATGATGTCATCTGACCGGCATACTGGGGTCAATGACCATGGCCTGTGACCTTTCACCTTGACCTTGAACTTCATTTGGGTTGAGCTTGACATATAACCTGGTTATATGGCGTTATGGTGTCATCACTCGGTCTACAGTGCAGGCGAACTGGTGCGACCACGCGATTGCAACGGCCTAAAAATGTAGGTCTGACTTGGAATGCCTACAAGTAGAAAAAGTATTGACCGATGTTAAAAATTACTTCACCAGTGGACGTGTTCAGAAATTCTCTCAAATGTGGTCAAGTAGCATTTACAGGCTACGAACGGTTCTCCGGCCACCTCGGAAAATTAGGTGAGGGGCACTTTAGCACCCTCTACTGCGTGTGCTAAGACATTTTTGGTGACACCCAAAGATTATAGTTTCGTTGGTGACACTGCCATTTTCTGACCTCTGCTTGATACCTTGAACTGAAATGATACAGCTACCTGATAGTGCAAATTTCAATTACTTACGACAGTTACTGGCAGATTTATAAGCTCGTCAAAAGCGTAAGTACGTCCGGGCCGGGCCAGCCCGGGCCGTATGTAAATTTTCCAATAAGCTCGAGGGAGACCTCGTGAACGCTTCACGTCCGCTCCGTTATAAAGGTTTGGAAAAGACCATGAACATTCTGAGGTCATTCACCTCAGATTTCTCCTAAGATTGGAGCCAATAAGACGTTTATGGCCAGTAAAGTGCCTTTATGGGCAATCAAACGGACAGGGCTTCTGTTTCAAGGTGGCAAACGCAGATTGTTGGATCGCAAATCGTTATTATTTAGCATAAACCCAACGAAACTCCACAATAAGTCCAGGCACCATGAATGGATGCTTTACTTACAGCTAGTTTACATGGGACATTATATAAAAAGTTCTTCAGGAAAATGATTGGATAAGGACTTAGTTAGATCCTCATTCTGGACTTTCGGAAAAAGAACCCGTCAACGATGACCATAACAGTTGTGCATGATATGATCCCACGTCAAGCTGTTGATGAGTGGAATATTAGGGTCGTTCAAAATAACTTTTTTTTTACTTT
Organism: Lepas anatifera; assembly: GCA_034440635.1. Classification (NCBI taxonomy): domain Eukaryota; kingdom Metazoa; phylum Arthropoda; class Thecostraca; family Lepadidae; genus Lepas; species Lepas anatifera. The sequence goes on along the minus strand of JAOTON010001720.1, from coordinate 40,446 downwards.
TCAGACTCGAGCCCACTTTTTCCCATTATGTATTTAATTCGGATTTCAATGAGCCACATTCCAAGCATCTACGACAACGGGAAAGATCACCTCAAAACGGTTAAAGATTTAATGTTTCAGGCGCGATTGGCCGCCCGGCGTTGCAGTCTCCCCTTGTTAAATTGGGATGAAAGGGGTGCATAACCTACCAGTAAAGACAGCGTGGCATGTGCGTACGTATAAGAGCGGTAGATGGGAGTTAACATGCAGGCATTTACTTGTCAGATGTATTTGCAGCGCAATACAAATACATGTTATTCCACAAAAGACCTGAAATTAAATGGTTCAGCACCCAAGTACTCTAAATCCCGACAGAACAGGAATGCCTTCCGGAGGCGAACCTTTCTCTGGTAACATTCGTTGGAGAACGCCGTTGGGGCAGGTGCTTCTCCCTATTCTCCTGCGAACTGTTTAGGAGCTCTGATACTGCTAGAAGACCCTGCTGCATATTTTACCCTTTGGATGTCTCACAAAATCTTCCACCAGCGTCACACCACGCTGTGGGATCGTTCACCACGTTAAGTTCTGGAATACCTTGAAACAGGAGAAGCTATACCAGTCACCAGCTTCTTAACGGAGCCATTTCTGGTCAGAATATTTCAGGTTCAGGCGATCGAGTACCAGCCAGCTGTCAGGAGTAACAAGCTGGTTGAGGCTTAGTTCCGAGCATTCACCGAGCTCTTCATAGCCTCTATCCAGTGGCGTAGCCAGGATTCAGCCAAGGGGGTCCGACTACCGTCGGGGGCCCCCAGGCCGGGGGCCCCTTAGTAGTCGGGGCCCATCTCCTATATGTGTCGTATACAATTTTGGCATTATAACATTTACACGACGGAAATTTGTCTATCCTTTTTAAGTGCTTGTTATTATTTTGTTTATAGTTTGATTTTTCTCGATCCGACCAAGTGTTGGTAAATTTAGGTCACCAAATATTAAGGCTGGCCCATGCCTATATGACAGCGTGGCTATAATAACAGTTTTGTGGCACATTTCGGGAAATCAAATGTTGCTGCGTGCATGATGTTAATTCTGACTTTACCTCAATTCACTCTGGTAATTAGGTATGAAGTTATTGAAGGTCAGTCGTTTTGAGTACGAAGAAATGCTCTTCTACGGAAAATGATTACCAAGTTTTTCCGGGTGTCGAATTCATGAACTCTTTAATCAGAAAGTTTCCAAAGAAATGGAAAAAATTAATACAAATACAAGGAATATGGTGGATGGTGGTGTGTTCTGGACGTAATATATTTTTTTTTTTTTTTTTTTTTTTTTTTTTTTTTTTTTTTTTTTTTTTTTTTTTTTTTTTTTTTTTTTTTTTTTTTTTTGTTTTTTTTTTTTTTTTTTTTTTTTTTTTTTTTTTTTTTTTTTTTTTTTTTTTTTTTTTTTTTTTTTTTTTTTTTTTTTTTTTTTTTTTTTTTTTTTTTTTTTTTTTTTTTTTTTTTTTTTTTTTTTTTTTTTTTTTTTTTTTTTTTGGTTTTTTTTTTTTGGACTTGGGTTTTTTTTTTTTTTTTTTTTTTTTTTATTTTAATAAAAAATGGGGGGGGGGGGGGGGGGGGGGGGGGGGGGGGGGGGGGGGGGGGGGGGGGGGGGGGGGGGGGGTGTAGTTGTTTTTGTTTTTTTTTTTTTAGGGGGAAAATATTATGGGGGGGGGGTGGTTTGGGGGGGGTTAAAGTTGGGGGGGGGAGGAAATAAAAATTAAAAAAAAAAAAAAGGGGGGGGGGGGGGGGGGGGGGGGGGGGTTTTTTTTTTTTTTTTTTTTTTTTTTTATTTTGGGGATTTTTTTTTTTTTTTTTTTTTTTCCTAAAAATAATTTTGGTGTTTTTTTTTTTTTGGGGGGGGGGGGGGGGGGGGTTTTTTTGTATTTTTTTTTTTTTTTTTAAAATTTTTTAAAAAATTTTTGGCGGGGGGGCCGCCCAGGCGCTGACGAATATAACGTCTATTCCGCGGAAAGATCCTGATGAATTCACCACAGTTACTTTCTTACCCTTGCTATGTTGTAAATGAGCAAAAAAATGACCAAAACAATAGGCGCCTGAGATAGCTATTGCCTTGGATTACTCTGTCATTGTTATTTTAAACCTTTCATACCTATTTTTCTTTTTGGGATTATGCTCATCAATGTGTGTCATTTTCCTTGTTTGTCTGGTTTCCTACGAAAATATTTGAAAGTTGTTTGTTTCAGAATATTTAGGAGGGTAGTTGTTGGGGCTAAGCTAATAGATTGAAAACCAGCTGAAGTTCCAAATTCCCTATTCGATTTGCTATTATGGATGTTACAATTAGATTAATTTTTGCCTTTCCTTCAGTAATGGTGCCTGATTGACATGTTTCAATTTGTCTTTTTTGGTACGCAATAGGAAAATATACATTTTTCCGAGGCATATGATTTTTGAAAATCTTCTTTGAGCCTAGGATCTCAAGCGATATCTCTGGATTGTATTCTAAAATCTAAAAGAAATGGAAAGGAAAAAGGAAGCTCAGTAAAAAGGATATATGAGTGTGCCCCAGATGCTATATAAAACCTATTCCATGGACGGTCCTACTGATGAAACCACTCACTTACTCCTCCCTAGCCATTAGTTGGAGATCCCGGGGGCTTAGGGAGGTGAGTACTTCCTTGGACTTTTGGTCTCTGATAGGCTTTGTACAAGGCTTGCATTGCTATGCCAGTGTTAAGCCATCCAGGACCATCACCCCAAGCCCCCCTCCTGACCCCTAGCTCGAGCAGAGATCTCAAGGGGCCTAGCACTTGACACGGCGCCGAAACCAGTATCTGGGACCCCCGAAAACAACACTTTTCCTGCAAATCAGTACTAACGTCCCCCAAAACCAGCATTTGGGGGTACCATGAGACTACCTACTAGGACTCCCTGGAACTTACTCTCGTGGGGCGCTGAGGATAACTTTGAGGGGAGGAAGGGAGAGGAATATAATAATTTTTGGCTTCACCCGGTCACTCGCCAACCTCCGTGGAGGGTTTCGGAGCCAGCTCCCTGTTCGGCCCCGGCCTAACCCGGGTCGGCGGGGGCCACCGCGACCACCCACACCGCCCCCAAAAGGAGAGGAATGCTTGCTGAGACTAGCTTTTGGGGACACCTGAGGGCAGCTTCAGGGGACCCCTGAGACTAACTCCTGGAGACCTCGTGAGACTAATTTTCGAATCTCTGAGATTAGCTCTCCGGCCCTCCTTAGACTAGAACTGAAAGGTCCTCTGAAAATAACTCGGGCTTCCGAGATCAGCTCTTAGGGGACCTGAGACTAGCTCTGGGACCGCCTAAGACCAACACTTGGCGCTACTCACAAGGTTAATTTCCGGTCCCTCTCCCGATTAGATCTCAGGGAGTCTCTGATACTGATTCACGGCGCCTCTTGACCAAAATTGTGGACTCCTGAGAATCTCTCGGAGCTCCCTAGATTAGCTATCGGCAGCACCTCTGGGCCTATTTATCGGCCCCCCAGATTTGCTCTGGGGGAGGGGCTGAGACTGACTCTCGGAGCCATCCAGATAATCTCTTGGGGTTCCCCTGAGGCTGTCTCTGGGGTGGGGCGGGGGGCTGGGAATGACTTCCGTTAGCCCTCTGAGACTAACCCTAGGGCGCCCCCTGAGACTAACACTCGAGGATGGAGGCGTGGAAGCACCACTGAGACTGAGTATTTGGCACGGCACTCCTGAGACTGCCTCTCTAAAGCCCAGATTAGCCTTCAGAGGCCTAAGGCTAACTGAGACCAAAATTCTGGAGCACCTCTGGGAATTGCTCTCAAAGCCCCAAAATTAGCTCTTGGACGAACCGGAGACTAGCTCCCAGGAGCACTCTGAGACTAACTTTTAGGTGCTCCCTGAGATCGACTCTCGGGGCCTCTTATTCAACAACTAGGGGAGGGCACAGCCTCAGGCTAAATCTCGAGGGTTCCCAAGATTACCCCTTGGGGGCCTCCTGAGATCAGCACTCTGCGGATCAAATGAGACTAACTCTCGGACCCTCAGTTTAACTCTCGGGGCCACCTGAAAGTAAATATTAACTCCTGAGAGAGACGCCCGTAAGACTATGGGGCCGAATATCGGGGGTCCTCTAAGACTAACTCTCGGGGTCCCCTTGACGGACTCTTGGGGTTCTCTGAGACTGACTCTCATAGAGCCCCCTGAAATAGACTGTTGCGGGGCCCTGAGAACCACTCTCTGGGGGACCCTGGGACACTCGGCCCCCCTGAGACCGACTCTGGGGGACCCTGAGACCGACTTTCGGGATCCCCTGAGACTAACTCTCAGGGACCCCCTGAAATCTACTTTTGGGGGTCTTGAGACTGACCCTCAGGGCGGAGCCCTGAGGCCGACTCGGGACGCCCTGAGAACGAATCTTCAGGGGCTTCTGAGACTGATTCTGGGAGCCCCGTGATCAGAGAATGCTTTGCAGTGGTTCAGATTGGCCCAAAGGGGGGTCCTCGAACTCCTAGAACCCCTTGGCTACGCCACTGCATCCACACATTCGGGGGCCCGCCGCGATCAGCACTTGGAGGCCCCTGAAAACATTGCTTCCCCTCCCCCCGATACCATTACTCCGGAGCCCCTGGATACTGATGCGCGGGGCTCCTAAGACCAAGCTCGGGGTTCCACTTATATCAGGTTCGGGGGCACCCTTACGCCCATGCTTGTGCTTTTCTCAGGAGTAACTGGACACCGTTGTTCGGGGGCCCCCAGATCAACATTCGGAGGCCCCCCCGAGCCTAATGCTCGGTACTCTGGAGCCCCTCGATACCAATGCTCGGGGACCCTGAGCCCAAGCCTGGGCCCTTGAGACCAAACTCTGGGTCCCATGGGGACAATTCTCTTGCCTCGCCCATAAGTCCCCTCGCTATCGATAGTCGGGGAGCACCCCGAGATCAATATTATCCCCACCCCCACTTCCCGAGGTCAATGTTCGCTGCTCCGGAGCCATCGATACCAATGCTCGGGGGATCCCTGAGACCAGCTCTGGAGCCCTCGATAAGGCCAAGATCGAAAGGCCCGTGAGACCAAGCTCAGGGCCCCCTGAGACCAAGCTCGAAAGGCCCGTGAGACCAAGCTCGGACCCCCTGATGCCAAGCTTGGGGCCCCCTGAGACCAAGCTCGGGGGCCTGAGACCAACCTCGGGGGTCCCCTGGTACCAAACTCGGAGGGCCCCGTGACACCAAGCTCGGGGCCCCCTGAGACCGAGATCAAAAGGCCCGTGAGACTAAAGCTCGGGGGCCCTGAAACCAAGCTCAGGGACCCTTGAGACCGAGCTCAGGGGCCCCCGAGGTCAATGTTCGGTACTCCGGAGCCCTCAATACCGATGATCGGGGGGCCCCCTGGGACCAAGCTCGGAAGGTCCGTGAGACCAAGCTCGGGAGTCCCTGAGACCAAACTCGGAGGGCCCCCTGAGACCAAGATAGAAAGGCTCCTGAGACTAAGCTCGGGGGTCCCTGAGACCAAGCTAAGGGGCCGCCTGAGACCAAGATCAAAAGGTCCGTGAGACCAGGTTCGGGAGCCCCTGAGACCAAGTTCGGAGGTCCCCTGAGACCAAGCTCGGGGGCCCCTGAGACCGAGCTCGGAGGCCCCCTGAGACCAAACTCGGAGGGGCCCCTTGAGACCAAGATAGTAAGGCCCCTGAGACTAAGCTCGGGGGTCCCTGAGACCAAGCTAGGGGACCCTGAGGCCAAGATCGAAAGGTCCGTGAGACTTAAGCTCGGGGGCTCCTGAGACCGAGCTGAGGGACCCCCGAGATCCATGTCTGGTTCCCTAGAGTCTCGATGCCGATGATCAGGGGCCCCCTGAGACCAAGGTCGGGGGTCCCCTGAGACCAACCTGGGGGGCCCTGAGACCGAGCTTGGGGGCCCCCTGAGACCGAGCCCGGGGACCCCTTAGACCAAGCTCGGGGGCCTCTGAAACCAAGATCGAAAGGCCCGTGAGATTAAGCTCGGGGACCCCTAAAACCGAGCTCAGGGGGCCCCCGAGATCCATGTTTGGTACTCTGGAGCCCTCGATACCGATGATTGGGGGCCCCTGAGAAAATGCTCGGAAAGCCCGTGAGACCAAGCTCAGGGGCCCTGAGACCAAGCTTGGGGGGGCCCTGAGACTAAGTTCGGAGGTCCCTTGAGACTAAGCTCGGGGGCCCTTGAGACCAAGCTCGGGGCCCCTGAGACAGAGCTCGGGGGCCCCCTGATACCAAGATCAGGGGGCCCGTACGACCAAGCTCGGGGGGCCCCTGAGACCAAGTTTGGAGGTACCTTGATGCCAAGCTCGGGGGGCACCTGAGACAAAGCTCGTGCCCCCCCCCGAGATCAATGTTCAGCACTCTGGAGCCCTCAATACCGATGATCAGGGGCCCCTGAGACCAAGCTCGGAAAGCCCGTGAGATCTAGCTCGGGGGCCCCCTGAGACCAAGCTCGGGGGTCCCTGAGACCAAGTTCGGAGGTCCCTTGAGACCAAGCTTGGGCGCTCCGAGACCAAGCTCGGGGGCCCCTGAGACCGAGCTCGGGGGTCCTGAGACCAAGATCAGGGGGCCCGTACGACCAAGCTTGGGGGCCCCTGAGACCAAGCTCGGAGGTCCCTTGAGACCAACCTCGGGGGGCCTGAGATCGAGCTCGGAGGGCCCCCCTGAGACCAAGCTCAGGGGGCCCTGAGACCAGTGCTCGTGTTTTCCAGTGCATAAGGTCAGCCCAAGGGGGGTCCGCGGACCCCAAGGACCCCCCCTTGGCTACGCCACTGCCTCTATCGGAAACTTAAGCATGCCCCAGTCAAATGAGAATTGTTTGCTGTTTTGGCCAATTGTTGTGCGAATGGCTCCTTACCTCCAAGATGGTGGTTCTCACCAGAGGGACAGAATATAGCTTTCTGTGCACAGATACCACAGCTGATGGCAAATTGACTTCAGCAAATTCAGTACGATTTCTATATTAACTTAATGAAAGCCTGCACTGCATTTCATGGATAGCTTTGAGGCTCATAGAAGGCTCTAAAGCTGACTATCCGCAACGGTTGAACCCAAATGCATGGTTTAGAACCACTTACAAGGAAAGCCATAAACTATTTCGGGGTCTGAGTGGATCAGTCGGTTAGCGCTTGCGCTCGGCTCGGCCAATCGCATTCTGTATGTGCTGGGTGTCGTGGGTTCGAGCTCACCCAGAGGCAGAATCTCGCGCCGTACTCTAGCCCAAGTTAATTCTTTCCCTCTCGCCTCTGATGACATATGACCTGAGCAGTTGATGCGTTGTTAAACTCCAAAAATTATAATATTCAGTCTTTAAGTATCTTCTGGAATGATTAACGGAATCTGACTCAGTAGTAGCACGCACTTCATGCCATAAATGTCCTATATTCCATGAATATGGCTCGCTGGTGGGCTCCCGGTCTTCTAAGCAGACATTTGTTGGAGACAACCTCTCCTGACAGCCACACGTACACCAGCTAGCGCAGTTCGTCATTATCTTCTCAAGGAAAAAAGAGCTGGCATGCAACTGTTATTTGTGACCAGAAAGTTATAACCTGCCTCGCAAATAAGAATCACAATGCTGGAGGTAAAAAGGCAGTGACACAGTACCTGGCCTAAACAGCAAAACCATCCACCTTTCAGTTGTTTAGGCTAAAGTTTCCGACAGAGCCTATGAAGAGCTCGGTTCGGTACCAAACCTCTGCCAATTTGTCATTCTGAAAGCTGGCTGGTATTCGAGCGCCTGAATCTGAAAGATTCTGACATGAAATGGCTCCGTTGAGAAGCTGGTGACTGGTATAGCTTCCACTGTTCCAAGGTATTCCAGAACTTACTGTCGTGAACGGTCCCACCGAACGTGGTGTGAGGCTGGTGGAAGATTTCGTGAGCCATCCAAAGGGTAAAAATATGCAACAGGGTCTTCTTCCAGCAGTATCAGAGCTCTTAAATAGTTTGCAGGAGAATAAGGAGAAGCACCTGCCCCAACGATGTTCTCCAACAAATGTTACCAGAGAAAGGTTCGCCTCCGGAAGGCATTCCTGTTCTGTCGGGATTTAGAGTACTAGGGTGCTGAACCATTTATTTCAGGTCTTTTGTGTATTCTCATTTATTCTCAGGTAACATGTATTCGTATTGTGCTGCAAATACATCTGACAAGCAAATGCCTGCATTTTAACTCCCATCTACCGCTCTTATACGCACGCACATGCCACGCTGTCTTTACTGGTAGGTTATGCACACATTTCATCCCAAGGGGAGACTGCAACGCCGGGCGGCCAATCGCGCCTGAAACATGAAATCTTTAACCGTTTTGAGGCGATCTTTCCCGTTGTCGTAGATGCTTGGAATGTGGCTCATTGAAATCAGAATTGAATATATAATGGTAAAAAAGTGGGTTTGAGTCTGAAAAGTAAAAAATGTTTTTTTGAACGACCCTATTGGAATATAGCTGAGCGTCGAATTATTTCATACGATGTAGCTTCTGTTTGAATACAATCGTATATTAATACATGATCGCAGGGAAACTACACATGGTATGAAATATTCCACTATCTTTTTGAACGCAGCGTACCCCCCCTGCCCTTGCTTCTAAGTCCGCTGTGACACCACGTGGTGCTTAACGGCGCGGCAGAAAACTGGTTCCGACAGAACGTTCATGTAGGCACCGGATCCCGGGCTATAAACCTGCACTGGCCTTTCTTACTTACTTTGAAAACATGGACCCCGAAGCATTCTACCCCGCTCTGTGCTGCGCTCTCGTGTAAATCGGACCTGTTCAAATCCCCGGGCCAGCTCCTCTGGCTCTCAGAGGCACACTATCTTATGCCCACGCAGCAGTGTGTCATGTCTAGCCAGTACACCTGATGACAGCTAGCCCAAGTCCTCCAACATGTCCAAAACATGATCAAACTTTGTGCAACCAAAACAGGTTTTGCGCCGTAGTTAATTATCTTTTGGAGCCGAGTGTTATTAGTTTGGGGGCCATTACCGAATACGGTGATGTGGTGTCAGACCTGGGAGATAACCAGCGAGCTGGCTATCCGCGGGATGACTAAGATGTGAGCAGTGTTTCAGATGTGGAAGGCCACTAAAAAATTCCGAAGCATTGATGTGTTTTGAGAGTGCTATCGTGACGTGTTATTGATATATTGATCGAACAAGGGAGAGTCGTCAATCACGTCAAGGCGCTTACTCAAATCGAAGAGACGGGGAAAGGGCACCTTCGTGATCGTTAGTGAAAAGAATGTGATCAGTCCTGGATACAACCGCGCTTTCACACGAGTGACGAGAGCGAAATTCATATTGCCTGAGGGTAAGGAGAGATTGTCGAAAATGTGGCCATGGAGCTGTTGGTGAAAAACGCGCCCTAGAATTTTAGTAAGCGGAATAATAATACTGGTAGGATGAAACCGATGTGACCATAGGAATCACCGGCATGGGTGTAATTTTCCCAACATCTTTGGGGTGCTCAGCCGGTGGGGGGCGGCACCCCATAGGGGCGGCGGCTTTAGGGGCGGCACCCCTTCATTGCCCCAAATCTGTTATTCATCGTTTTTTGCGCCTTTTATAGCACAGGAAACGTTCTATTTTAATGTTGGGCATGTATTCTACAGCTTTTGCCAAACATGTTTGCTTTTAGGGGACATCTCAAAGCTACATACACGTCTTAAAATAATCCAATCTGAGCTTAAAATCTTTCCATGATCAGGGGCGCAGCCAGAGCTTTGGTATGGGGGGCACACCACCTTTCAGGGGCACTTCGGGAGAAAAGGGGCACTTCTAACGTAACCTAAAAACTTACTATATCTTAGTCAATATAAACTTTTGGGTACCTTTGGTCCAAGAAAAATGCAAATTAAGAATTGTCGGAAAAGTAAAACTGAAATAAAAACAGAAAAAAGGAAAGTGTCACCGAAATCTCATGAAAATAGCCAGAACACGACTTTTTGGGATAGATTTAAGGACAAATCAGCCAACTCATGCAAGTTCTTGACATGAGAGAAATCAGCAGAGCCTGTGATTTCTGTCATTATGTGCAAGATAAGACATATTGGAGTCGAAAATTCATCGATTATGCCCACTGGTTTTGTCGTGACGAGTTAGCCCTGGTTGAACGCGGATTAACACGCGCATTGACGGGGGTCTGAGCCACCTTCGCATTGACGGGGGGCGGGTACCCGTCCCCCTAAGATCTCGAGAACCACGGTAGGTAGCGAAAAACGGTAAACGGTGTTGGGCTGCCCATCCACTTCTCCATCGAACACATTTGAACCATTTTTTTGTCAGGTCACATTTAAGGTCACGAGAGGTCAAAACATGCCCGTCATAGGGATAACATGTAAATTCAGTTTTTCGGCCATTACATCTGAACAAATAAAGATAGAGCAAAACGACTTGAACTATATGAATCCTCTTAGCAAGCCAAATTGAATGATATATAATTTGACCTTGCTAGGTCAAATCAAGGATTTGACCTGACCTGAGGTCAGGTCAGGGTCAAATTATATAAAATGCATATCATTAGAACCGCAAAGCCCAGGCGAGTCTAATGCAGCTAAAATAAATGCTCTATCACCATCCGTTACTGAGTTATTCCGTAAAAACCATTTTTCCCATGTATTTCCTATGGAGAGGTCATGCCTCGTACCTGACCTTAGGTCATCGATATCAAAAATACCGGAACATATTTTAGAGAACTCGGTGGGGCCATTATGTGATATGAGTTTCAATCGGATAAGTTCACCCTGCTCCGACTTATGCTATCTTAAACTTGTTTTGAGGTCGGGTCACTTGACCTGTACTGGTGACCTGACCTGAGATGACCTAACCTTAAAATTTTCACAGAAGTTGTAAAAATGATGAGGGAAAAGGTATACCAAGTACGGCGGCGCGTAGCGCCGCTGTTTTTCTACTGTCTCCGAAAAACCCGAGGGGGGCGGTTACCGGCCCCCTCGGGATTTTCGGAGGTAGCAGAAAAACAGCGGCGCGTAGCGCCACCGTACTTGGCATACCTTTTTCCTCATCATTTTTACAACTTCTGTGAAAATTTTAAGGTTAGGTCATCTCAGGTCAGGTCACCAGTACAGGGCCGGTGACCCGACCTCAAAAAAGTTTAAGATAGCATAAGTCGGAGCAGGGTGAACTTATCCGATTGAAACTCATATCACATAATGGCCATACCGAGTTTTCTAAAATATGTTCCGGTATTTTTGATATCGATAACCTAAGGTCAGGTACGAGGCATGACCTCTCCATTGGAAATACATGGGAAAAATAGTTTTTACGGAATAGCTCAGTAACGGATGGTGATAGAGCCTTTATTTTAGCTGCATTAGACTTGCCTGGGCTTTGCGGTTCTAACGATATGCATTTTATATAATTTGACCCTGACCAGACCTCAGGTCAGGTCAAATCCTTGATTTGACCTAGCAAGGTCAAATTATATATCATTCGATTCGGCTTGCTGAGAGCATTCATATAGTTCAAGTCGTTTTGCTCTATCTTTATTTGTTCAGATGTAATGGCCGAAAAACTGAATTTACATGTTATCCCTATGACGGCATGTTTTGACCTCTCGTGACCTTAAATGTAACTTGACAAAAAAATGGTTCAAATGTTTTCGATGGAGAAGTGGATGGGCAGCCCAACGCCGTTTACCGTTTTTCGCTACCTACCGTGGTTCTCGAGATCTAAGGGGGGCAGGTACCTGCGCCCCCGTCAATGCGAAGGTGGCTCAGACCCCCGTCAATGCGCGTGTTAAGTTCCGTGACTCCCACAAGGGCCGTGGCAGGAGGTGTGGCATAGTGACATTGGACGAATACAATTTTTGTTGCCGGAATAATTAGGAAGATACTTTTTTAACGCCTTCAGAAGTTCCATATTTTCAAGGATCGGTCCCAGTTGGAGTAAAGAAAAAATAAACAGGCTGGTAGTTTGGATGGGGATGATGTGACAGGGCTGAAAATTGTGAAAAACTAGTTCTTCATTCATTTAAATTAATTAGTATAAATGCTGGTTCAGGGGACTGTGCTCTGAGCTCAGGGGCACATGCCTTTTATCACCCCTTCCCAGAATCCACCAGTATAATAAGCAATTTATTCAACCCGGGGAACCTAGGTATCACAAGCCGTTTTAGCGATGACGGCTCATTCCTCGCTAGCTCCATTTTACAAGGGCAGTTTGCACTGTGCCCTTTTTCCCCATCTATTGGAGACCAGCTCAGGGACCCCCTAGTGAGGATCAGAGACCTCCAGAGTAGCTCCCCCCAGTTGTGCCCCCTGAGATTAGACTAGCCGCGTGACCCCCCGAGGAGATGGGAGCTGGCCTCGTGTTCTTATTCTCTGTCTATTCAAGACCAGCTCAGGGGCCCTGATGTAGATCAGAGCCCCCCAGAGCAGCTCATGCTTGGCCCGGGACTAGACTAGCTAAGTGGCCCAAAGAATGGGGGGGTCATCAGACTAGCTGAATGTGCCGCAGATAGGCTCAAAGGGCCTTGCACCATATTAGCTCAGGGGTCACCAGACTAGCTCATAGGGCATAAGATGGGCTCAGGAGGCACAATGATGACACATGAGGCACCATATCAACTCAGGGGGCATTAGTTTAGCTCAGGGACACTATACCTGCTCAAGGGCACCAGATCGATCAGCTCGGGGGCCCAGATAAAATCGTAGTCCCCAGACCAGAGCAGTGGTCTAGATTAGCTTAGGGAGCACCATGTTTGCTCAGAGAGAGGACAAGTGATCAGCTCAGTGGTCCCCGATCAGTTCGGGGCACAGATCAACGTTGAGTTACTAGATCAAATCAGGAGCCATTTAATCAGCCCAGGAGCCCCATACCAGCTCAGGGGCCTTCATCAGCCTCAGTGGGCACAACTCAGCCTAGGGCCCCAGAGCTGCTGAGGAAGTTACTTAATCAACTCAGGAGGCCCAGATCAGCTTAAAAGGCACTAGATTGGCTTAGGAGGCACCAAACTAGCTTAGGGGGCACTAGACGAGCTCTGAGGGCATGAAATGGGCTCAGGAGGCCAAATTTTGGCTCAGGAGGCACCAGTTCGACTCAGGGGGAATTAGTTTAGCTCAGGGAGAACATATTTGCTCAGGGGGAACCGGATTGATCAGCCCAGGAGCCCAGATCAGCTCCTTGCCCCCAGACCAAAGCAGGGGCGTAGATCCGCTCAGAGAAAACAAGATCAGCTCAGGGCGCACAAGATCATCTTAGGAGAAATCAATAACCAGCTCAGGGAGCACCTGATCAGCTCAAGAGGCACCATATTGGCTCAGGGGACATTAGATCAACTTTGCTAGGCATGTGGTCAGCTTAGGGGCTCAGATCAGCTCAATGGGCACTAAAACAGCTAATAGGGCACCAGGCGAGCTCGGAGGCATCATACTAACTCAGAGAGCATTAGCTAGGTTCAAGAGGCACAATTATTTGCTCAAGGGGCACCAGATTGACTCAACGGGCACCATATCAGCTTAAAGGGCACGTGATCGGCTCAAGTGGCCAAGACCAGCTCAGTGGGCACCAGATGAGCTCAAGGGGCACCAGATTAGCTCCGCCGGTACGATTATTGGCGACGATGAGACATTAGCTGGTCACGGATTACGTACCCATAATCTCCGCGGGTGCTTGGAAAGGCGTCAGAATGCCTTAGCTGACCAAAAAAGGTACTGAATTGTAAAACAATAGCCTTATTAAGACGGGCATTGACGGGGGTCTGAGCCACCTTCACTTTGACGGGGGTGGCAGGTACCCGCCGTCCCCCCCCTGAGGTCTCGAGAACCACGCTAGGTAGCGAAAAACGGTAAACGGTGTTATGTAGCCCATCCCTTTCTCCATCAAAAATATCTGAACCATTTTTTTCAGGTCACATTTAAGTTCACTAGAGGTCAAAACATGTCATCATAGGGATAACATGTAAAAGAAGGCTTTCGGTCATTACATCTGCACAAGTAAAGATAGAGCAAAACGATTTAAACTGTATGAATCCTCACAGCAAGCCAAATCCAATGATATATAATATGACCTTGCTAGGTCAAATCAAGGATTTGACCTGCCCTGAGGTCAGGTCCAGGCTAAATTATGTAAAATGCATATCATTAGAACCGCAAATACAAGGCAATTCTAATGCAATTAAAATGAATGCTCTAGCGCCATCCATTACTAAGTTATTCAGTTAAAACCATTTTTCTCATGTATTTCCAATGTAGAGGTCATGGTTCGTACCTGACCTTTGGTCATCGATATCGAAAATAACAGAATATATTTAAGAGAACTCGGTGAACCCATTATGGGGTATTAGTTGCAATCCGATAAGTGTACCCTGTTCGGACTTATGCAATCTTAAACTTTTTTAGGTCAGGTCACTTGACCTGTAGTGGTGACCTGACCTGGGATGACCTAACCTTAAAAATTTGATAAAAGTTGTAAAATGATGAGAAAAAAGGTATAATAAGTAGGGCGGCGCTACGCGCGGTTGTTTTTATGCTATCTCCGAAAAACCCAAGGGGGCGGGTACGCGCCCCTCGTCAATGCGCGTGTTAACACCCGCACTGGAGGGGGGTATGGCACTAACGCGCACTGGAGGGGGCCTGGTAGGCCCCCAAGATCTCAAAAACTAAGAGGGTTAGAAAAACGCCACTTGGTAGGTGGGTGGGGGCTATGGTGATCTACATGATGACCAATTTTCATTGACCTAGGTCAATATCTTCAAGGTCAAACGAGGTCGTAAAAGTCAAATATTGGCCATGCTGGGATCGATTGGTAAATGCTGTGATTATGCAGGAAAATGGCGGGAATAAGCTAAAGGCGGACAAGGTTCAGAAAGAAGAGGTCTCAAAGGGGCTTCCCAACAACTTTTGGGTCAAGGTCATTCAAGGTCATTGACCTTTAAGGTCACCATATGGTATACTACTTATTATTTACACTTTGACTAACACTGTAGCCACTGTTTGGCGGGAAATGAGGATTGACCTTTCCCAATGACCTTTGACCTTGACCTTTGTATTGGGGTACCCTACCGATGACGTCATATCATAATATATGTCAGACGGGATAACGTCATTTGGCCGGACGCACAGTGGTCAGTGACCTTGAAAGTGCAGATATGACCTTGACCTGTGACCTTTGACCTTGACCTTGACCTTCATGTGGAGTGACCTTGACATAAAGTCCCGCTTATATGAAGTTATGACGTCACCACTCGGTCTTCAATGCAAGCTAACTGGTCCGACCGCGCGTTTACGGCGATCTCAAAATGCAGGTCTGACTTTGAAAGCCAATAAGTCAAAAAATTTCGGCCGATTTTCAAAAAGTCTTCACCAATCGACGTGTTATTAAATTCTGTTAAATGTGGCCACGTTTCGTTTTTAGGCTACAAACGGTTCTTCGGCCACCTCGAAAAAACAGGTGGGGGGGCCTCCGAGGCCCCCTCCAGTGCGCGTGTTAATCGCTAAATGTGATCTAATTGGATCTAGGTTTGACGGCGTAGGGCAATAAATTTTAAGCGGCACAGGCGAAACGGGGTACACCGCCTAGCGATCAAAGGGCGCTCCGGCACCGATGGGGGCACGTGCCCCCTGGCTGCGCCCCTGTCCACGATTGAAGTGTATCAGTTTTCTGGGGTTAAATTTTACCTTCAGGATTGCAGAGTGGATGGAGATTGAAATGAAAGCAAATGACCTGTAAGACGGTAAGACGGATGCGGAATGAATCAGGGCAGAAATGCTGAGCCGGAGAGCGACACATGTATTGGGGGTGTTCTCATTGTGATTAGGGGTGCTCGTATACCCCAAAAAGATGACTGATTTCACCCCTGGCTGACACTAAAAGAGTAAAAGCACGGCAGCGTCAGTCCACCATTTACTCGGCTCGGAGAATTCCTCCAATAGACAAACAGATCACGATTAGACGATTGTGGGCTGCTGTTTGCTTTCTCGAAGGGTGTTAGAGATTCCTCCTGACAAAACTGTGCGTACAGCAGGGCCTAAGTTTGACCGGTTTTGGGGGCCATGGCCGGACTGGTCTCCTCGGCAGTGATAAACCAGGGGCGGCAGTGATCAGCCGGGGGCGACAGTGAAGATTCGAGGAATGAATTATCTAACCAGAGGCCGCTCATATATGGGTTAATAAAAAACAGGGACAGCATTGATCAACCAGGGGCAGGGTGAATGAAGGCAGCAATGATTAATCTGGGCGGCAGTTATGAACCAGGGGAGACAGTGATCAGTCAGGGGCCAGCAGGGATGAACCAGGGGTGGCAGCGATGAGTCGGGGCGGCGCGCATTTGGGTCAAAATATGCCAAGGACAACATCAATGAACCAGAGGTGGCATGAATTAGGGCGGCAGTGATAAACCAGGGGCGGCAGTGACCAGCTGTGAGACGGTCCATCATCATATTTGAGGTTTTAGAGCGCGCTGACATCTAGGGTCATACGGCGCCCATAACATTAAATAAGATAGCAAATAGGACATTTCCGCACGAATTTTAACAAGTCAGGTGGTAAAACAGGTCAGGTTGTGAAAATTGTATCAGAAGATATATAAAACACAAAAAATGAAATGAAATACAAATACTGAACAAAATGACACAATTTCACACGATATACTAAAGTCAGAGACTATAGGTAACATGAAACTCGACGTTATGTAAAACCTGAAAGACTACTAGGATGAATATATGGCATTAACACGCGCCCCACTGGGGTCCGTGGCATGACGCGTCCCGCTGAGGTGGTGGCGTTTCCCCCCGTATCTCATTCCCAACGAAAGCTAAAGGAAAATTACGGACGGCGTTCGAAAGCTCTTGACAAGACGAAGAGATTTTATATGAAGAATTTTTATGTCAGGTCAATATTGAGGTCAGCATAGGTCAAAGAAGGCTCCATAGGCTTACAACAGAGCAGTGTACGTTTCCCTATCTAGATCTGCCCTTAAGGTAGCTAGAGAAAATATTATGCATCATTGGATTCCTCTCATCGAAGCAAATCAAATAATGTATAATATGAACTTTCTAGGTCAAATAGTGAAAATGACCTGTCCTCGAGCTAGGTCAGGGTCATCGAGTGACCTGGTAAGGTCATGTTGCATATCAATCAACTCCCCGTGACAATATAAGCACAATGCACGCAAAATGGGAGCTTATCTCAATTCAGTGGGAAGCTATTGGCACAACAGTCACTCTATGCTCGCGTGACCTGACATGACCTTTGAGAGGTCAGATGCTCAAAAACCCAACTTTATGGTAAAGATCGTGGTTAGAATGGACGGTTTGATGATTTTCAGCTTTATCATCCAACATTTACTGAAAACGAGCCCATTCTATTTTTCACCATAGACTTATAATGGGGTGACCAAAAATTGACCCCACCTCAGGTCAACAATATCGAAATTTGGAGATAGCAGATTTGTAGACCCTAATGATCTTATCATATTGTGGAAGTTTTAAACTGATAGGTTTTCTGATGTTTCCTGGGCGCCGCTTCCAACTCGTGATTTTAGGTTTTGAGGTCGGGTCGCTTGACCTTGAATAGCTCCTTGATCTGACAAATTTGGTCATATGTGTAAAATTGATTAGGAGTAAGGTAAGTTTCGTTGTTCTGCGTCTCTTCGTTCTTTAGCTATCTGGGAAAAACCAGGGGGGGCGAATTTCGACCCCAGCGGGGTGCGTGTTAAACCTAACGCTCCTCAGACATAACATGATGTTAGTGATCTCCACAGAAGGATGCTCCCCCAGAACGCTCACTGCCAAGATATCCCCAGGATGAACACTGCCCCAGGAGACGGCAGTGATGAACCAGGGGCGGCAGTTATCAGTCAAGGGCGGCAGTTATCAGCCAGGGGTGGCAATGATCAGCCAGGGGCGGCAGTGATCAGTCAGGGGCCGCAGTTATCAACCAAGGTGCGGCAGTGATCAGCAAGGGGCGGCAGTTAGCAGCCACGATGCGGAATTTATCAGTCAAACGGCGGCAGCTATCAGCCAGGGGCAGCAGTTATCAGCCAGGAGGTGGCACTTATCAATCCGCCGGGGGCGGCAGTGATCAGCCAGGGGCGGCAGTTATCAGCCAAGGGCCGGCAGTTTTCAGTCAGGGGCGGCAATGATCAGCCAGGGTGCGGCAGCGATCAGCCAGGGGCGGCAGTGATCAGCCAAGGATGGAAGTTTTCAGTCAGAGGGCGGCAATGATTAGCCAGGGGGCGGCAGTGATCAGCCAGGGGCGGCAGTGATCAGCCAAGGACGGAAGTTATCAGGCAGGGGGTGGTAGTGATCTGCCAGGGGGCGGCAGTTATCGGCTAGGGACGGCAGTAGTCAGCCAGGGGCGGCAGTTAACAGCCAAGGGGCGTCAGTTATCAGTCAAGGGGCGGCAGTGATCAGCCGGGGGCGGCAGTTATCAGCCAAGAGCTGGCAGTTTTCAGTCAGGGGCGGCAATGATCAGCAAGGGAGCGGTAGTGGTCAGCCAGGGGCGGCAGTTACCAGCCAAGGGGCGGCAATAATCAGCCAGAGGGCGGCAGTTGTCAGCCAGGGGCGGCAGTCAGCATCCAAGAGGCGGCAGTTATCAGTCAAGGGGCGGCAATGATCAGCCAGGGGCGGCAGTTATCCGTCAAGAGCCGGCAATTTTCAGTCAGAGGGCGGCAATGATCGGCCCAGGGGGCATTAGTTATTAGCCAGGGGCGGCAGTGATCAGTCAGAGGACGGCAGTGATCAGTCAGGGGCGGCAGTGATCAGCTAAGGGGCGGCAGTTATCAGCCAGGGGGGCGGCAGTAATCCGCTAGGGGTGGCAGTCGTCCGCCAGGGGCGACAGTTAGCAGTCAAGGAGCGGCATTTATTAATCAGGGGGCGGCAATGATCAGCCAGGGGGCGGTAGTGATCAGCCAGGGTCGGCAGTGGTGAACGAGGGGCGGCAGTGATCAGCCGGGGGCGGCAATGATGATTCGGTGGGCGGCAGTGACTAACCAGGAGTATATGGGTGTTGAAATAAACCAGGGTGTTTAGCAAGGGGCGGCATGAATCAATGCGGCAGTGATAAACCAGAGGTGTCAGTGATCAGCCAGCTGATCGGTGATGAACAAAGGGTGGCAGTTATCACCTGGAGGGGGGACGGCAGTTATTAATCGTTGGCGACAGTGATCAGGCGGTGGCGGCAGTGATGTGGCCTCATAAATCAGGAGGTAGAGGTGGAACCAATCAGAGTGAAAGTAATGAACCCAGGACGGGAAAACTTGACAGGGGCGGCACGAATCAGGGTGGCAGTGATGAGATAGGGTGACACTCTTCAGGGTAGCGGTGATAAGCCAGGGGCGGCACATGTATTGGGGGTGCTCAGCACATGATTGGGGGTGCTCGGGCACCCCCAAAGAGATAGAAAATTACACCCCTGATCACCGGATTCGATGTTAGGACGGATAACGGCGTGTTCCCAGCGATCTGGCGTTTCAGAAGCTAGGGCTGAGCTCTTGACTAAGTGGAAAAGCGGTAGACCCTAGGATTCCAAGATCGGGTAGACGGTGTGCATATAAGGAATATCTAGCCCATCTGCTGATGAAAACACAGGGGCGGCGCTTCCATAGAGGCACATTAGGTACTGCATAGCCACTTTTAAATGTCGAAGTAGGTATATGTTTTATGTGGAATAAATCTACTTCGACTCGATGTTAAATTACAGAGAATGTTCCTTTTTCGGAGCACTGGGTCAAAGAGCCGATGATTTGCATCTCTGAAAATCCACGCTCGCAGCTCTTACTGTCAGCAAATGTGAGATTAGGCACTTCGCTGAACCTGCCTAACCTCGTGGCAAATCTAACGTGTGGTTTCTGATTGACATCTTTAATACCTCATTCATTCAGACCCGAGTACTGGCTCTTTAAATTAGCAAACTGGGCATGCCTAGCACGTACGATGTCGCGTCTTAGGGCCTTGATTACAGCGGATTCGTTTATGGACATTCTTGTATTCGCTGATTTCTAGCCTTCTCTAGTGCGGGACAGTTGTTTGGCAACTACTAGCAAAATATCTAACTTGTGAAACCCTTATGAAGGACGTGAGTCATGGCACAAAATCTGGTGGATCAAATAAAAAAATCCGTGAAATAAGCGATCGTACCGTCAGAAATTGAACGTCATAAAAATGAAGTGCCGAAGCCGTCCTTGAAATGGGAAGCTCTCGTAAGTACCTTGCCCTTCCCGGCTTACTTACCTACCTACCTATCCTTCTTGAATTTCAAGATAGATTTACTTAAAGGTACGTTCAAGAGGGATTCCTCCACGCCAGAGTGACGTCATACGGGTGTGAAGGAATTCCTTCACAATTGAGCTGTGTGTCAAACGGCTGCTCTTAGCCCTGTTCCAGCTGTCAGCACAGTTTTGTCAGCATGACCTCTAACCTCTCCTCCAGAAAAGTAACATCAGCGCAATAATCGCCTCTTGTTTGTGCTAAGCAAGGGAACCCTTTATACCATTAAAACATATTAGGCTGCCACTTCGTGCACTTACGGTTTTTCATCAGCACAAACAGCAGGCCGTCAGCCCGTAAACCTCTAGAACTAGTTCCCGGGGAGAGGCTACAGTCCTGCGACGTAGGCGCAACCCGGCCCGCTGATTGGTGCTGACAAAACTGTGCTGACAGCTGGAACAGGGCTAACGGCACTTCCCGCTTACGAATTCGTGAGAATACACGGCAATCAAGTTTATCCCAAATGCAATGGATAAGCATTTTATTTTCGATTCTGGGCCTCTTTTTGCAAAATTTGGATATTTAATCATTTAATTTTTCCCATGTTATATGCTACGATGTGTGACGTCACATCCGGTGGTCTGCGCTTGCTGTTGGAGAGGGCTGCTTGAATTTTGCCTTGTACCTTCATAAACTGCCGCATAACCGTTTGCACGATACACCGGCAAGCGTTTGTCTTATATACATACATATATATATATATATATATATATATATATATATATATATATATATACATCAAATATATATATATATATATATATATATATATATATTTGAATTTGTATATAGTTAAACGATTAAACATAAATATTATTTTTGCTCATCGACTTGAGCTTGCCCCCTCTCCAGCCTACCTGCTGGATCCGCCCTTGTCTACTATCAGGTAAAAGCCTGAGCGACGTACTACCCTATAAGCCAATCGTACCTAGGCTGCTATAATGTTCAAGCGCCGCCACTGTGAAAACACGACAAAAGGCAGCCAGACCTCCAGGCATGGGCATTCAAAGCGGGGAGACTGGAAGCATTTCCCCAACTTGTGAACCAGAGAGGATGTCCCCAGGAGCGTAGCTTGGATTTCGCTCAGGGGGGGCTCAGGAGTTCCGGCTTCACAATCTACCCCCCTCTCCCCGGTCAATGGGTCCATGGGGTCCCATGTTTAGACTATTACGAAGGAAATCAGCCTACTAACTGTACTCGTCCGTACTAGTCTGTTCACGTCCCCCCCTACCGCACTCATCGCTCCTAAACCCGGCGCCATCCTCCTCTACATATCAGTTCTCTCCTTTTGTCGTAGCGTGTATTTCTCTTTGTGTATGAATGAATGAATGGAAGACATGTTATGGCTCTAAATAGGGATTGTGGATGCGAGTTTGTTTTAGTGTTATGCAGTTGTAATGCTTTGTAAATGTTGCTTGTTGCATGTGTGCTCTTACGACTATGGCTTCGTCCATTAGTGTGCATTCCTGTTCATAATCCAATACAAAGGTTGGGATTTCACTGATTATTAAATTCTGTTATTTTCATTGCGTCATATTGTTAGAAGAGAGGAATGAGTTATGTTTTAGCGTATAAAAGTGGTGGAAATGCGGTGTCCAGATTTTCAGACCTCTTTCTTCTTAAATTATTCGTTTTAGAATTTCGGTAGGGGAGACCGGGGCTGATTGCATCACGGGTTGAATGCATCAGGGGCTGTAACTAAAAAATATTCACTGGAGAACAGTTTGAGCGGGCCCACTAGAACCGCGCATACGCAGTGTCTTTCCGGTGAAGAAACCAGCGAAGGCGGTCGGCCGATACCGGGTGAGGAGGCAAAAACTCATTTTTTAGGGTGAAAGTATCTTTTTAGTCTGTTACATTAAGTTCTAAATGAAATACAAGATGACATGCACGCTGGTCATAAGCCTGGCAGGTTAAAGCGTGTTTCTCCAGTCTTCAATTGAGGCAAAGACTTTTCGCGGGACCTCTTGGCTTGATATTTGGCGCCATGATTGATTCAGGGCAGGGACGGGGCAAGACGAATCATTTTTCGCGGGGCAGGTTGAAACATTGATGCAACCGATGCAACCCACCCCGGCGCTTATCTTTGTTTATGGGCCAATTGAATAGTCATAAGGATGTATCATTACCATCATTATTGGCCTCGGCGTCGAAAGTGGGGGAGGGGCGCGTCACCCAGTTTCGCGAATGAGAGAACGGGCGTCCCCCCATTTTAACTTGAAATAGGTACCTACTTTTTGTACTTTTTCCCCATATTAAAATCGCCTCCTACCCCCTCTCCTCCCCCCTGCCCCCGTCATCGCCAGATTATGGTCCGTCACCTCCTACAAAAAATTTCGTGGTGACGCCCCTGATTATTGGCAGGGAAAATAAGGAAAAATAATTAAAAACTGTGGCCGAGAATACCTGAATGTTCTGTATTAACACCGGGGCTGGAACGGGTCTGGCACGAACACGCACTGGAGGGGACCGTTGGCCCCCTACGATCTGAAAAAGAAAAGTCTTGACCCATGACCTTTGACATTGCCATGTGACCACGCCATACGCCATGTGGCGCACGAGGCCTGCAGTGAAACACGCAGGTTCTATATCTGTCACCACTGTGACTCTGTTTCTAAGTAGGTAAACTCGGAAAGGTATCCGATGAGCTGAATGGGAAACGTGCCTACCAATAAAGCGAATCTGACGTTGTATCGTGTTTCTGTGCACTGATTCCTCATGATGCAAGCTGCCCCGGGGACTGATGCAACTTACCCCAGCATCGGGGCAGTTTGCATGAAGTGCAGAGCTTATTTCAAAAGTTTATTGAGGTAAAATGTACTTGTTTTCGGGAGAATATTAAACGTCGTTTGGTGGGGAAAATAACTATGTTTTGAATGGTGGTATCCAATTTTCGATAGATCTTGTGGATTATTAGCTACAGAGGGAAGAAAAATGAAAAATGATTCAACCAGCCCCGGTCTCCCCTAAAGTGGTCCATTCCCTTTAACGCTTATCCCAGCTTTGAGTTAGAAAATATAACCCAAAAGTTTTGCTTTCTATCACATGCTCATGAATCGGTAATGAATTCTGGACACGAGGGACTGTAACTAGAGGTAAAAATATATGCCAATTTCTCGCCAAGTTAATTCGACCCGATATGTTGGAAAAAGATGGAAGTGAAGGAAGGAAGGAAGAGTCGAGTGGATGCAATAGACGTGTACGGTACCAAATGGGAAGGGGTGCGTCCCCGGGGCGATGAGTGGCGGGCATACCGCCTGTCCGACGGGTAAATGTCTTCAATAGTCATCCTCGTTTTTACCTCTCATTGCTTGTAACTGTGAACATGAAATAATGGAAACAATGGCAGGAGACGGCAAGGATAAGGATGGATGAGGGTAAAGGAAAGTTGTATGCTCCTGCGACCTGACATGACCTTTAAGAGGTCAGATGGTCAAAAACTCGACTTTATAATCAAGATCGTGGTAAGAATGCACGGTGTGAGGATTTTCAGCTTTATCTATCCAGTAATTACTGAAAACGAGCCCTTTCAGTTTTTCACCCTAGGCTTATAATGGGGTGACCAAAAAATTGTCCCCACCTTAGGTCAACAATATCAAGATTCAGAGATAGCAGATTTGTAGAATCTAATGACCTTATCATATTGTGGAAGTTTGCAACTGATCGGTTGGCAGATGTTCTTCAGGGCGCCGCTTCAAACTCGTGATTTTAGGTTTTGAAGTCGGGTCACTTGACCTTGGATAGCTCCTTGACCTGACATGACCTGAACTAAAAAATTGGTCAGATGCGTCAAATTCATCAGGGATAAGGTACTGTTAGTTTCGTTGCCTTGTGTTTGCTTGTTTTTGTATTGTCTTGGGAAAACCAGGGGGGCAAATTTCGTCCCCCGCGGGGCGCGTGTTACCACACTCACTGGAGGGTACCTCGGAGTCCCTCCCCACCTATTTTCAAGGGACCGGAGAAACGTTTGCGGCCGAAAAATGCTAGTTTGCTACATTTGAGAGAATCTAATGGGGCGTCGATTGGTGAAATGATTTTGATAATCAGTTAGAAAGCTTTTGATTTAGGGTTTGTTCACATATAACGTCAGCCAAAGCTGGGGCGTTCAAGACCCCTCCCTCTTTGTAAGCAGTCGTCAAAATATGGCTAACCCCCTTTTCAGAAACTGTAAAAATTCCAGACCCCTCTAGCCAGCAAAACTTTTGTCCCCTCAGAAACCCTAGTGAAAGGCGTAGGGGTGTGTATTTATATCTCTTTGGGGGAGGTGTCTGGGCATCACCAATAAAACCTTAAGTGGTACTGGAATATTATCCATATTTTCGTTTTTTACTTTTAATATTTTTAGTTTGTTGTATCGTATTTAATATATTTAGTTTGTGAAACACGTCTGTGAGATGGCCATGCTATTCACTATCCTTTTTGATATGGTGGTTATTGACATCGTTTAAAAATTGTGTACCCCAATGCATTTGTCAAAACATACTTTCCTGGAAATACGCGAAAGATACAAGTAAAAGGTAACAAAAACACAGATTTTTGGGCCTTTATTCCAGCCCCCTTTTATATAGCCACTACTTGCACCAGACAGTTGCAACGGATAACGGCAAAGGGGCCCAAAATCGTTAAAAACATATGGTTTTTAAAGAAAATCAGAAAAACCGACAAAAATAGGGGGTTTCTGGAATTCTTTTCCTGCTTCTCCCCTGGACCCGTCCCTGCCTCATAATGTATTATTTGCTATTCCTTACTCACTGGGAAAAACGCCTTGGGGGCTTTACGACGCACCGACAGAGCAACTACTGAAGCAACATGGCGTTCCCAACTCTCACCATGCTGGAGTGGTATATTATGGATTAGAAAGTTGTCATTTATTATTTACTCCTGCCCTTGATTTAAACCGGGGTTGGGGAGGACGGGGGTGGTGGAAGGAAACCCAATGTTCTACCACTGAGCCCCAGTGACCCCTGGCGCAGACATGAAAATAATAAATGTCCTATCATCACAAAATAACAATCAGTGAGTGGCAATCAGTGAATAGCAATCAGTGAGCAATCAGTGAGCAATCAGTGTGAGGGGCCGGGGTGTCCTAGTGGCATCGTTGCCAGTCTACAGATCGGATAGCATGGATAAACGTGAGTTCAATCCCCACGGCGGGAAACCGCCTTCCGTGTCCGATCTGACCCGGTGGAGAGGATCCTTAACACCCACACCAATACTCCCTGTAATTCGGCATGTGTGCCTGTTGGGAGTGGCCCTAATAAAAAAAAAAAAATAATTTCAGAAGTCAGCCTTTTGAGCATATACACTCAAAATGTGAAAGTTTTGAGCAAATCAACTTTGGCTCACGATTTTGAGACTGACTCCGATTCTGACTCAACTCCAACCAGCTGAGCAATTAAGTCGACTCTGGTTCAACCCAGATTCAAAAGTGAATCGGTTCAACTCTGACTCATGGAAAAATTGAGCCGATTCAGAATCCACTCTGATTCCGAGTCGCGGCTCAGCAAGTCTGCCACACGCCTGTCAAAGTTGGACATTCGTACTCAGTTTTCCCACCCTAGTTCGCACTGCGTCGGCGCACCAGAACAACGGCCGTAGTGTTCTTTTCGACCGGTACCTGTCAGTTCATGTAGACTGGCGCCACAAAACTTGACATAAGGGGGTGGATCAACTTGCACTGCTACAGTCTTCCGCGAGCAGCGGTGCCGGGCGGACGTGTGTGCCCGTGCTCCCACCGTAGCCCGACCCAATACCGGCGCGCTATGGGTGTGGAATCCCAGCCGGGACCCGTCCATAACCTACGGTGTGGCTGCCGATAAGTGGTTTCCGGAAAGAAGTGACCTGAAGTGATTTAAAATTTATAGTGACACTCACCATGAACAACAGAAAAAGTCGAGGACGCAGTGGCCAGACAGCCCAGCAGCAGCGTCCGCCAGTACAGCAGCCGCGCCCGTCCACCCCTCAGCGGCAGCCGACCGACCGCGGTCACGGCGCGGGCGGCGCCGCGGGCGGTACCAGTGGCGGTGCCAGGTCGGCTCCAAGGACGGCAAGTTCCCAGCAAGCATCCGTGCGCGAAATGATCAGCCGCTTAGACCCAGCTGAACGAGCAAATCCGCGGAGTTTCAGCCCATCCAAAAGGCCTCGCCAATCAAGAGACCACTCAACCGCCTCTGATTGTTCGGACCGTGACGTGCAGAGTGGCACCTCTCGTCCCTTAACTCAGGACATGCTCCTGTCTGCCTTGAACAATCTGGCAGAACAGATAAAGGCTGACATGTCTAGAGAATTCGGGATTCTGAAGGAAGACATTCAACGTCTGCATGGCAGAATCTACGAATTAGAACAGCACGTCGAGGAGAGGGATAACGTCATAGACGATCTGCATCGTCGCATTAGCGAGAAGGACGAGCGCATTTCCACCCTCCAACATGACGTAGATGAACTCATCTCTCAGCAGAGACAGCCAGACCTCATCTTATCTGGTGATGCTATCCCTCCCGTCCCTGCAGAACACTGGACGGAGGACGTGGCAGACACGGCGCTGAAGGTTCTGACACAGTGCCTGCCGGACGTGCCCGTGTCTCGCGACAACATCGAGGGAGCCGCACGCATCCATAAGCGAAAAAGCATCGTCTGTCGCTTCAAAAGCGTAGCCAGAGGATCTGTGCGTGATCGCCTCTATGAAGACCGATTTAAGACAACGCCTGCAGGCACGGAAGCTGGTGTGCAGAAGAAACTGTACATCAGTGAGAACCTGTCGCCATACCGACAGCAGATATTCCAGGAACTCCGACAGCAGAAAAAGAAAAATCGTATATACACAGTGTATAGCATGCATGGTGAGATCTTTTGTAAGACAATGAAACATGGTCAGAAAATCAGAGTGCCGAGCTTGGAAAAATTACAGGAAGTGTTGAGTGACAGATACTAAACGCATCATACGTCACAGTGATTGATGACCATGAAAGCGAGTGTTTCTGAGCATGCACGGCTTAAGGTTGGTAAGTGTTCTCCTTCTTGTGTCATTTGAAGTGTTCAGAATACTTTTGAATATGTTTAGGCATCCATGAGAGATTTTCGCACTCTTGCCGTTGTTGTATCCCTCCATGGACTTCGGTGTTACGCGACTTTACGTTACTGTTTTATCTCGCGAAAAAGATGTTAATGTCTAGAGCTTTGTTCAGGGTTTCGATCTATATGTGCCGACTTTCTAGCTTTGGTGTATGTTCAGTAAATGTTAGGTATGGCATTCAGATAACAGTAGCCTTTATAGTAAAAAAGACATCCATAACTTGTAGAAGTATATGTCTCGTGTTCAGGCGCAAACTGTCCTAATATCGACATGATAAAGCACTATAATTAATGCAAGCTTCAGTTTATAGTGCGTCAATTATTCCTTATACATGATGACTAGGGTGAAAATAATTTCAGTTAATTGTCGAGGTTTAGCTGATTTAAAAAAGATTAAAGATGTTTTTAAACATTTGCGCAAGTTTAAAGCTGATTTAATTTGTCTTCAAGACATTCATATAAAAAAGGGTAAGGAAACGATCTTCAGGAACGCGTGGGGCCGTCAGACAATAATGGCTCCATACACAAACAACTCTAGAGGCGTAGCAGTTCTGACCGGGAGGAATCAAGCCATAGATCGAAATGAACTTGTAAGGGACGAAAATGGAAATTATTTAATTTGTAGTGTCAAGATTGCTGAAATGGATTTCGTTTTGGTGACAGTCTATGGTGCCAATGCAGATTCTCCGGATTTCTACAAACACTTAGGTGATCAAGTGTCAGAGGTGAACAAGGAAATTTTTCCAATTGTGATAGTAGGAGATTTCAATTTAGTCCTGGATCAAGAGATAGATACTCATAATTATGTCCGGCAAAATAATACGAGAGCTGCACTTGAAGTGCATAGCTTAATCCGCCGTTATGAGCTCGTAGACATATACAGAGAAAGAAATCCAGACGTGAGACGATTTACATGGAGGCGATGTAACCATGTTGTAAAACAATCCCGACTTGATTTTTTCCTTATCTCCAGCAATTTGTCTAGTTGTGTTAGGGATTGCAGCATAATACCTGGTTATCGGACTGACCATTCTTGCATTTCTCTGGAATTTGAGATAAATAATCAAGAAAGGGGTAATGGATGGTACAAGTTTAACGTGTCACTGTTAAATGATAAGGCTTACACTGACCGCATTGACGCAGCATTTTCGGAGGTAATTGATCAGTACGCAGTCCCAGTTTACGAAAGTGTTTTTAGGAACAACTTTGAGAACTTTGGTATATGTTTCACAATCCCTGATGATCTTTTTGGGAGGCTCTTATGATTAAACTAAGAATGGAGACCATTTCATACAGCATACATAAATCGAAGGAGAGTAAAACACGTGAAGACACTTTATGGGATGATATTCAAACATTAGAAAACGATAAAGAAGCTCGCATGATGAGGCATTGCAACACAAGCTTAGGCAGGTTAAACGGGAATATGAAGACCTAAGGGAGAAAAAACTTAGAGGCTCCATCATCAGGGCACGATGTCGATGGTATGAATCTAGTGAAAAACCCACATCTTATTTTTGCAATTTGGAAAAACGTCATATAACTTCTAAGACTATAGCCTCCCTTCAAGTCAAGAGTAGTCTGCTCACCTGTCAAAATGACATAATGAATGCATTTGTTCGCCATTTTCGACGTCTGTTCTCGCAAAGGGAAGAACCAAACCTTGAGGAGACGTTGAGTTACCTAAATCAAACCGATTTTATCAAGCTGACTCCAGAACAGGTTACGCTGCTGACACGTCCCGCCACCAGTGGCGGATCCAGGGGGCAAAAAGGCAATTGCCCCCAAACGGAAAAGCTCGGGGCAAAACTATGTTTTTGCCCCCCAAAGCGATCGACCTCCTTTTTCCCCCGACTCCTTTTTAGCTTGTATGCAAAATTTTGGTGCTTCCAACTCTCAACTTCAAACAGAATTAGAGAAGTTCAGTGTAAATATTTGGGCTTGGATAGGAAAAAATGTATCTTGAGCCCATATTTTTCAGCCCGTGACGTTTTTTTTTTGCTTTTCGTCTCCAGTTCCCAAAATCCTACCGAAAAAGGCATATTGTAGCGCAATTGTTCACTGCGCGACGTTTTTTTTTTTTTTTGCTTTTCGACTTTGGTTTGCCCCTCCCAAACCAACCGGCTAGATCCGCCACTGCCCGCCACAACACATGAACTTGGGTTATGTTTAAAAAGAATGAAAAACTTAAAAACACCAGGATCAGATGGATTCCCAGCAGAGTTTTACAAGTTTTTTGGGTAGAATTTAAGTTTATACTTCTACGTCTTTTTGAATCCAGCATTGATGTTGGCAATCTTCCTCTGACACTACGCGAAGGTATTATATGTTTGATCCCTAAAGCAAATAAACCAAAAAATATCATCGGAGGGTATAGACCAATAACGTTGTTAAATGTTGGTTATAAATTGCTGTCAGGAGTGCTTGCTCATAGATTCAAAAAGGTACTCAGTGTGCTAATAAACCCCGAACAAACCGGTTTCCTGCCAAATCGATTTATTGGTGATAACACTCGGCTACTGTATGATTTAATTGAAGTACTAAATCAGAAAAAGAACAGGGATTGCTAATAGCGATTGATTTTCAAAATGCTTTCGATACTATGAGCTGGAAATTTATCGAGGCATGTCTAAATGCTAGATTATTTCCAAACAAAATAATACAGTGGGTAAAGCTGCTTCATTCTCAGTCCTTTGCTCGTATCATATACAACGGACATCTTTCGCAACCGATTCATTTACAGCGGTCTTGCAGACAGGGAGATCCATTGAGCTGCTACCTATTCATTTTGGCACTAGAACACCTTTTGGACAAAATAAGACTCAATAAAAGAATAAAAGGTATAAGGATTGCAAGCGATGAATACAAGCTGTCGGCATACGCTGACGACACTGTCTGTTTATTAGATGGGGATATAAATAGCATCCGAGCTCTCTTTGAGGACCTGGGCGTTTACGCCAAGTTTTCGGGCTTATTCCCAAATGAGAAAAAATGTAAGGCCATGTGGCTAGGGAATATTTCCGAAGCTGAAGTAAATCAGAGATCACAACAGCTGAATTTTTCTTTTGAATGGGTAACAACACTTAAACTACTCGGAATCAGATTCAGCAATAACATTGGTGAAGTGTTGTCATTGAACTATGCAAACATCCTATCGAAGGTTCAGAGCATAATTAGTGTATGGAATCATAGAAATTTATCTCTGATCGGAAAAATTACCGTGGTGAAAACACTTCTGCTGTCTCAGTTTACTCACTTGTTCACAGCTCTCCCAAAACCCGACAGCAATACGATGAAAAGATTTAAGAAAAACATGTTCTCATTTTTGTGGGGAGGAAAAACTGAAAGAGTCAAACGGCAAACAGTTATTAGAGACATCAGTGATGGTGGCCTTCGCATGGTTGACTTAGACAAATACATCATTGCACTCAAATCTTCTTGGGTTAGAAGACAGCTCCAATCAAAACATGCCTGGGTGAAACTATTCCAGTCCACCATAAGTAATGATCCAACTCTTTGGGAACGAAATGTTAAGTCTCTTCAATCATTTGCAAACAAGCTTCAAAATGGTTTCTGGAAAGAAGTTTTCTTTGCATGGGCTCAAATCACTGGAAGCTATCCGGTCTATTGCGAAGACTACCCGAGCATAGGGTTATGGTTTTCGGATCTTACACGCAGATTCTCAAACGCAAGAATAGAACAATGGTTTAACAAAGGAATCATTAGACTTAATGATATACTAGATGAACAAGGCAATTTGCATTCATTTGAAAATCTACGATATCGTTTCGACCTAAAGCATGCTAACAGAATGGACTATAACGTCTTAATCCATTCTTTGAAGCCTGAAGTAAGACAGGCGCTTCAGAGAGGAGCTTTAAAAAATCCACTTATACACCCAGTCATTCAATTTGCTCTTTCAAAAGCTAACGGCACGAGTCATTTTTATCGACTTCTTGTTAATTACCAAGATCAACCGGACAAGCTTTGGGAAGGTTACTGGGAGAGACAGTTTAGTGTAGATTCGTGGAGCGATACTTATTCTTCTGTCCGCGAATGTTCCAAGTCCACATATTATGCAACTTTGCATTATAAGATATTGACTAGGATTTGCAAGACAAATATTATGCTTTATAGGTTTGGTTTAATTTCTAGCCCCATGTGTGATCGTTGCCATACTCAAATAGAAACAATTGAGCATAAATTTTTCCTTTGCCCCAGGGTTCAGTGTTTCTGGATGACCTTAAAAGCACATTTGAGAAGCTGGGGTATTAGCGAGAACATAGGTATATCACAAGTGGTGGCAGGTAGTAGCGACAATATTCTCATTAATCATGTAATTATCCTCTCGAAATCGATTATTCAAAACTCGGTCAGCCCTCTCACAATCTCTTATTTTAAGATCAGGCTTAGGATGGATATGGAAACAGAGAGATACGCTGCATCTATCAAAAAAGTCTTGAAATGTTCAACAAAAGTGGGGGAATTTGGACAGATTTATCTGATAAAAATGTCCAAACAATATGGAATGGTGTCAAAAGGCTACTGTTACCTATAACTATGCTCTAACTGATTAATCCTCTAAGGGTATGAGACATCAAATGACCAATAATTTTAAATACGACAGATGTGATGACGCAATGATGTGATGATGTGTCTTCTGGATTGTGTCAAATCCCGTCCGGTGAGTAAATAACTGCATTGAAGTAATTATTCATCTTGTGTTTGCAACGTTTTCTGTACTGGTATCATAAGTGTCGCCACCGGCAAAAAGTGGGGGGGCCAGCCAAACTTTAACCTGATGCTGACAAAAAACTTTCAACATCAGGACCAAAAACTGTTCGAATTTGGGCTCATCGCTGCATTCCGCAGCGGCTGGATATAAGAATGTCCGGTTGTCTCTCATTTTGACTGAGATCAGGAAATTTTTGGCCAAAAATTAGGGGCCAGGCCCCCTGGCCCCCCTTTTCCGACGCGTATGACTGGTATGTTAACTCCGCTCTGCTGATGGATAGTCAGGCGATTTGTTCTGTACCGGTATTTAATGAGGCAAAGATGCTGGTAACTTTTGTCCTGGATGGAAAATAGTGTACCAAACAACAGGTTATGCACACTGCTACTGTTCATGCAGATATTTTGGTGTCATGTTTCAATTGTATTGTTGGTCTTTCGCTGCAGTTTGGAATCTCCAGTTGGCTCCTTGTTTGGTTGTTATGCTCAAGCTGCAACTGCACCGTAAATTTGAATAAATAAGTGAAAAAACTTGCACTGCTGCTCCTCTTACCTCAATTCCCCTATATCATGTCATCCTCCCAGCTTTGTTTTGGACACATATTTCACCTTGCTGCCGTTTATCCAGTCTTCAC
Source organism: Lepas anatifera (assembly GCA_034440635.1). NCBI lineage: Eukaryota > Metazoa > Arthropoda > Thecostraca > Lepadidae > Lepas > Lepas anatifera. The sequence goes on along the minus strand of JAOTON010001720.1, from coordinate 7,800 downwards.
CAACCATTGTCTCCGTAACAAAGCATCGAAGCCCCGCACGCCACGCTGCAGTCCCGAAACAAGTGGCTGACGCCCAGGAGGGAGTGGATAGACATTGGGCTCTGTCAGGGCACAATCACTCCTGTCTGTGTGACAAACGAACTGCGCCGACACTCGATGCCACGTAGAGCACCTGCAATTGCCAGCGACAGCTAATCTTGGTCTGACCCGAGCCTGAGGGCACACGCTGCCGACGCCAGGTCTGGGCTGCAAACCAAAGCAGCGCTGACCCGCTGACATTCTGCTCCATGACCCGGAACGGAGCTTGCCACTGTTCGGTGCTTCTGATGCTAAAGTAGTGGTAAGGCATTTTGTAAACATTTTTGTGTGTTTCCTTGTCGCCAAATTTCACAAACTGCTTCAGTTGCCCGATGTTCACTGATAGATTGAATACCCGTGAGTGAAGACGTCTTGAATTTATACAAATGTACAACAAATCATGGTGTTCAGAATTTAAAGCGACATATGGAGGAATAGGTTGCAGGCAAAGGAAGAGATTTCGGGTTTGACGACGCACCAACTATCAGGGTTGTGCGGCATATAAGCGCATCCAGGATTACTAATCGGGCGGAGCGTAAAGGTACCATCTGGCGCCATTTTCCCAGAAAGAGGCCTACTGGGGCGCGGGTAAAATAAATGCTCTACCAACATCCATTACCAAGTTATTTAGTTTAAACCATTTTCCCATGTGTTTCCAATTGAGAGGTCAAAGCTCGTACCTGCCCTTAGGTCATCGATATGAAAATATCGGAGTAAATTGTACAGAACTCGGTGAGGCCATTATGTGATATAAGTTTAAATCGCAATGGTCTACTCTGCTTTGAATTATGCTATCATAAACTTTTTAGGCGAGGTTATTTCCCTGCACTGGTGACCTGAACTGAAATGATCTAACCCTAAAATTTTGTCAACAGTTGTAAAAATGATCAGAGCAAAAGTATGCCAAATAGGGGAGAGGATGGTAAGACGGGCATAATTGGGTTTAACCCGCGCCCCGGTGGGTTTCGAACCACCTTCGCTCTAGTGGGGGTGTTTAAACACCCCTCCCTCGAGCTCGGCCCCTATGCATGATAGCGAAAAATGCGAACATTGGTGGATAGCTCATACAAATCAATGAAGAAACTATATCCGTCACTTTTTGGCTCAGGTCAATATTGAAGTCATAACATGTCAAAATAGTCGGCATTTTGAGCACAGTTTTTGGGCTCTAGCATCTGACAGAAATGAGTTAGAATCATTTTTGTAGGCGCTATTCGCTTCCTCTCGTCACGGCGAATCGAATGATGTATAATATGATCACACTAGGTTCAAAACACAAAAAATGGTCTCTTTTTGACCTAGAATAATCAATATGCATATCAATCGACTGACAATAGCAATCCAAAACGCAATGGTGTGAAAATAAAAGCTGTATTATTATTTCGTGCAAAGTTATTGACTTAAGCCTGAAAACTGCTTAAGTAGCTCCAGATGACCGCTTAAAGGTCACAGGTAAAAGTGCAACATGAACCTGGAAAGGGGTCCAGGATACTTCTATTCGGAGAGGAGATTATAAAGATATTGTCAGCTTTATCTACACAAATACAGCCCAATTTCTTTTTTCCCATGTATTTCCAACGGAGAGGTCATGTTCCGTACTTGACCTTAGGTCATCGATATGAAAAATTTAGGAACATATGTTGTAGCACTCATTATGTGTTATAAGTTTGAATCCGACAGATTCACCCATTTCTTAGTTATGCCAACTTTAACCTTTTTTGAGGTGAGGCCACTTGACCTTCACTGGTGACCTTGACCGAGATGACCCAAACTTAAAATTTTGGGGAAAGTTGCTGAATCAATCAAGGATAAGGTGTGCCGAGGGACGGTGGCGCTTCGCGCCTCCGTTTTTCTTGCCGCTGGAGAAACCCGTGTTCAAACACCCCCACCGGGGCGAGGGTTAAGCCTGTGTGTCTCACTCGCTCTTAATACCATGGTGATGAAAATTTTCGTTAAGCTTCACAAAACATTTATTTGTCCCTGTACTTGAACACACCAGGATCCGTGCATATTCCTAGGAGCCATAACTTTTATCACAGAATTCTGCAAAAGCCCCTCTTACCCCAACAGGCGGGGTAAGACGGGCTTTGAAAATGGTTGATCATATGTTAGATTTTTTACAAAAACCTTATCATGTTGAGCAAAAATTGATTCTGAAGTAGGTACTTTGCAATGCAGTGTTTCGATAAAAGAGTTGCCAGATAATTGTTTTGGTGAATTTCCATAAATTATCATTTTTCCACTGGAATCTAACAATCAACAATTTAAAGTTCCTAAACCGGTTGGCAGTACACTCGAGGCTGATTCCTTTCAATCATGTAAAAACAGCAGCGATAAAGATTATAATATTTACAGTGATATAATATTTCACTCCATGCCGGTCTTGCTTCATATCAATATGCTAGAGAATTTCATTCTTGGGAATCACCCTCCTGGGGTGATATAAAACTTCAATCACCTAATGAATATTAGCACCCGCACTGGAGGGGGTCTGGCACTAACGAGCACTGGAGGGGGCGAGGGGGCTAGTAGGCCCCTAAGGTCTCGGAAACGGAGAGGAGTAGAAAAACTGCGTTTGGGATGTGGGCAGGGCTATGGTGAACTATATCATGACTAATCTTTATTGACCTAGGTCAATGTTTTTAGGTCAAACGAGGTCATAAATGTCAAAGCTCGGCCATGCTGGGGACTGAGTGGAGAATGCCGTGAGAATGCGGGAAGAAGGCTGGTATAATCTAAAAGCGGACCAGGATCATAGAGGGAGGTCGTTAAGAACCTTCCCTACAGTCTTGGGGTCAAGGTCATTCAAGGTCTTTGACCCATAAGGTCACAATATGGTATACTACTTAGAATGTACAATATGACTGGCGCTATAGAAACTGTTTGGCGAGAAATGAGCATCGACCTTTTCCCTAATGACCTTTGCCTTTGACCTTTGCCTTGATCTTTGCATTTAGGTACATTAACTATGACATCATGACATAATACACGTCAGACCAGGTAACGCCATTTGACCGGAAGCACTGTGGTCAGTGACCATGACCTGTGACCTTGACTCTAATGTGACGTGACCTTGACATATCATCCCGGTTATATGACGTCATGACGTCACTACTCGGTCTCAATGCAAGTGAACTGGTCCGAACGCGCGATAACAGCGATCCCAAAATGCAGGTCTGACTTTGAATGCCTATAAGTTAGAAAGTTTTCGACAGATTTTCAAATTATCTCACCAATCGACGTGCTGTTGAACGAGATTAAATATAGCTAAGTATCGTTTTTTGGCTACGAGCAGTTCTCCGGCCACCTCGGAAAAACAGGTGGGGGGGGCTCCGAAGCCCCCTCCAGTGCGCGTGTTAACGCTCTCCTGAGACATATTTTGCATATTTGGCCTTCACGATAGGACCAGACATTTAGATCGTTACAATCAAAACCACCAACAATATTAGGGTGAAACACCAATTTTGTTTTCCTAAAATTTTGACAAAACAACAAAGGTTAAATTCAAGTTTTTCGCTGATGGTAGAGCATCCCATGACGCACTAATGCAAGTAATGGGACATTTATACCATTGCTGGTTTGGTTCACAGAGCCTGTGCCCGTCTGACCTACTATGCCCGTCTTACCACCCTCTCCCTACGGCGGCGCTACGCGCCGCGGTTTTCTTTGTAACTCTAAAAAGCCGAAGGGGGCGTGGGTACCCTCCCTAGTCAATGTGCATTTCAAACCTTTTCCAGAGGTGAGGTCACTTGACCTGACCTGTACTGGTGACTTGACATAACACGCGCCCCACTGGGGGAAACATTCGCCCCCTCCTGGTTTTCCCCAAATTACGCAAAAACAAAGAATCGCAGAACAACGAAACGTAATGTACCTTATACCTGATCAATTTTGCGCATCCGACCAAATTTTTAGGAGCTATCAAGGAGCTATCTCTGGTCAAGTGACCCGACCTCAAAACCTAAAGTCACGAGTTTGAAGCGGCGCCTAAGGAACAGCTGCCAACCGATCACTTTAAAACTTTCACAATATGATAGAGTCATTAGGATCCACAAAGGTGCTATCTCGAATTTTGATATTGTTGACCTAAGGTGAGGTCAATTTTTTGGTCACCCCATTATATGTTTATGGTGAAAAATTGAAAGGGCACGTTTTCAGGAAACACTGGATAGATAAAGCTGAAAATCCTCACACCGTGGAGGCATTATTACCACGATATTGACCATAAATTTGAATTTTTGACCATGTGACGTCTCAAAGGTCATGTCAGGTCACATGAGCATACAGTGATTGTTTTGCCAATAACTTCTCACTGAATTGAGATAAAGCTCTCGTTTTCCTTGCATTGTGCTTATCTTGTCACGGAGAGTCGATTTACATGCAACATGACCATACCAGGTCACCCTGTGATCCTGAACTAGCTCGAGGTCAGGTTATTTTCTACTATTTGACCTAACAAGGTCATATTATACATCATTCGACTCGCCACGATGAGAGAATGCAATGATGCATAAATATTTGCTCTAGCTCCACTGAGCAAATCTCTAGAGGTGGAAACGCACACTGCCCTGTTGTAAGCCCATGGAACCTTCCCTTGACCCATGCTGCCCCTCAATATTGACCTGACTTAAAAATTATTCCCATAATTTTTATTCGTCTCGTCAAGAGCTTTCGAACACCGTCCGTAACTTTTTTTAGCTTTCCAGGAAATGAGATACGAAGGGGGCGAATACGCCTCCCTCAGCGGGAAGCGTCATGCCGGGGACCCCAGCGGGACGCGTGCGTTAAAATGACTCAACCTTAAAACTTCAGGAAAAATGGTAAAATTTATCAGGGATAAGGTGAGCCAACATGGCAGCGCTTCACGCCGCCGTTTTTTTTGTGCCGCTGGAAAAACTCTAGGGAGTGTTCGAAACCCCCACTGCGTCGAGATATAACATTTTTGTCTGCTCCGAAGGCTGCTCTTTATAGGGAAAATTATTTTCCGGTTGCCATGGCAGCAAAATCGTACGAGGAGAGGTAGGGTAGAGTGGGATAACGCACCCCCTGGAAGACGCCTACTACTATGTCCAGGCTGATGTAAGAACTGTAGCCTTTAATTCCGGAATGGAACGCAAAGGGATGCGCTTCATTGCGGATCTTTGGGACACAAACACTAAAAGGTATTTGACAATGATAGAATTACAAAACCAGTTTTCTATCCAAATAGACTTCCTTCAATATGAAGCTCTGAGAAGGTCAATTCCGAGATCGTTAGAAAACTCCAACAACCACTTGAAATTGAAACCCTTACTGCCCGCCAAAATTGATTGGATTTGTCGTACAGAGAAAATAGGAAGGCTAGCGTACAATTTGGCATTAGCGCAAAAGATGTATGTAAATGATAGCATTGCCAACAAATGGGAGAGATGTCGGGTATTTTGCAGATGCGGCTGTCGGCTGCTGCTAATCACGATATCACGATTAGATTTACGTAAAAATACGTTGCTCGCCGTTGAGATCAAGGTTACTGTCAAATGGGTGAAACAAGCTGATTTTGATGTATACTAGATTGCTGCCAAATGCGCCCAAACTTGGTATGTTCCAGCTGATACTTCCAAAAACTTAGTAGAATCTCCTAGAACTTAATAGGAAAGGGCGGTGACGTCATCATGGGAGTGACTATATTTAGTAAGAAACTTGGTTGTACCCGTAGTTAAAGTACCCTGGCTACGAGTATCCAGACCGCCGTTCAAGTTGTTTGGCAGCATTGCTGGAGAGGGGTGTGACTTTTCTTGCGGATTATAATTGCGGAGAATAATGCTTTTCGCAAACCAGACCACCCTAAAGGCTTGTAAGTTTTCACTAAAAAGAATGGTCATTGTCTGTCTAGTAGAGATTCCAAAATTTCATCTCTCGACATCCAGTAACAGCAACGTTATAACGTAAAACGTTAAATAACTCGTGAATTCGCTGCGGAGAGAAAGCTGCGGAGAAAAAATGCCTCTCGGTAACCAGAGCACCTAGCGACTCGCAGTTTTCTTTATAACACTTCTTGCCACCAGAATTGCAGGATTCCAGAATCTCATGAACCTAGATCCCTAAGGAACAAAGTTATACCTATAACGTACAACGTCTTGCGGAGAGAAACGTTCTCGGAAAACCAGACCAGATATCAACTCTTGCGGTTTTCACCAGCGTCATCGGCATCATCACAAACGTAAGATTCCAGATTTTCGTGGTGCTAAACCAAGTAGCTGCAACGTTATAGGGTCAAACGTAAACATTGGCGTATTTTGGCGGGACTCCGCTAAACGACGTTGCGGGAGAGAAATGCTCTCCGCAACCCAGAGCACCTAGCGACTTGCGGTTTTCACTAAAATAATCCTTGGCATTGAAAATGAAGGATTCCAGAATTTCATGATCGTAGTTCCCTTAGGTGCAACGTTATAACGTAAAAACGTCTTGCGGAGGGAAACGTTCTCCGGAAACGCCAGACCAGATATCGCATTGTGGTTTTCACCAGCGCAATTGGCGTCATCACAAACGTAAGATTTCAGACTTTTGTGATGCTCAACCCGGTAGCAGCAACATAGGGTCAAACGTAACAAAACGTCTTTTCTTGCGGAGAAAACGTTCTCTGCAAACCAGAGCACCTAGCGACTTGCAGTTTTCACTAAAATAATCCTTGGCATTGAAAATGAAGGGATTCCAGGGATTTCATGATCGTAGTCCCCTTAGGTGCGCAACGTTATAACGTGTAAAACGCTCTTGCGGAGAGAAACGTTCTCGAAACTACAGACCAGATATCGACTTGCGGTTTTCACCAGCGTCATCGGCATCATCACAAACGTAATATTCCAGATTTTCGTGGTGCCAAAACCAAGTAGCTGCAACGTTATAGGGTCAAACGTAACATTATTGGCGTATTTTGGCGGGACTTCATGAACGACGCGCTGGGGAGAGAAATGCTCTTCCGCAACTAGAGCACCTAGCGACTTGCGGTTTTCACTAAAATAATCCTTGGTATTGAAAACGAAGGATTCCAGAATTCAGTGGCGGATCTGGTTGGTCGGTTTGGGAGGGGCAAAACCAAAGTCGAAAAGCAAAAAAAACGTCGCGCAACGCAAAATTGCGCTAAAAGCTATGACTTCCTGGTACGTGGGTGTTTCAGGCAAGAAGCAAAAAAACGTCACGGGCTTGAAAAATATGAGCTCAAGATCCTTTTTCCTATCCAAGCGCCCGATATTTTCACTGAACTTAATTGGTCCCGTTAGACGTTGAGAGTTAAAGCACCAAAATGTTGCCTATAAACTTAAAATGGAGTCGGGGAAAAAGGAGGTCGATCATTTCGGGGGGCAAAAACATAGTTTTGCCCTGAGCTTTTCCGTTTGGGGGCAATTGCCTTTTTGCCCTCCCCTGGATCCGCCACTGCCAGAATTTCATGATCGTAGTCCCCTTTATGTGCAACGTTATAGAGTAAAACGTCTTGGCGGAGAGAAACTTTCTCGGAAAACCAGAACAGATATTTCATTGTGGTTTTCACCAGCGCAATTGTTGCCATCATAAACGTAAGATTCCAGACTCTTTTGCGATGCTCAAACCCGGTAGCAGCAACGTTATAGGGCCAAACGTAACAAAAACGTCTTTTTCTGCGGAGAAAAATGCCTCGTTACCAGAGCACCTAGCGACTCGTGATTTTCGCTTCAAAATATTCTTGAATTGAAAATGAAGGATTCCAGA